>OY979695.1:157700876-158300876 GCA_963855945.1 Thereva nobilitata
TAGCTAATATTGTCCAATGGAACGCAACTATTATCTCAAGATTAGCAAAATGCTACTTGGATCACTTCTGTTATAAACCAGCCAAATACAGAGCAATAACACTATTACGTTTAAACTCTATCGGTTAAAACTTTTTCTCACCAAAAAACAAGCAAATGATTATACACGCTTGTAAATAATATAATGAAGTGTCATCACGTAAATTTTGAGACAGCTGTCATCAACGGTTTTATAGATACAGCGGTCTCAAGTTGGTTCACAGTTCAATTGCACCATCCTGAAGATAGTACGGAATGTCTCCCTCTAGGAAGTGTTCCTTTTTCCTATTGTTTGTCTAGTTTTCGGATCCATTGTATTGGTCTCTAAAGCTGGTGACATATCCAAGGGTACATGCATTCGGTGACAGATAATATAGAATAGATTGAAAAAAACAGTTTTTGAGCGATTTTTTTTACCAAAAAGTGATATATCCGGCGGCCATGTTTTTTTGTGATTCCGAAATTGTTTTCTTAAAAAGTCCCAAGGAAGCTGTTAACGAATTTTCAGCCATTTTGGAATTTTGTCTCCTTTCGTGCCTTTTTTTGCTAATTTCCCCGGACTAAACAGGAATAGTCACTCTAAAGGCTGGTACAGACTATGCCAGTATTTTAGTCGAGTGGCGAGTTCCACCAATAAAACCTTTTGCTTGATACTCATGTAATACTCAGCCATAGTATAAATTAACTTTTGCTTTATTTTGAGACGTGATCTTTGCAATATCCTTTTTATTTGGAGTGATCACTGCTCTAAACGAGTATTTGCTGTAACACGCTCAACCAAATCTTCTATATAAGACCTCAAGACTTGTAAAACCATCTTCTTATAGGAATTCAAAAATTGAAGCAATAGTGCGAGTTAATATCAAATTTGACTAAAGAAAATTACACTTAAAATGCATTTAACATTGCGATAAGAATTTTAACATTGCATTACTTACTATAATCTACCCAACAATGCCTATAAAGAACAAAGTCTCACTTAGTAATGACTTTCAGGTTTTCCAAAAAAAACATTTTCAAGCTCGCATGTTCAAAATTTTTTTTTTACAATACACAAAAAAGTCCATTGCACACCTGAAATCAAGCAATTATCTTGTCTTTAGGTTCAAATAATGACACGAGGTACTTTAAAAGTAAAAGATAATAAAAAGAAAGTAAAAAAAATATATGAGACATTCCTAGGACAAGAAAGACAACAACTTTCAATGTAATTACGGTTCAGGAGTGTTTTCAAAGAAAGCGCGCCAACAATGTCTGAAAGGAACGCGCTCTTTAATAATTACTGCAATGACATCCACCACTTGCAATGCTGTCGGTCGGTAATTATCGCTGCGACATGACCTGGTTTTTCTTACATTCATATATATTTCTTTCAAAAGCCACAAATTACGGTAGGAACTTTCTTCTTTAAAAGATTTTTAACAGTCGAGACATAATGTCGAAAAAAACACATCCGACGCACCACGCAGCACACCACACAAAGATCTCGAGATAAATCAAAAGAAGGCAAGAGTTTGTCAACACAAAAGTCATTATTCTTGCGAGCATATCCCCAGTAATGGACAACTTACAATCACGTACGAAGAATGAATGCTTGTCAAGAAGAATTTCTGAATATACCTGTATATATTGGACCATGCCCTTCTGGCGAGTCAAGACTGGTTACCACCGGACACGGTTTTTGTTCCGTGATTTATGGAAGAACTTCGAAATTAAAAGTTGATTGAAAAAGAAAAGAAAAAGATCAATTGGCATCGAATTAGAATAGAATAATGGGAAAATTTAGAAAGTAGCGCATCTTCACCAAACTAATCACATTCTTTTCTCGATTCTCCTTTATTTTCAGATTTATGTGGTTCATGATCAAGGTTACTTTCGGTGAGCATGATCGGTGCAACGACTCAGTTCGACCAGAGACCAGATTTGTGCTGCGCGCATTCTCACAGCAATTTAGCTTCACGAATTTCGATAACGATATTGCGCTTCTTAGATTGAACGATCGGGTTCCAATCACTGACTTTATTCGCCCAATTTGTCTGCCGACTATCAAAGGTATGTAAATTGTTCCGGATAATTCCGACATAATGCGATAATTTAAGTGATCAACCGGTGATTATTGTGTTGATCGTGGATAGCATCTATCGATTGCCGTGTATGATTGATGTTAGATCGCGGCAATCTTGTTTATTAGAAGATTTATGGCGGAAGGTGTTATACAAGAAAATTTATGATTTTCCTTTTTACCTTTCAGAGAAACTATATGTTCAAACAAAGGCTATCGCAACCGGATGGGGTACATTGAAGGAGGATGGAAAACCATCGTGCACTTTACAGGAAGTTGAAGTGCCCGTTCTAGCAAATGAAATCTGTGTTAAAGATACCAATTACACCGTGAAAATGATTACAGATAATATGATGTGTGCCGGATATCCAGGTGTTGGACAAAGGGACTCATGTCAGGTAGGATAGAGGATAGAGTTGTTTGCTATATAATTATGATAAGACCGCAGATTTGGTACTATTGAGATGCTTTCATACTTAAGTATTTCTGCATAAGAGAAGGAAAAAAATCATATGTATATGTAAGTCTAAAAAATGTAATATGCATTAAGTAGGGGAAATCTTCCAAAAAATTATAAACAGGCGTGGATTTTATCCAACGGTGTTATCTAAAGTGTATTCGTAGTTATCATAGTTTAAGTTACTTAACGCAATCAGTTTTTATCAGAGATCTGCATTCGTGTATCATTTATTAGCGGAAACAACCCCCTTTAGAAATCCCAAAGGAAAAATTGCAAAATGAAATGTTAATGCCATATAAAGTGAAGTCTCTATATCATTCGCCCGAGAGGACACAGGACAGGACGGTCATCGAAATTTTTCCAATTCTTACTTGGATCTATTTTAGTGTTACGTTTGCTACAATGAATTTAAAGCTCAATGAAGACGTATACCGGAAGTCAAAGTTGTTCGTATCATTTCAAATAATTTTAACCTTCAATTGAAAATAGCATCTTCACAAGAAACATTCATTTAGCCTTCGCAGATCATATAGTCATAATTGGACGCAAGACGTAAAGGAACCTTTTCAAGAATTTTAGAGAGTTCAGTAAGGTGTTGAACCGAGTACGAGTAAATGACATGAAAACAAAGTGCATCATTGTAACAACAAGAGAACAACGATTAGGACGAATCATCAGCCTTAACAATCATAGAATGGACAATGCTTCCGCAGAAAATAAAATAAAGAACAATATTAATAGACGCTTCGTAGCCCATAAAACCTTCTCAAATCCTATAAAAAGAATATTTAGACCTATATGGGTTAGAACGAACAAAGAGCTTGAAAAAATGTATGACGAAATAAATATTGTTAAATACATGCAATTGAGTAGACTACGATGGTTCGGACACGTTGTATTCGATGAAAAACGAATACTAGCCAGGATTTTCAATGGTAGGGTAGACCATCAGGAAAAAAATCGTATGAAAAGAAAAAAGTGAATGGATGACATGCTAGAACAGCGTTTCTCAACCTTTTTAGTGTCGCGACCCCCCGAAAAGCCAAAAAAAGTAAAAAATCTTACGACCCGTTCACTATAATTTTGGTTGAAAAATAAAAATTCGAGGAATTTGGAGCGATTTTCTCTGTAACAAACCAAAAATTGAGTGTGATGTAAACGACAGGAAAAACAAACATATTTGATCGGGCTCCATTCTCTTCCGTCAACATCGGTCTTAAAATTGAATTATTACCGCAAAAATCCTGCCTAATGGTAAAAGACCAGGGGCCGAATTTGCCGTAAAAGCTTCTCGATTTTCTCTAAGTTTCATATTTGGCATTACGACCAAATCGACAGATAAGCGCTGCCATACAAAATCATCAAATTGTGTGATATTACTCCAAGTGCAGCAAACCACGTAAATTTAATTAAAATAGAAATTGTTAAAAGTTTATTGTATGCATAAATTTATATTTTTAATAAACGTCAAACGTCTTTATCGACACGTAAAGAGACGATAACGTTGTCGATATCGTGTTGTCAAATGCCAATTTTTATTTATCGGCAGAAGTCGATATCGGCTAGAAGAGAAACTCAATACGGCCCAGCTCAAGGTGGGAAGACAATGTTAAGGCTGATGCAGCAAAACTGCTGAATACAAGAAACTGGAGTTGGAGCAAAGAGACGTCTGGCAGCTGCTAAGGCTAGAATTAGGCTGTAGAGCCATGGATGAAGATGAAGTTATTACACGTTTATCGAATATATAATTTTTTTGGACATACTGCGACCCCTTTATATCTAATGACGACCCACTTGGGGGTCGCGACCCCCAGGTTGAGAAGCAATGTGCTAGAAGATATTCGAAAGTTTCGTGCAACAAACTGGAGAGAACTAGCAAAATGTAAAGACAACTGGAAGAAGACTTCAAGAGGCCCAACTCCAAGGACTGTAGCGCAATTTAACAAGAAGAAACTAGAAAACAGTATCTACCTATTTGTATTTTCCGTGTTTGGAAATCCAAATAGGTTAGTCGGTGAGGCTCGATTTAGGTTTTTTAACCTTAATTAACAATGCTGGCATTTTTTGTAAGATCAGTTTATAATTGGGAAACTCATTTAGAAAACTTAAGAAACAATTGAAAATGAAATCCTGTTGGAATTTTTGAAAAATCACAATTTTGATCGATTTGATTTTATGACGTTTTTAGGCACGTTCCTTTTTATACGCGACATAAATAAACAAATATAAAAAGGTACGCGCCTAAAAAATCTCATAAAATCGATCAAAATAGCGATTTTTCAAAAATTCCATCGGGTTTTCATTTTTCAATAGTTTTTTCGATCGTTAATTACTCTAAAAGTAATGAACCAATCTCGTTGAAATTTACATTGCCAGGACTACATAAACACCATCTTCAAGAATTTTCAGCCTTCTATGTGAACTTGGTTTCGAGTAAAAAAATAATGAAAGTAACATGATTTGAAAACTTTGGAAGCTATTTGCAAGATCACCCTTGCACCTAGCGACCTCTAACAGAGCTTATTTTTTTTAGATAATTTCATAACGAAGGGCTCTCCCAATGCATATGTTATACTAAAAGTTAGCAGGAACGGAGATATTGAAAGAAATATAAAAAAAGTGCCCATTTTATTCACAATAAGTTAATTAAAAAGTTAGGCGCTTAACTAAACCCTAAAACAAATCGATTCCAACAATAATCCAACAATAATCTCGGGTATGGGCCAAAAATGCAATGAAAATGCCTCACCGACTAGCTTGTTCGTTTTGTGCTCAGCTGGCATTATGCCAGCGATCTTCTACGAGGATCGTTGAATAATTCCTTAGAAAATTAAAGAGATAGCGCTAGTAGTATCGAAAAAAAATCTACTTTACATAAGCGCCTTCTTAGTCAATGTTTCAACTATATTCACCACGTGATTTCATTTTCAGAGTGGATTCTAAAGCAAAATGGAAATAAATAAGTATCGTGGGGTGCTTAAACACTTCTATCTAAAAAGCTTAAACCCGAAAAAAATAAAATCCGAGTTGGATGAAGTTCATGACATGATCCTTTTCGTTGGACTATTAAAGGTAGCCGTACGTCCGGACGTCCAGTGGAAGTGTCTTCCTTCGTAGTGATTGGCAAAATCCTTGACATGGTTTTGAGTGATCAGTGAATCAAAGTGCGCGAAATATTTAAGGCCACATGTACCTGTATATGACAAGTTAGAATGTTTTAGATTTTGTACGAAAAATTTGTTGTGAACAAAATTTCTGCAAGACGGGTGCCGCTAGAGAGTCACGTTTCCCGAATTATTTTTGTTCCCGGGAAACGGGAAAAATAAGTTCATTTTTCCCGGGATTCCCGGGAACCCGGGAAAAATGAAACCTATTAGGAATTAGGAGTGAAATGGGAAAGAGGAGGAACAATTACTGTTGAAAAATAAATGAAAAACGCATTTAAGAAAAGATGCAAGTAAATTTAATCAAAATTAAAATAATGAAATAGTAATAAGAAAAATAATAATAAAAAAAATTTATTTGCAATCAACAAACATAGATAACAACTATTGCATTATAAAAAGCGTAAAGGGGCGTTCAAGTATTATGTAACGCAATTTTTGAAGATTTTTAACCCTCCCTCCCCCAGGTAACGCCCCGTAACGTTTTTCTGTACCCCCCCTCCCCCTTCCTAAATGTTACGTAACACGAACACCCAAGTGACAATTTTTACCTAAAAATCACAATTATGTTGCGCAAAGTATCGGAAACCTAAAATAACTTTGTTATTGTTTCAATCGCGTTTGCGGTAATAATAAATAAAACAAGAGATTTCTAACCTCCCAAGTTGGAAAATTTGAATTCACTAGTTTTTTATTTAAATAAAAAAACAATGTTACGTAACGCGATGTTCGAACCGCCCCCCCGCTCCCGCCCCTTAACGCATCATAATGTTTTACAACCTCCCCTCCCCCCAAATTTCGTTACGTAATACTTGAACGCCCCCTAACATAAAAAATATTTCATTATAAACTAACATTGTTCATTTCAAATTGCATTTAATTTATTTTTGATTTTCTCGATGGATGCTTTCGGGCGGGTTTTTACAGTGCATCCCACCAACAAGGAATGTTTTTATTTACGTTTGTTATCAGTCAGTCAGATTTTAGGATGGAATTATTCAATTACAATGAATACCACTAATACAGCATTCACCTCAATGTTATGATTGGTCCGGTCCAGTGGATAAATTGTGCCAATATTGTCATGCTTTAAAATTTCAAAAAGAAGCAACTGGGATGTTCTGTTCCAATGGCAATGGCTCCACCTGAGTCACTTGGCGCTTACGTGGATGGGAAATCTTCGTTGTCCAAATATTTTTGACAACTTCTTTTATATCGCTATGATGGGTGCAGCAAGGCGAACCGGGTTCCAGCTAGTTAGGTTTTTTGACATAACAGTTACTTACTTTAAATTGAAAACTTTGAAATAGTTCGTGTTTTCAAGATTTTTCCAAGAAAATTTGCGATTTCAAACAATAACTTTTTTCCGGGAAATTTATTTTTTTTCCCGGGAAACAGGAAATACATTTTCTTTCAATTCCCGGGAAGGACTCTCTAGGTGCCGCGTTTGCTCTCAATGTAGAATAAAGGCAATCGTTTGGTGTATTCGAAGGCTGCTTTGGATTTTGAAAAAGATTCGATTCGGAAGAAGGCGAAAACGGTGAAATCGGCCCACAGGGTAATGGCCCCATTTTTTCTAATGCATGTGGAGTCATTTACATCGATTACGTGGCAAAAAAATAAATGATAAATGGAAAGTATTATCTCCCATCAGGAAAATGCAAGGGTGCAAACTTGCGCAGTCTCGGTGGCAAAAATGATGGAATCAAAGTTTCATTTCTTACCACATCCATCGTATTCGCCACGTTTGTCCCCAGTTTTAATTTCAAACTTGAAAAAACTATTCGGCGGAAATATTAACATCGCCCAAAACAGATGCATGTTTTAAGGACCTTATGAAATCCTAGAGTCCGGGAAAATTAGCATTTTAAGGAGGCAAAATTCCAAAATGGTTGAAAATTAGTCCACATGTTCCTTGGGACTTTTGGAAATCTCAAAAAAAAACATGGCCGCCGGAGATATCACTTTTAGACAAAAAAATCACTCAAAAACTGGTTTTTTGGAAAATTTTCTTTGATCAGTCAATACGAAACGTTATTGCCTAAAAAAAACCCCTCTGGTCATTTTTTCGAAAACCTAACCCTTTCGAAGTTATTCAAGCCCAAACTTTCCAAAAATCACTTTTCGGTCAAAAAATACCTTGAACCGAATTGAAAGGTCAAGGTTTTCAAAAAAATTACAAGAGGGGTATTTTGTAGGCAATAATGTTTTGTATTGACTGATAAAAAAAAATCCAAAAAACCAGTTTTTGAGTGAAGTTTTGCCCAAAAAGTGATATCTCCCGTGGCCATGTTTTTTTTGTGATTCCAAAATTGTTTTCTTAAAAAGTCCCAAGGAAGCTGTGGACCAATTTTGAGCCATTTTGAAATTTTGTCTCCTTTCGTGCGTTTTTTTGCTAATTTTCCCGGACTACTACTTTTAGGACTGTTTAAAAAAGTTGGGGAGACGCTGAGTAAAGTGTATGGACCTAAAGGGAAATTATGTTGAAAAATAAAATAATCTAACCAAAATAATTTGTTTTTCTATCTTTTTCTAAGGAATATTGAATAATCCTTAGTCATAAATTTGCTCACGAAAAAATATTGAAATTTCTTATAATAAACCAATTTTAATTAACATATTTTTTTTTCATTTTTTCCACAGGGTGATTCCGGTGGTCCACTAATTGCAATGCGTGACGATAAACGTTATGAACAAATTGGAATCGTCTCATGGGGAAATGGATGCGCCCGACCACATTATCCCGGTGTTTACACACGAATCACAAGATACATCGATTGGATTATAGAAAACTCGAAGGACGGCTGTTTCTGTCAGGAGTAGCACCATTTCACCAAAAAAAAGCAACAAAAAAAAAAAATAAAAAAAACAAAGCACGAAACAGGGACAGCCTGTGTCCTACATTCGAATCTTTCCCTCTAAGTGATTTAGTTCATAAGTTTTAGCTGTAAACTATTTGTAAATTATTTACCTTCATGCATTTACTTTGTACTTTAATGGAAGATTAGCACGACTAAGGCGTGATAATGGCCAAACCATGACATGTGATGTGAGATATTAATCAAGACCCCATACAGCGTCCCATTACCCGCAGAAACATATATAAGAAAATCAATTACTTCACACCTATTTACCATACGAGGATTGTTACTTAATGAGAAATTCCTGCAGCTTAAGAAGCGCAATGGCTTTAGGCATCATAGATGTGTGATCTGTTCCTTAACTTCAAATTGTGTTAAGTGCCGGAACTGGTGAAGTTCTTTAAATTTTCGCTGTAAGAAATATAAAAAAAAAGTATTTTGAAATCGCAACAGATACACGCTAATAAATTTCAATTAAAATACCACAGTTTCATTTGTTATTGATTCCCCATACACCTTTCGTCCCACATTTGCTATCGTTATAAATTGATGAGATGCACAGGTATGAGCTTGCAGCATTCAAAGGCGATGGACCTACTTTAGAGAATGATCGGATATCACAGCGAATTCTTCCCGTTGACCATTTTATATACATATATAAATAACTGTAAATGTAATCTCTAGCTTTGAATAAAACTGGACTTGCATAATGACGGTAGAGCAGCATGTAACCCACCTACTATGATGGTGGTCAGCTGTAGCTTCTTAGCAGCCTATGTCGGAATATATATGTACCTTTAGTTTGCAACAGGTGAGGATGCTGGCTGTGCGTGCAACTATTGCTTGACGGCTGAATGGATTCGTTAATACGCAAATTATCGACTCTTCTTGTCACGTTGTTGGCGCAAACGAAGTTGTTACTTTTACCGCAATCCACGCTGGAGCTTGCCATGTATACCAGAAAATCTGGTTTCTCAAGCAAGTTCTTTTTGTTAAGATTTTTATTTGCATTTTTCTTGCTTACTTCTTTATCCTTTTTATTTTGGTTAAAACTTCAGGAGAGGCTGTTTTCACATTTCAAACTGTTGACAAGGTAAGTTTATCCTCATGAAAGGGGGGCAGAGAGTGGACTGCGATAAAGGTTATACATTAGGAAGAAAATGTAAGACGCATATTAAAAAGGCATTGAAATGGATACTCGCTGAAATTTAGTGCATGTGAGCATGTTTATAAAATGTATGAAGGAACGAGGTCATATGAGCATTGGAGAGGAACAGTATGTTGCATTTGCCATTGACAAGCAACCTACAACCTTTAGATTTTATCCAACATCGTTCGCGTTTCATGGGAAGGGAGTGGCATTTTAACCGTAGAGGAATATTTCCGTGTTGTTCATTCATCCATTCTAGATAAGAAGGACCATGGCATGAAGGCGGTCAGTGACTGTCGAAAAGTGGATTGAATGAAGAAACAAAAATATAAAATGATATTTTATACATTTATGTGCAACAAATCTAAGAATTAACAAGAGATTTGGAGACAGGAAATGTGGAAACACCAAGCTGTTATTCCTGCTATTCCTTTGTACTGCTAGTCGTTGAAGTCACGGTAAAATGTCTAGTAGTAGTAAGCTTACTTTGAAGGTTAGAAGAAAAAAGGATAAGATAAAGGGCTTGAATGAAGGCAGATTGCAAGGAACCGTTCCAGAGTCGAATTGTTCTATTTATGAATGAATTTTTAGACTAGTAAGAGGAGCCTCTTTTTCTTTTGAACCAGTACAATGTCACACTTCAAATGAGGCGAGATGCTATTGTAATGCCAAAATGAAAAAAACAAGCAAATTAAAAAAAGAAAGAAAACAAATACCAAGAAATAAGAAATGTCTCTCCTTTACGTAATTTACAATCATACCTCGCTTCATTTATCTCGATACACGCTTATAGACCAGTACAGGCGCGTACGCAGGGGGGGGGGGTTACTGGAGGTTAAACCCCCCCCCCCATGATTCCAATAATAATAGGAAAAATTATAATTAATAAATATATCAACTTATTAAACAATTAAAAAAATATTCCGAATAACGATGTATAATATATGGTGGATTCTTTTCAAACGGGATAGCAAAAAAATAAATATCTCTCAAACTTTGGGAATATGTTCGTGAACTCGATGTGATATACCAAAATTTTTTTTAGCGCAATTGGGTGCGCCGTTTCGGAGTTACAACTGTTATTGAAAAAAACGCGATTTTCCAAAAATCACGTATTTCTCATTTATTTATAGCTCTCGACAAACTCTGAGTTTCGGGATGGCCATATAGATTTTTGTAGGAAATTTTCCGTCTTTTCAGATGAAATTACGCAAAAAACAATTGGACGCATTTTTGGCCAATTTTTTGGCCTTTTTTGGCCAAAATTTGAAAAAAAAGGAATTTTTAAATTTTTTTTCATTTCACCAATCGATGTTCTGACTCAAAAACTACGCGCCACCAAGTTTTCAGAGTAGTTCCCTTCTTTTCGGTAAAAAAATTGTAAAAATGCCCTAAATCAAAGTCTAAAGTCTTGCGCACACCAAGAGACCATGATTTTTGGAGAAAAACAAGACATTTTGTGATATTATTATTTATGTTTCTTCACAATTTTTAATAAAAAAATTGCGATAAAAATATACCTATAGGTAATTATTTTTATAGTGAAATAACATAAAATATAATATAAGTACATAGTCCTATTACATGAGAAAAAATTTTTTTACCCAATATGTGTACAAAATATGTTTTGTGAAACCCCCCCATGGTTTCATCCTGCGTACGCTACTGGACCAGTAGGACATTATTTTTGAACCGGGACATTTAAAAAAATTAAGGTCTCTCTACAATTTGCCATCGTGTAAGGAATCGTGTAAGGAGCAAACGTACTGCCTCGTGTAAGTCCGGCTTAACTCTAGGGCAGCGGGTCTAGAGTGAGCCGTGTGGGCTAGTCTGGTGTTATGGGAATAATTTTGCGGTGGACGTAGAATGTTTGTTATTTCCGTAGAACTATCGCTGTGATGATAGCGATAGAGTTTAGACAGCCCCTGGCTCACATAAACGAATTATTGTATTCAAGGCAAGGTCGAATAAAATCTTTGAAAATTTTAGCCGCACCATTGGCTGAAGGAAGAATTTGCACCTCTTGAAAAAAAAGACATTGGGTTGCTTGCTTGGAGATTTATAATATGTGTTCATTCCACCGTGGATCCTTAGTTAATGTTTTACCAAGAATATCAAGAAATTAGTCAGTATAATTCTTTGTTCACTTTGAGGCTTTGAATTCGACACGGTTCCTGCGGCCCCTGTCAAGAATGAGCTCGATGTGCCTTGTTGATCGAGATCGAAGCTGTGGAGTAGGTTAAAAGGGACTGAGAGAAGGTCGTTTATAAAGATTAGGAGCAAGACAAGTGACAGGATGGAGCCATGAGGGATACCGGCAAAGATGTCGTCAGGCTTAGAAACTGTCCAGTACTATCTTTTCTGAACGGGCAGAAATTAAACACGCACTCCAGTTCTTTAGAACAGAGGGTTAGCCAACATAGCGGGCTGCCATAATCTATCGAAAGCCTTGGAGATATCTAGAGCAACCAGACCCGGCACACCAAATCGGTGTATACAGGGTGTACCCGCCAAGTTTACAAAGCGGCCAGCTGTGGATAGGTTTTGGACAGACGAATAAAAAGTCGTAGGTGGTTGGGGGGAATTCGTAATGGTTTAGCCCAGTATTTTTCAAACTTTTTCATTGAGTGGCACCCCTGACTGAAAAATAAAAAAATCGTGGCACCCTAGACCAGCGGCGGATCTAGAATTTGAATAAGGGGGGAAGGGAGACTAACAAGCCAGATGAATTTTTTGCGTAAACGAATATCACGCGGAACGCTGAGGTAGGGTCCGCGGAGGGATCTCCCTCATTTTCATCCTATGAAAATACTGTAATATGCACCTATTTAGTGATTGAAACCACACGCTTTTCAAAGTTATGTACAATGCAACGCTTTTTAAATTATATACAAGACACAAGTTTCCACGTCGTTCTTCTCTGCTGGTTGGCCTGGTAGTGGTACTAGTGATGTGCGTTACTGTATCGATTTTAGAAAAATCGATAATCGGGAATTCTTTTCCAGTCGATACGATTGTTACGTAACGTCGGTACCAAAAAAAGTACCAAAAAAGTACAAAAAAAAACTCCCATAAACGAGGACGTGGCCGGTCCACTTTTGGTCATTTTGGTCTTGTTTTTGAGGTGGACTATAGCAGACTGAACCATTTCGATACAGACATACAAAATGTTTAGGCCAGTTTAAAAATCTGCCCACCCCATCGTCCTATCTCAACCTCTTCTTCACAAACGAACGTTTTCAGCAGATTTTTGTTGGTTGGTTGTTGGGCCGGATGAAATTGATCTTAACAGACTGCCGAGAGAGAGAGAACCCTAGTAAAAATATGCCATGCCCATTTGTTCGCTATGCGTGCTTGCTGCAGTTAGGCTAGTGCGTACCTGCTGCAGTCATTTTTACTCGGGAATTTCAAATATTTTACTCGATTTTAATATAATCAATTTTTTAGGACTATTTTTTACAGAAAAATCGATTTCATTCAAACGAAAAATCGATTCTGCAAACAGATTTTATATTTTGAAAATTGCCCATCACTAACTGGTACTGGCAATATGAAGCCAACCAATTTGCTTTTAGGGCGATTCCATTATCGCAAGTCTTGTTGCACCCGCGATGCATTTTGAACGGCTCTCCTGACTATTTAAATATTTCATTAAAATTCGTATAAACTAATAAAAAGTGAACATATTAAAATGTAGCTCTTCCAAGAATAATTTCATTAAAAATGTTTTTTACAGTCTGGTCGGGTTATTATACCCCCTCAAGCAGGTGAATCCCGCTAACCAGACTAGCAGATTAACAAGTAGGAGTACCGTCCTCTAGGGGAGAACCCAACCTAAGTGGAAATTTGGTATCCTATTATTAATCGGTTAAGTTGGCGAGATCCCTGATTAGGGCTTCCCATGGCTACACTGCAAGTCATCAATGAATTTTGATGCAATTGAAAAGGCTTAAGCTACTGAAAAATATAAATGCATATTTGGTAAATTGTATATTTCGCACCCGTAGAATGAAAGTGACCTAACTCAAAAATTGCAATTTGTGGGAAATAATCAAGAAAGTCATCTAAAAGTACAGTGTTCCTGTTCATGCATAGGTAAATAGTGCATCAACAAAAGTGAACGATGTATACGTTGTCCCTTTTTTATTCATAATTCCGGCTCTTTTTCATCTCAGGGTTTTAGAGTAGGCTTTTTAAGGTCAGTTTATAGCAAAATCAGAAGTTACAGGAATTTTGAGTTAGGTCACTTTCATTCTAAGGGTGGGACAGTCTCGATAGCGTAAAATTCAAGGTTTAGACTATCATCTCAGGAGTTGGAGTTCCATTCGGCAAGTAGGTACTAGTTTTTAAAATTAATTAATTATTCCGGTGAATATAGTATACCTGAACATTATTGAAGAAAAAGCTCACTTTTACGTGTAAATGTCTACTTTGAAACTGAATAATTCATTGAAGATAATTCAGAAAGTAGCTTTTATGGCAACAAGCTCTGACATCGCAATGCAAAACTCTGTGATTAACTCAGCCACTAAATAGTTATAGGAGCCATATTCATTGATGGTATCATCGCTACTCTTATCGATGGTATCATTGCTGGGCAATAGTCGGGTGCGTTTATTTCCGGAAATTTCCACATTTAGTTCCATAGTAACATATACAAACTAAAACAATGATATTGGCATTGGAAACTAACCATACCTTGGAGTCAATCAATTTGCATCGCTTAGTATCAATTGCTGCTGAAATTTTAAACGTTTTCATCCTTATCATTGGAGCTACAACCCTCTGTGGCCCTTGGCCTTCCCAAGAATCTTCTTCCATCGTCCTCGGTCTTGCGTTTAACTCTTCCAGTTAGTAATCACAATTGTACGTAATTGTGTATCCATTTCAGTTATCTTTATTTCTCTTCCTATGTCTTCCTTGTGGCCTTCCTCAATAAGACCAATCTCTTACATGCAATAAGGTGAAATAGTTAAGCATAGTAGACATGACCCTTTATTCTTCTGCATAACCAATCGAATCCATGTATCAAAATTTTCTTTAGCCTTTGTTACAAATTAAACTTCCAATAAATCGTAAGATTCTGGATTTTGAATAAAAACCAGCTTGCATAACCAAATACAATACAATTTCTATTCCATTACCTTAAATTTATGTCCTAGGTCGACAACCTAACAATTTAGGAACTCATTTTGAATTCAGCAAATTAATATTTATCACAAAAAGAGGCAAAAATAGAAAAGAAATTCCGATTGATTGCCATTGTGTAAGGCGAAAATCAAAGGTTAAAAAAGTAAGAAAACATTTTACGGTCGGTAATTTAAACTAATTTCCAACTTTCCCAAAAACCTAAAACAAATAAGCTTCAAAGATCGTTTAAAGTTTTTCTCGAAAATTGCTTCCGTATCAAATTGTGTTATCACAAAAAAAAAAATTTAAAGTAAGCCAATTTACAAAACATATCAAGCAACCGATCATGAAATTACATTTTAGCGACTCTCACTCTACTTACCATAAACAATGGGAAAATAACGAAAAGGCCCCGAAACCTCCAAAAAAGAATCTCGCTCATCTTTTAAAATTACCTTAACTACACCTCAACAGACCCGGCAAAAGTGGACTAATTCCGATTTTACAAGAGTCTTCTTAAGCAAACTTCCGAATGCTTTTGTGCTGGAGATCGCCCAAATCCGATGAACCAATTTCAACAAGATCGAATTGATCCTCACAGAATCATACTTAACCGGTTTTTATTTATATTTTTTTTTCGTACCTTCTTCTAGAACATTGCTAATGAGATTTACTGAATGCTGCAGATTCGTTCCGCTTTTGGTACCGTCGAATGAAGTTTATACCTTAGTTTACAGACCGCAAAAGACGAAGACCCATGGGCACCTATCGAATGAGCCACACATGCCAGTCATTATAGTTTCATGCTTATTTTAAACGCTACATTACCAGCATAATTAAATTTAAGCTGAAACTCAACTATTTTAGTCACGATCTCTCGACGTCCCTTTTGATCTCTTGTGGTTATAACTTATAGCAATTGTCAGATTGTCCCAATCTCTCGAAAATAAAAAATGGTCGTGTGTTAGAGGCTAATCAGAAAGTTTTCGATGAAGAAAACAATCCTCAACGATTATGGCGCGCACACGGCAATGATTAGGCCGATCATGATCATGACGATGAGCTCCAGCAGAGCATAACCATCATTCATAACGGTTGAATATGCTCAACTGATGATATCTTCGGTTACGGCTACGCAGTTATGGACGTATGTGAATAAGAATTTTAGTTAAATCCACTCCTAGAACTTTGTGTTTTTGAGGCGGTCGTGGAATTCGAGGCGGCTCGAAATTGAATTGCAATTTACTTTACACGAATGCAATAAAATACAATTAATTTCGTTAATAAATATATGTAAGAGAATATGGCCGTGGTGATTGTAAATTGAAATTGAGGAAATAATTAATTCAGAATGTCGATCACTTGTGGATTCTGATTGGAATCATAGCGTGTGTTAAGTGATTGATTTGATGGAATAGGATTGTGGTGAACTTGACGTATTCATTTATATGGTTACGGTATTTTGTCATTAATTCGATGAAAATTGCAGTAAATCGTATTTCTTGGAATAGGTTACAGACTGGAAACAATTTGTCCATTTTCTTTCATTCTATGTACATGAAATGGGAACCATCTGGTTTTACTTTTATTGTCAGTCAGTAACAACAACTGAGTCAACAGATCCCATTGAATTTCAACACAACTCAGATGAAATGTTCAATTTTAGTTACTGTGACGTTAAATGCTTTTTAAATAATATTTGTAAGTTTATTGAAAGTGGTTAGTGGTTGAGAGAAAGGCTGTCTGTTTTTTGTTTTTATGTGGAAGACTCGTTATAAAGTTTATTTTAATGCCACTTGTTACAAATAAAGTATAAAGCTGTACATAAAAGTATAAAGCTGTAACCCTTGCCAGATTCAAGCTGCACAAAATTGAAGGACTTCTAGATGTAGTGGCAGGATCTCGGTCTGGTGCTTTTCGATAGCAGTGGTTATACATTTGATCTGCCTTGCTTCCTTGATTTTTGGCTCTTCCGACCGTCTCTTGGAGAAGAACTATCTCAATAGATGGCATAGGAATACAGTCAATTCGTGCTCAAATGGGCCCCTAGCTGGAAAGTTGTGAGGTAGTTTTGATTTTTATATTCTATTATAGGCGTGTTTCTTTTTTTCCTGGTGTAGCTACACCAGTGTACTCTAGAGTAGATTGAAAATGAATCGCATTTTCTTATTTCGGTTTAGTAGTTTATAACCTCAAAGTAATAATAAATTGCATATAAATGGGAGCTTCCATATTTTTTTTAACACCATTTCATTGGACATATGTAATTTATTTAAACTTCTTCTATTCGTTTAGAATAATTTCGGTTTTATCAATGGTGTCATTAAATGACAACTTCAAAAAACGCGCTTAAATGATTGATATAACCGAAAAAGTGAATAACAAAACCTTAAAATTTTGTAGGCGCCATCTTTTGCAAAAGAAATCGAACTACTCTAATCATCTTTTGTCTTCTATATGAGCTGGGGTAGATGGAACTACTCCAAAGTACTCCCGTGTAGCTACACCAGGGAAAAGAAACACGACTTATGTTTTTTGGGGTGTGAATACGAATCTGAGGTTTTCTAATAAAATTTTTTGACGCTACATTGAAAAAAAACAAAAAATTTAAAAAATAAGTTTATACAAAGTTTGTAGATTGTGCGATTATCTACTAATAGCTAATCTAATAGAAAGTGGCAAAAAAATACACGAAAGGAGACAAAATTCCAAAATGGCTAAAAATTGGTTCACAGCTTCCTTGGGACTTTTTAAGAAAAACACAAAAAAAAACATGGCCGCCGGAGATATCGCGTTTTTCCCGTGTTTTTCTTGTATCTCGGTTTCTATAGGCGGTACAACCCCGTGCGAGGGCCCAAAATGTTAACAATGACATTCTCTACAACTTAAGGTCATACAAAAATGTTGAACCGATTAACCGTTTTAGAGTTATTGAAGGTCAAAGTTATCAAAAATCACTTTTCGGCCAAAAAATCACTGGAAGCGATTTGTCATCAGCATGGTTTTGTATCTGATAAATCGTCTTCTACAAATTTAATTCTCTTTAAAAATTTTGTCATCAACGAGATTGAGAATGGCTTGCAAGTTGATGTTGGATAAGGCTGCCAACTTTCCTAAATCGAAATGGGGGACGGAACGAGGTTTTTCTATGCGATCATGACAAAATAAAATAAGCCTATATAGTCCGGGGAAATTAGCAAAAAAAACGCTCGAAAGGAGACAAAATTCCAAAATGGCTGAAAATTGGTCCACCGCTTCCTTGAGAGTTTTTAGGAAAACAATATGGGAATCACAAAAAAAACATCGCCGCCGGAGATATCACTTTTTGGCCAAAAAATCACTCAAAAATTGGTTTTGTTTTTAACTGACAAGGCAAAATATTACTGCCTACAAAATACCCCTCTTGTAATTTTTTCGAAAACCTTGGCCTTTCCGAATTATTCGAGATATTTTTTGACCGAAAAGTGATTTTTTGAAATTTTGACCTTGAATAACTTCGAAACGGTTACGTTTTCGAAAAAATGACAAGAGGGCATTTTTATAGGCAATAACGTTTCGTATTGACTGATCAAAAAAATTTTTCGAAAAAAACCAGTTTTTGAGTGATTTTTTGACCAAAAAGTCGGGCCCTATTCCCATAGTCACCTCACTTTTTTTCTCACCTCACATTTTTTGTCACGTCACTTTTAAAGTGGTATTCTCATAGTCGAGTGACAAGGGAAAAGTTAATGAGAGAAAATGTCACAAAACTGGGTGTAGTATTCTCGAAGTCATTTTTTGTAGCAAATGTCACTGAAAATTGTCATTTTTTATCACTTGGAATTTGTAGGTGACGCCACAATTTTTTTAAAATGAATAGTAACAGAGGGTAAGAAATATGTTTTATTTTAATATTTTTGATGATTTATCATTATTCTTATATCCTAGAATTAAAATAACGAACAGGATATGTAAATAGAAATATATCATAAGAATATAGAAATATCGTCACTTTTTCTACAGCAAGTGACTACGAGAATACGAAAATTGGTTTGTCACATTTTTCAATGGGTGACGTGACTATGGGAATAGGGGCCGTCATATTCCGGCGGCCATGTTTTTTTTGTAATTCCGAAATTGTTTTCTTAAAATGTCCCAAGGAAGCTGTGGACCAATTTTCAACCAGTCAAATTAGGGTTTCACCATAAGCTGAAAATTTGTATGAACCTTTGTTTAAGCATTCTAAATGATGTGTCTCATATAATCTCGTGTCCGCGTCTTGAGATATTAAAGGTGAAAGGTCCTAAAATCAGTTTTTCGCAAATGTCTCGTAATTTTGGTTACGTAGAGTTTGTTCATTAGATAAATCTGCACAGTGCCGCGGCCAGACAATTGGGGGCCCTGTGCAAAAATTCAGCGAGGGGCCCCAAAGAGTCCAAAAAATTTTTTAGGTCGCTTCGCCCGCGGATTTGCATTCATACAGACCCGTCCTCGCGCCAGACTTATGCTCCATATGCTGATTTGTGTGCCCATAATCATTTATGTGGCCTATTCAATGAAGTAAAAATACAAATAAATGAATTCAAATGTTTTTTATTAAAAAAAAATTTCGCTCGCGGGGCCCCAAATACGCGGGGCCCTGTGCAGTTGCACACTTTGCACATATGCCAGCCGCGGCACTGAATCTGCATAAAAATTTCCTATCTGTGTTTTGATCTGCTGTGAGGGGCAAGACTGGTCTTGCAGTGGTCTTGCATTCTTGTCTGTTTTTGCACATTTAGCAAGACCATAGCAAAACCAAGGCAGGACAAGACAAGACTGCAAGATCAAGATAGCAAGACTTTTTGCTCATTACCAAGTGCCAAAAGTCTTGCAGTGATGAGCAATAAGTCTGCAAAAAGTCTTGCAGTCTTGTTCTTGCAAAATTTCTTGCAGGCTTAGCACATTTAGCGAGACCAAGACATTTCAAGACTTTTTGCTCATCACTGCAAGACTTTTGGTACTTAGCGATGAGCAAAAAGTCTTGCTATCTTGATCTTGGAGTCTTGTCTTGTCCTGTCTTTTCTTGGTTTGCTTTGGTCTTCCTAACAGTGCAAGACCAGGCAAGACTGCAAGACTAGTTTTGCTCATCACTATATACAGAATTTACGTGGAACCAATAGTTTTCGAGATATAGGGCTGAAAAGTCTTGGCATCGTGCTGCTTTCGTTTCCGCAGCACCTCTGAGGGAGAATGGAAGGGGCGTTTTGAACATGGTGTCCCCCTAAACGTTGGGTTACAAGTTATGATAAAATTCTGTTGATTTTCTCTCTATCTCTTCTCTTCACTCTATCACTTCTTCCATATTGTCATCTTCATCTACAATAATCTCAGAATAAAATAATGAAATGTGGTCGGTGCCATCGCCGTTGAACTCATATTCAACGGTTGTATCCTCGGACATACCATTGAGACACGACTGGCTCTGTCAAGGGCCATACGCTACGGAATATGGCAAACTTACTTTTCTACATTCACTCATGGAGCTTTAGTTGTGCACTCCCGAATTACAGTCTAATTTCTCTCTTTAAGGGCCTTTGGTCTTAATACGCAAAGTGAATACGAAGAGAACATACAACCTAGGCGGAAAAACATTGCATGTACATATGCAATAATGTGTATAAACACAACGTTTGTTCATATGTATTAAAATGTTTTCGTCTCCTTAGTCCTTTCCACCTGATGCACAATATACTATTTGCACAAAAACTAAATGCGGGACTTGTGGGACGAATTTGAGGTTTGGGGGACAATGTGGGACGCTTTTAATAAAGGGGAACAATACCAGCAAATGCGGGACTGTCCCCCCTAATGCGGGACGGTTGGCAGCCTTAATGTTGGATATACTGATTTTGGTAAGGCCTTCGATCGTGTAAATCTCTCACTTCTTAAAAAGAGACTTTTTTTCCTTTGGCATTCATTCCTCTCTTTTAAGGCCAGCCGCGCACTAGCAATTAATTTGAAGCAACTTTTTAATCACAAAAATAGAACGCACTAACCCCGGGTCTCCACGGGCATTTTTTTACGGCAATGGTAACTGACAATATTCCTTGTCAACGTTCAAGCCGGAATTTCATTGCTCGGCAATTTTATTTTTAAAAGATGCGCTTACGCGAGAAAAGTACCAAAAGTAAAAAAACAAATACTAATTTTAATTGTTTTGAGAATGGAAGAATATATAAAACATATCATCCATTTTATTTATCGGTTTTAACCCAGAATAATCCAAGTTCTGTTTGTTTATTTTCATTTTCCGCCATCTTGATTTCAGAAATTCCCTGAACTTATTTCCTATGCAATTGTTGCTTTGGTAATATTTTAGAGGAATATTGTTGAACATGCTGCTGCGTCTCCACGGTCAATTTTTTCCGGCAATGACAATAATTTCCAATTGCCAATGCCAAAAATTGCCCGTGGAGACCCCGGGTAAAGTAAATGTAAGTCCACACACAGGCAATAATTAAGTTGCGGCAACTAAATAGATCCAACACGTTCGATGTTAACGGCGAGTAAAGTTTTCATTGATTGAACTATTTAATCGCTCATCAAAAAAGTTGCTAGTCGGCCTAAGATGATTGGATTCCTATCTCCCCAATAGGAAACAGTGTGTTGAAATTCAAAAGCCATTCTTCTTTCTAAATCCATTCTGATTGGATTAGTGTTGTAAAGAATTACCAACAATTAGTTCATCATTTTTTGTACATCACAGTATTGGTTTTTTTCTGAAGTCGGTTTTTAAAAATTAGTTTTTTAGCATCTAAAAGTAGTTTTTTTTAAATGAAATTTCGTACTAGGGGATTGACGGGGGCGCTGATTAAGAATCCGCTATCAATTTTCTAAAAAAACAAAATGGCGGATCCAAAATGGCGGACGATTTGCTTTCGAGGGCGCTGATCTTCAATAATACTAAATTTATATTTTAAATTGTTCTTTACGAGAAAGAAAATCTCGTTTCTTTATAAAAAGATGTCTGGCTTCAGAGTTCCTGAAATATAAAATTACTTATTGTGAATATGAAGAAAAATTGTATCGTAAATATTTCAGCTAAATGCAGCTACTTTCCTTTTTATTTTAAACAGAAATGTATACTGGACAGTATGCGACCAATTTCAAGGCGGTACCTTGCGGGACTTTCGACTTATTACCTATTTTATCAGAGTTATCTGAAGCGCGCCCACATAAATTTATTGCAACTTACCTTGTTAACAGCCAACGTAATTTGGAATTAAGGTTTCGTTTAGTGACCTTATAAAATTATACTCACTTTCAGGACAAGAATCCACGAATCTGAACCACTGTGCGTCGTCAAAAATTGGAACTTCAGAGTGGACAATGTTAGCAGTTGCCATGTTAGAAATAATCTTTATACAATAAATGTAAAGAATGGTTCTTTTGTATGATAATAAAGATTACCTGATGGATTTTTGCCTGGACAGGCTGGACTGGTTAGGTCCAATACCAATTCCAAATGCATAACGTATGTAAAAATGCAGACGAAGAGTGCTAGGTAAGTCTTAGTGGACTTGTGTCATTGTAGAGCTGGTGTGCGGTTTAGATTTCACTTGATCCAATACTGCCTTGATTGAACGGCCGGAAAGAAATCTTTCGATTCAGTTCTTTAGAATCAGATTAGATCAATTAGAGTTTAGCGAACAGAACTCTTTCAAAGGCCCTGGAGTTAGATATTTAGAGCAACCAGAGCAGACTCACCAAATCGTTACATACGTTGGTTGGTTCTGTAAGATACACTAAAAGGTAAAACTTTTTCGTCTAAAGCCGTACTGTTTGCCATAGGATTTAGTTGAATTTTAGATACCACGTTAATGATTGTCTCCATGGTTTCGGAGAGAATAGTAGATGGTATTGCTATTGGTCGGTAGTTAAAGGAATTGTTAGAATCCATTATCTCGATGTGGCCTGGTATTTGCTAAATGTGAGATGCATTTCTGTAGAACTATAGGAGGTATATTATTGGATTAAGTAGATTTTTTGATAACAAGCTCTTTGAGGCACCCATATAGCAAGTCACGAGTCCGGAAGAAGACTCTTGCAATTGAATATGTGGGGGCTACAAGTAGAATAGTAGCGACGGACCAAACAAAAATTTGAGACGAGCAGAGATGCTAGTAAGTCGCCCTTGGACTTTGCTCTTTCACGATTAACGTAGTGAATGTAGTAGCATTCTTCTTGTTGAACGTTGTTTATTTTATTGTTTATTGTTTATTGTTTATTATAAGAAAGAAAAGGGAGTACACAAGACTTACATCTTTTAGAGTACAGTATTTAAATATATAAAAGAGTACAATATTTAAAAAAAAAATAAAAAAAAAAAGAAAAATGAATACATAATGCATAGCCTAACCTAAACTTAAAAAACTATAAGATAAGGAAAAAGCGTAAGGACAGAGAAAGGAGAAAGGGCAGAAGATAGAGAAATAAGTGGACAGAAAAAAAAGAAAATACTAAAGAGAAGAAGAGGGAGATAGAAAAAGAGATGCTTGCTTTCTGAAGTGTTGGCTGTGCCTATTCTTTGGATATTGCTGGGAAGATTATTCCAAATTCTAAACGAATGTACAAAGAAGGAACGGCTACCTATAAGGGAATAGTGTACAGGAATGAGGAATTTAATAGAACGCATGGATTGGAGAGGAAGGAGGAAGTCTGAGAGGTAAGAAGGACTTTTCGCGTGGAGAACTTTATGCACTAGGACCAATGCAGAGACATTAACAAAACAAAAGAGGTCACAACCTAGTAGGGAGTTTCGTACACCAGACACATGATCTGATCTTCGCAAGTGAAAAATGAACCTTAAACAATCATTAAATGCAACTGAGAGACGTTGACGGCAAGTTGCATCAAGGGATATATATACAAGGGAGCCATAGAGGAAGTGTGGAACAATAAGGGCTTTAACAAGCTTGAGCCGAATAGACGATGATAACAGACTACCATAGAGCCTAAGTTTACGTAACGTGCCATAGATTTTGGAAAGCATGAGTGAGACATGTTTGCAGCAAGATAGTTTAGAATTAATGGCGATACCAAGATTATTAACACAGTCAACAACGGGAAGAGAAACATTATTAAGTGAGATAGTAGGAATATTATCAAGAGAAAGAGAGCGACGACTAAGAACGAGTACTTGGGATTTATTAGGATTAAGTTTAAGGAAATTGGAAGAGCTCCATTCATTTATCAGGTATAAGACATTATTGAGATATGAAATACAGGATTCAATTCGATTGGGAGGGCAAGAAGTATATAACTGTAGATCATCAGCATATAAATGAAAGGAGCAGCGATGGATAATAGAGGGGAGATCATTAACATACAAAGAGAAAAGGAGAGGGCCAAGGATTGAACCTTGTGGAACACCCAAGGGTACAGGTAGGAAGGATGATACAACAGAGTTATGGCGAACGCACTGGAGTCTATTAGAAAGAAGAGAAGAAAAAAGACGAGTAGCGGAAGAGGAGAAGTTGTAGAGCTGGCTAAGTTTGGAAATCAAAAGCGAGTGAACCACGGAATCAAACGCCTTAGAAAAATCAAGGAGAACTAATATCGCAGTGTCGCCCCGGTCAAGCATAGCACGCAGATCAGTAGTTACCTTTAGTACAGCAGTTTCACAGCTGTGAAATCTACGGAAGCCAGATTGAAATTTAGAGAGAAAATTGTGAGAATCAAGATATCGAAGAGTTTGGATAAAGATGACTTTCTCGAAAGCCTTGGCAAGGAAAGGGAGAATACTGATAGGGCGAAAATCGGATATCTCAGAGGGAGAGGATTTTTTGGGTAATGGAATTACTATGGCTTTTTTCCATAGCAAGGGAACATGGGAAATTGTTAGGCAATAATTAAAAATATGCGTTATAGTTTCCACAATTAGGGGGGAGAGAAGCTTGATAAAACGAGGAGAAATTTCATCAAAGCCAACGCTGTTGGAGGAGATGGACAGCAATATTTTAAGAACTTCAGATGAGTCCATACATCTGAAACTAAAGCCATCAGAACTAGGAGAGTCAGAGGAGACAAGGTTGGAGGGGGAGGAGACAGGATCAGAAGGATGTTGGATGAAAGATGCATTAAGAAGGTTTACATCAGTATTAAAAGGTATAGGCACAGAAGCATGAATACCCAAAGAACGAAGATTTTGCCAGAGTTGTTTAGATTTTAAAGCAGGATCAAGTTTGCGGGAATAATACTCGCGTTTAGCGGAGATAACCTTACTATTGATGAGATTGCGAAGCTTTTTGTATTCACTTAGGTAGCAAGGGATCTTAGTCCTGCGATAACGTCGGTACATGGACTCACGCTGCACTATCAGGTCGCGAATTTCACGCGAAAACCAAGGACAAGGTGAAGATAGATTGCATCTTTTAGTGACCAAGGGGACGCACCGATCATAGAGAGATCGAATAAAAGAGGTCAGGAGCTCGACTTTAGTGTCAGCACAGGTAGTGTTATAAATATCACCCCAAGGCAGAGAAGAGGCGAGTTCCGAGAGCTGATCGAAATTGATGTTCTTATAATCACGATAAGAAAATGACGAAAACATGGGGGAGTGGAGAAAAGTAAAACGAATGGAGAGAAACAGAATATCATGATCAAGGAAACTAGGGGGGGAGATTTGGTTTTGTTTTAACACTGAGTCAGTAGAGGTAGTGGATAGAACATCAAGTAAGGAAGGATTACGGCAGTTTAGAAAAGTAGGAAGATGATTAAGAATATGTAGGTCCAAGGATGCAAGAAAGAATCTAAGCGAGTTCGCACGTGCATTATCCCTCAGCAGATCAACATTAAAGTCCCCAGCAACCATTATATTTTCATAATGGCGAGAGAGACGTGAAACAAAGCTATAGAACTCAACAGCGATGTCGGGGTTAAATATATTAGGAGGACAGTATACATTGATGACAACACATTTATCATATTTAGATTTTATCTCAACAGCAATGAATTCAAATTGAGAGCCACCGGACTTACCAACAACTCTAGAGGAAAGCATAGAGGATACATATACGGCAACACCACCACCAGTACGTCCAACACGGTCATTGCGAAGTAACGAGAAGCCAGATAGAGAAACAAAAGAGGAAGGGACTTCAGGTTTAAGCCAAGTCTCACTTACGAGCAGAACGTGTGTTCTATTACGGTCGAACATATACCTCAACTCGTCCATTTTGTTTTTTAAGCTCCTTGCATTCATAATGCATATATTCAGTCCTGAAGTGGAGGAACAGAGAATATTGAGTAGTGTTCCCACATTGCACACCCGATTAGAAGAACGATTCATAATTAATTCTATCATAACGCACAACCAATACTACAGAAGCAACCATAAAGAAAATATCTAGAAAGCATAGGAAAACAAAAGAGGAAGAGACATTAGAGAGGGGGGAAGAAGAAGAAGATAAAAAATAAACGTAGAGAGCGACAACATAGTGAAGAGGAAATCTAATAGACCTTAATATTAAGAAATACTTAAAAATGCTAGATAATTTCATCCTTATATCCTATCTGTAGATGGTTGATGTTGACCCCAGTGCAAAGAGCTGTTCCAGAAATTCTTCACAACGATCCAGGAGTTGACACAGAGTTGGTTGCCTCATTCAAGTCGAGTGCCGAAGTAAACATTTATCATCACATCGTTATCATCACATACCTGATTTTTTTGGTGGAAGCGGTTGCATTAGAGAATTTACTTCTCAACTTTCTACGAAATGATGATTTGACTTTCCTAGTGGTGCAAAATACAGGAATTTTTTAGTTTGAACTACGATCGTCGAAGCGACTCACTCAAGGTTTAACTCTTGCACGCAATGAAGGCAAATTTTTTTAGTGTTATTGTATTTATGCATTTCCCCATTAAACCATCTCTTAGGTGTAGTTGTTACAGGATTGATAGTATGAGGAATGAATGCTTTAATGTCCGTATGATCTTGGTGACACGGGTATTACCAAAATTTAATTTTTGCTTCGGAAACACAGGTATCAGTTAGGGAATTGGAAAAATGGATAAATCCCAGCCAATTGACATTCCATGATGCCGTACCTATCTCTTAAATGGCTAGTTTGGGGTGGGAAATTTATATGAAGTTAGCACCTATTAGGTAGTGGTTAGAAATATTAAAGTTTAATCAACATTTTATCCGGCCTTGATAGCCTAGGGTTTAGTTAATCCGCATGACTACCATCCGGGAGGTCCGTGGTTCGATTCCACTCCGCGGCACAGTATGTACTTTGTCTTCCCACTCCTATCACATAAATACATTATTTCTTGTTTTCCTACTTTACAGCAATTATCTGTCTATTTCCCGTTCCTTGGCTTGCAACTACAAAGACTTTCGTAGGATGATCCACAATTTCATGAAGATTATTGGTGTCTACAAAGAACTCGACACATTGTTCATATTAAAACCACCCGCAATATATATTTATCAGAGTTCGGAAACGCAGCCTCGCGTGCGCACACGAAAGTCTCAAAACCCATTTTTCGACTCATCTGCGCAAACGAAATTATTCAAATGCACACAGCTGACGTGCGTGAGTAATAAGGACAAGAAAAGCGCACACAACTCATGTGTGCGCCAACAAAATTTATCGCACACAAGCTTGTGCGTTTCCGTAGGTACTCTGATATTTATAAGTATTTCAATAAGAGGTGTCATTTTAAATCAAATAGAGCAATAGACTCAAATAGAGCATATGTTTCCCGAGTTGTGTAGAAGCTGTAATGGTCGAAGCAGCAGCATTTCCAGGAAGTATGGACCGATTGCCAGCTCAAAAACCCCGCCAAACTTGTAACTCGTTGTGGTTGGAAAGTTGGTTCCACTATTTCTCTTGTGTTTTCGGAGCCTCAGGTGAGACAGCTTTGCATCCGAATAATTTTGTTCAAAAAATTATGATCTTGTTCATACATTTCTACCAGCGTTTATTTATCTGAGATCTTCTTAGGACTTCCCAGTTTTTACTTGCCAAATGTCATCGTGATGACAGTTGCATGTTGACAGGTAAAAAAATGGAGCAAAATTTTAAATGACACCTTTTGTTTACCCTTTATATATTTCTTTCATGTATATAGGCTGACCAGAAATTTCCGAAAGCAAAAGAGTATGAATGAAATTATACAGGGTGTATATACTAAGTTTACAAAGCGGCTGGCTGTTGATAGGTTTTGGTTGGACGAAAAAAAATCGTATGAAGGGGGAAGGGAATCGTAACGGTTTAGCCGCTAGGGCGTTTTGAAGTTTTTTTAGGCATCCATTGGACGATCGGTTTTTCTGTCAGTTTTGCCTATGACTGACGGAAAACCTAACGTCTAAGGTGATGACTGATGTAATCCTTGTATATATTGATTTCCATTAATCATGAGTGATGGCCGCCTAAGATTTTTACATATCATCCTGTATTTTTGTAACCCTATGACCTATTTTCATGAATAATGTAGCACAGTGTACGCAGAATACTCCCTCCTATCTAAAACTGTAAAGCCAAGTGTACACTATAGAGTTTTTTTTCGGTAGAGTGTATAGCGTAGCATGTAGAGCTCTACCTGTAGTTTGTACACTACAGCACGTCTCTAAAACTCTGCCACTCCACCGTAGAGCTGCTCTAGAGAAATTTTGAGTAGAGCGTTAGCACGCGCTCTATAGACTGTGTACACTGCAGATGAGTTTTTCTCTACTGTAGAGTCGTATAGTAGAGCGCGCAACTGCGGCTATCAACTTTTGCATGTCATTTAATTTCTCAGCTATTCAGAGGTGCGTGTGTACACATATTGTGTAAAAAATTTAAAAGAAATTAATAGAAGTAAAAAAAATAATAAAATGAGTTCTCGCCAAAAACAAGCTGCTGCCGTTTTATTTTTGCTCGAAGAAAAGAAAAAGAAGTAAGGGAAATGTTGGGAATGCGATTGGATTGCGAAAAGAAAACAAAACGCTGGAATGTATAGAGAATTATTGAATGAGCTCACGGAAAAAGATACATCTGAAGAAGATATAAGCCGATGTACAACAATTCGAAGCGCAGTCGAAACGCAAATGAGAATGAATACTGTAGAGAGAAAAACTCTATCAAACATGATTGATAGAGCGTAGAGCAGATGTAGAGCTCTACCAAACACAAAAAAATTGCGTCATAGAGTTTTTTAGTAGAGAAAACACTCGCGTAGAGTGGGTGTAGAGAGCATGCGCAGAGCTCTAGAGGGTGTATACACTGATCTATGTGAGAGTTTTCTCTAGCTCTACACAAAAAACTCTATAGTGGACACTAGGCTTAAAACGAGGAATCTATCATACCAACTTCCAGAGTTATGAGTCATCAAAGTCAAAATTTCGGTTTTTTTAACTAAAATTTCAACTAAAACCACATTTTCTCCAAAAACTACGTAGTTAACTAATATTTTTTTTCCATAATTAGAAAGTTGCACAATTTTTTATGAATAATGTCTGGACAATTTTTATGCTACGGCTTTTATTTTTGGAGTTATAAGCAATTTTGATTTTAAAAGTGATGCGGTATTAAAATAGAGTATATTTTAGAATTTTTGAAAAAAGAGAGAGTATGGATAAATAGGTTGCGAAAAAGAGTATAATACTCTTAAAAAGAGTAGTTCTGGTCGACCTACATGTATATCCCCGTGTTCTTTTAATGAACTGGGTTTTGAGAGCTTTTGAGGAGCTTTTGAGTTCCCATACAAAATCGAAGAACCAGAAGACCCAGATAAAACCTGGGTTTTCGATTTTGTATGGGAACTCAAAAGCTCTCAAAACCCAGTTCATTAAAAGAACACGGCGTATACAACATTGTTCTAAATTTGAATTCGTTGATGAGTATATTTTCCAATTGTTTGAGCACAACGATTTGATAAATGTCGCATTTTATTAGTTTACACTGACTACGAGATCCGACATTATAACTGTGTTAAGGAATACTAAAATTTATCCTATTTCCTAAGATAATCTGGAACAAGTTTTTATATCTAAGGTCTCCATAAACTCTGATGCTACGTCTCAAATTCGACAAAATGTATTCTTTATATGGTTTGGAACTATGTATCTAGGCCAAACTTGTTCCTGCTTTAAGATGTTTCTGCAAAAGACTATTAACATTATTGTTTGCAGGAAGTACCACATTTTCCGCAAATTTAAGTGCTCATCATCGCAAATAGAAGACTCGAAACGATACTGTTCCACATAATAAATTAGCTAATCGCCAGCTTCAGACTTTTATTACGCATCGAAACCCCCATGGGCGGAATCTATCAAAACAATAAATTCAACCTGTCCGATATGAATTAAGAGCACAAAAATTAATAAAAGGTAAACGCAGCACTTAAGAGACAGTATACGTCGTTGAGTTTTGTTGTGCTGTCGATGTCACCCAAGTGAGGCCGGCCGTTTTGCCGCAGTTTAATACCCCTTAAGACAATAAACAACCCGGGGACAAAAAAATACTAGCAGCAGCGAGTGATTCACAAATTCACACTTCGGATTTAATAAATCGGTTAGTGATCTCTGCGCTATCTTAGTAAAGCGATATTTGTAGGCGACACGTCATTCGGTGGTGCTGTTCTGGCGAGTCAAAAATTCCACAAGATCCTCTGCCGCTGCTGACCCGACGCCGGACCAGTCCGGCCATGAAGACTAATTCAATAATTCGGTGTTTTTTCCTCGTCTTTGGGATTATAAGTCACGTCTCCCAGCAGGTAAATTAGTTTTTTGTCTGCGTTTTGTTTATAGCCATCGACTTCTCCTCTTTTTTATAGTTCAAACTTCTCGATTTTCTGCTCAACGGATTTTCAAGGTTCGACAAAAAGTGCAACTGCAGTGAGTAAACAAGCCCGTAAACGCTCGAGAGTTGGGCTCGAGATTACTGGGTGATCGGTAATTTGCTCCTACGATCGTAGGAGACTTGTTCCACCTTTTCCGGGGTTTGTTTCTGAATAGCACGGTGCGGCTTTTAGGGAATAACAAGCGTTAATAATCGTTATCCATGAAGCCGAACTCAATGAGGGTCTATTAATAAATGGATGAAACGTTTCTCACGGGTGTGGAACTTGCTTCTGTGCTTAACTGGGAGTTACTTGTGGCGAACCAAACACAACATCGAAAGTAGATGATTTATTGAAGATTTGCAGTTATTAGATTTGATCATGGGAAATTGGCTAAAACAAATTACTCATATCACTTTTTTTTTTGAAATTTTTAAACGGTGCTCAAAAAATTTGGTTTAATGATTAGTGAGTGAATACTTAAGAAAGAATAGATTAACCTAATTGCACGGCGGTAGAAATAATTGAAAAACTTAAAATAAATCCTGTAATTATACTAATTAAAGCAAACTCACTAAAAAGTGAGAAAAGCTGGCTTTCTCCTTTTCTACTGAAACTTATTAGTCAGCTCATGATTCGGGGAAAGAAACTGTTCACCATGATCGGTGATCGTACCAATACCTTTTGAGATCGTTCTAGTGTTAAGTTGGGAAAGTATAAATTTATTTATTAAACCAAGTATGAAAAACCACTTAAAAATAATTCTCCTATTAATCCTGCCTTAGGCTCAGAGCCATCAATATATGGGTAGTGAGTAGCTTGGTATACATTTCAGGAAGTATTTCTGCAGGTGTAAACGATTAATCTTTGAAACTGTAATTCGGAATAATAGAGTTACATATCGAATGGCAATACATTAATATATTTTTGAATAGTGATGGAATTTTAAAAAAAAAATGTCATTTTCGGAATTAAAAAAATTAAAAACAGTTTTTTTCTGTAGGACAATATTTTCACAAATATTCATTGAGTGATACTACATTATTATTATTTGAAAAATTCTCCTCCTCCACACCTTCACTGTTACCTACTACAAAATGTATCTTAGTTTCATTTGCGGAAGCAGTTTTAGGACAAACTTTATCAGTAATATCGTCGATGATGTTAGAAACAGTCAGAACATAATCTTAGAAAATGACTTCAATCGTGGTTGAGTCTCATCAATTAATGAAGTGAAATATTTATTAAAATATTTAAACCTGCCGTTTAAATTTTCTTAACAGAGTTTTATTGATATATGTAAATAAGATGTAGGTATAAACCTAGGACCTCTGAATTTCTTTGAATACATCTTGTGTATTTGTATCGAAAGCCTTCAAAGTTTTAAGCCACAAGAACGACTGTTCTTAAATATTTTTATTAAATTGCTTTTTATTTTTATGGTAAATCACCATTCTACAGTTGTAGAAATTTTTACGAACATCTGATTGAACAGTGTCTCACAGGACTATTTGTAAGCCAGAATTTCATCCAGATCAAAGCAAATTGTACAACAATAGTAAAAGATAAAGGATACATGAGTAGTGTATCTGGGGTTACCTGCAAATCTCGCACATTTTAACGAGTCGTTGTCGGTGTATATGGTTTTGAATATTGCACAGAGGGAAGAAACCCTCTGTGAGTTTTTCTGCGGTTTTTTATAATCCCTTTGTTTCAACCTCATTTGTAGGAAGTAGAGATTTAAACCAGCATCGCTGCATTAATTATGGACGAATATTTTCTTCTAACATATTAATGCAAATTTTTGATGGTTGAGAGGTTGGCTTATTGACGTTAACAATTGTGAATATTCCTTCTGCTTTGAACATAAACTTTTTGTGTCACTATTGTCCTTTGTTATCCACTTTTCGTCAATCATCATTGATTTCCAAAATTGTGTAATACCATGTTCGCAATAAGCCGAAATTTCGGGATTTCGGCTATTTTCGTGATTTCGCCCAAAACCACGTTCAAAATCATGTAATTTCTCATGTATTCTGGTGATTTCAAAATCATCTCAAACCTCGTAATTTTGGCAAAATTACAAACAAAATCATGTCGAAAGCCAATGCTCAAACCCGAAAATCGAATTCAGCCCAATTCAGCACTTCACTATTGATGCTGAAATTGCCAATTGGACGTTTTAATAACAGATTTGACTTTGAATTTAAACTTCACATTCTTCAAAACGCAAAAACCAAAAAGAAAGAAGCTATGGGCTTTACTAGAAGAAGCGAAAAAAAGTTGTAAAAAAATTTAAGACTTGCGTGGTGCCAGAAAAAACACTCAAACGAAATCTTTTCAATTCAGTGCGAACGGTTCTACATAATTTCGAAATCACTTTCCAAAATCGCGTAATTTAGGCTCTGTGCGAACATGGTATTAGGCTGCGTGCTAGGTCTTTTCCGGGCCTTGAAATGAAAATTACTATTTTTTCCCTCCGGCATAAGGGAATTTTATGTCCGCATATAGCAACTTTTAAAAGTGGTTTTAAGCATCACACGAATTGGCAAAAGCCTCGCTGAAGAAGAGCTGGAAAAATGTTATCTCTTCTAGCGGATTCAAATCCTTAAATATCCCACCAAGGAGTGAGACAAGAAAGTGAATGTTTATAAATTGATCCATTTTTGCGAAAACAGGAAAAGACTATATATAAACATACTTCCAAAAGTTCACTAATTAATACTTGCAATTTAACTTCTCTCAATAATGACTCGTATTTATAGGCTTTGAATTAATTACTTAATTACACTTTTATCGCTTAGGGCAATTTTTTATGATTTAGAACTCTTTTATCGCTTTTCCTAATCAAAACTGGCTGATTTCAGGGGAGATACGAAACTCTCCTCTTGTTAAATTCAATCACAGAGCTTTTCGGAAATATTGGACATATTCCAGTTACTCTCTCATCAAAATTAGAATAGCTTCTGTTTTTCATCGCGAAGATGGTGACGTTACCATTGTGCGAAGTTTCATACGATTTCATTGAAACTATTTTGACATTACGCTTGATGATGGCGTTGACGGTATCATTGGGCGCCAGGCTTAACTCGTCATAATAGTCTTATTGTATACAACCAAAATAATATAATATTTTAAGAGTATCTGTATACCAAACAAAATATAACAAATAAACGTTGTTATAGACTATTAACCTAATAGTTTTTATGGCACTATAGTTGCTGTTTTATCCATTGTGGAGGTAGTTGGGTGTACGTTCATAGCCCAATGCATCAGAATTTGACAAAAATTAACATACACCCTTCGAAATAAGTTCCCAATATTTGTATTTTTACGTTTCAAAACACAAGTATAAAAATGTAATTTACGTAAGCCACACTCTAGCTACAACTCACTAACAGCAGCAACATAAATTTTGATCAGAATTACACTGTAAAAAAAATATGTAAATTTACAGTGCAAATGTACAGTAAAATTACAAATCGCGATATGAGATACTAATTTACTACACAATTATTGCAATTTTACTATAAATTTTGTAACTTCACAAAATGAAATTGGAAATCTCCAATACCGCTTAACGTAAATGTTGATTACATGAATGTGAGGTATATTTTACACAATGTTGTGTATTTTTCTAAATCGTTTATGTAGGATAATTACAATATTTCTTATATATTTATCAATGTTATGTACTGGAGAAATCCTAACACTTTGTACTGTAATTTTACTAAAGAGGCGTCATTTTAGAACATAAATTTTCAGTAAAATTACAAATCGGTTATTGGAATGTAAGGTTTAAATTTTTCCTCTCGTGGATATAATTCACAGGTAACAATAGAATATTAAGCATATAAACCCAATTGCTTTTAAGTTAAGGCCAGACCTTTGACTTTGTCAGGGTCTGGGCAGTTCTTGTAACAGCCAAGAAATTTTGATAGGCTTTGCCTCACGTACATGCTTAACAAGGCATTGTGAGAAAAATGCTAATTTTTTATGTATATATAGGGAGTGGGCATTAACTAAGAATAAACTTTGGCGCTTGGAAATATTTCAGGCAGGGCCAAGCACATTGGCGGCACAAGGCGGTAATCTTCAGCTTTGGGTTTTTCTATTTTCGTCTCTCTCTGGTAAAAAGTTGCAACAAGAGTTTTGGAAATTTACAAAACTATGAAGAGAAAGATCCAATACTGAGTGTATTTTTACATCCCACAAATAATTGTTGGTAAAAATATGTAAAGTAGATTAGGAATATTCCTAATAATATATATTGCAAATTTACAAAACTGCTTGTGAATAAAACTTCCAGTATTTTTTTTGTAAAATTACCACAGAAATTTTTTTACAGTGTATGTGAAACAAAAAACTCGCATGCAGACCGAGCTGAACTATACCACTTTCCGGCCCTCCGAGCAACGGTTTTATAGATATTCGAATTTTAAATCCTAGAACGAGGCGAAATTGATAATTTCGCTGATCAATAATGTCGCTTTTATACACATACATATAGAACATGGAACAGTAGATTTGTTGACATATCCCATCACATCAATCAACGTCTTACGTCTTACACAAGAAAACGTAAAATCTTTATTTCAAAAATATTTCTAACAAATCCAAGCGACAAATATTTTTTAGAAAATAATTAATTTAATAAATCTTCGCACAACAATCGCAACAATGTCACAATTAATAATTTTCAGGATGCGGCGCTTTCCAATTAAACAGCCATCCACGACTGGACAAGGGTATGCCAATAAATCCATCTGAGTTTCCATGGATTGCTCATATTTATTACAAGAGAAATCGCCTAACAACTGGAACTTTTATTAACAATTTATACGTCCTAACGTCAGCAAATAAATTGTACCAGTAAATTATTTCTAATTATTATTATTTTCCGCACCATTTTTCACTTCAGCATTTCTCTTACAGTATTCCACAAAACTCGATTAAAATCGCTTTGAACAAATACAACGCCTGCGACGAAGACGACACCAGCTTAGTCAGTACATCTCGTATTATATTCCATCCGGGATTTCTACCAATTATCGAGATTAACGATCTTGCTCTTATACGTCTGGCAACGGAGATTAATACTGGTTTTCCGTTAACTCCTATATGTCTGCCTAATCACGGTACTTCTATATATCTTGGAAAATATTTCTGTACAAAAGCATATTTCTAGGCGCGTTGTATAATGAACGGCTGGTCACTGTAGTGAATTTCATAATGACTGAATACATTTTCGATGAACTATGCTTTCCACATAAGCTGGAGATTCCAATTTTGCCTAAGAATAGGTGTCCGCTAGAGCTGGAAGCTGGTGAAGATTGCCTTGGAATTATTCCATTTGAAAAATTCTTTTGTAATGTAAAATATTCTTTTTTATTTGCTTTTTTTTTTACTGGATTTTTAATAATATTAAAGTATTTTCAGAATGATTCAGGAGCAGGTGTCCAATTTTATAGTAATAAAGGATATTACGAGCTTGTGGGGGTAATGACGGCAAAGCAATCCTGTACCGATTTTGAGGATACATTTTCCACCAAGAGAGTTCCAATCATGACTACTGTAGGGAAATATTTGCATTGGATTTATGAAAACACACAAGATGCGTGCTATTGTTATAAATATTAAGGAATAATAGTTTTTTACTTGCTTAAAGGTTTATAAAAAAAATAATAAAAAATTAAAGAAAACAACAATCCCAAGCTTTCATTCGCTATGGTTATGTGTATTGTCTATCACTTGGTAAATTATAAATCTGCCAACGCTAGAAAGCTTGATTAGTAAATATTGTATGGAAATCTGCAACCATTAATGTTTAGTACCATGCAAATGCATGATATGCATGCACATTCATTAACTTCAAGGTGGCTTGATTGCGAAACTTTTGAGGTGTTTATTATTTCGAAATCATTAAAAAGGAGGAATTTCCGTCGATTCTTCTTCGACAAACTTTCAAGTTGTGGTCGACATCACTTGAAATTCTCCAAACAAATGTGGCGAACGAAAATTAGTATTTTTTTCTTCTGGTAGATCAATGATTCAACAATAAACAGACGATTTAATTTCAAAAAGTGATTGGTTGCTTTTAATTTGTCTACAATATTTAATAATTATTACGATATTGTGAACGGGACTATTAATAGCTGTGTTCCTTTTCTACTTTTTAGTACTTGCGAGCAGAGCAGAAAAGGAACGCAAAATTTGTTGATTTGAGTAAAACCTAACCTAACATTTTTGATGTTATTTCATTTGTATACAAATAAAAGGTCAGAATAATAATTTACAACATAATTTAAAATAATGCGATTTTATTATTTATATTTTTATTTATTTTATTTATAAATTTATTATTTTTATTTTTATTTATAGACGTTTTTATATGAAAAAAGCTCAAAACAATCAAAAGCCATCTATGGAGTGATAGGGTAAATAAAATAATTCACAATAGACTCCAAATGGGAGCTTTCCCCTGGCGGATTATAACTGCGTAACCAAAAGTGTTATCTACTCGTATGTTAGAGCAAGGGTAGCTGCGAGTGCTCACGATTAAAAAATAGTAGAAATTAGCAGAAAAGGAACGCAGCTAGTATTTAAGAGTAAAGCTTGCCCAATTTTAATTTATTGATATTAACTTGGCATTAAGAAACTGAATGAAAAGATAAATGAATTTTCAATCAAGGTTTGTCTCTGTAAACAATAGCTGTGTTCCTTTTCTACTTTTTAGTACTTGCGAGCAGAGCAGAAAAGGAACGCAAAATTTGTTGATTTGAGTAAAACCTAACCTAACATTTTTGATGTTATTTCATTTGTATACAAATAAAAGGTCAGAATAATAATTTACAACATAATTTAAAATAATGCGATTTTATTATTTATATTTTTATTTATTTTATTTATAAATTTATTATTTTTATTTTTATTTATAGACGTTTTTATATGAAAAAAGCTCAAAACAATCAAAAGCCATCTATGGAGTGATAGGGTAAATAAAATAATTCACAATAGACTCCAAATGGGAGCTTTCCCCTGGCGGATTATAACTGCGTAACCAAAAGTGTTATCTACTCGTATGTTAGAGCAAGGGTAGCTGCGAGTGCTCACGATTAAAAAATAGTAGAAATTAGCAGAAAAGGAACGCAGCTAATATAAACTGGTGGTCTGGATGACCGATCTTTATGAGGGTAATGTAAAGTTAAGGATCGTTTTTTTATTAATCCAAATATTTTTCAACAATAACCAAAATATACTCAAAATAAATTGAAATAACCATTCTGAAGCATAATCGGTATCTCCTTTGGAACCTCCTTTTTATCATTTGTTTATGAAACGATCACACTTTTATTTCGGTGGCAAGATCATTAAAATTATTGTAATTTGACGCAATATTATGTAGCAGTGGATGCAGTGGTAAGGGGCTAGACATTTTCAATTGTTTAGCTGACAGTTTACCTTTTATGGCGGCTTGCAAGCGATTGAGTTAAGCCAAACAAGTGGCACTGTGTTGAATAGTCCATTCATATTTTACGCGATTGTTGTCCGACAGAAATTTTGTTCGTGAGCTTCTGCAATCGTTTTCTAGACAATAATTCCAAAGCGTTTATACTATATTCGCTTTGGAAACTGAGGTTTCTTTTTGTAGTGTTTAGACTGTTTTATGGTGATTGATGATGATTACTGCACACCACCATGACGCATCGCCGGTGACAAATAGCTAGAGAAATAGACTTTATGGATTTCGGTAAAGCAAGTGGATAGTAATTGGTATCACCGGATAGTTCTTATCGTTCTTCTTCACATCTAGGTGATTTTTACATTTTTCCGTGCACTTCAAATAACTCAAACTTTAATTATGGTTGGTTGGTTGGTTGAAGTGGCGAGGCCAGCATACTCTGTGCTGACCATTAGCACATTGGCGCCGTTTTGATACCACTCATTCTCATGATCACTAGGCTTGTTATGATTTTTAGATCCATTTTGTAGCATTCAAGAGCCGTGTTGCTATAGATCCTCAAGCTCGTTCAGTATATGGCTGCCAAATGAACCATGTCTGGCCCTGGCTATTACAGGACATTTGCACACCGGACATTTCCGCTGAATAGGCATCCATGTTTGAACCCTACCTTGCTAATTCGTTAGCTCTCTTGTATATTCCTATGGGCTGGAAACCACAGTAGGGTCACGTTTGCATTTCTGCTTACGAGCTTACGATAGTTTTGATGCGATCAGCAGTGGCGGATTTACCAGGAAGCAAAGGAAGCAATTGCTTGGGCCCCGCTTGGACAGGGGCCCCAAAAATTGAAAAATTTTGAAAACAAATTCGGAAATTTGAAAAAAAAATAAAAATGCAAAATGAAAAAATCCATGTAAACAATATCGATTATTCATTAGGCCGCCATCCACGGTCAAACAAATCATCAAACCAATTTTCGACAAACAGCGCACACATTTATACTTTGAGGGAAAATTTCTTCAAACATACCGAGGGACAATTCCTGTAAACAAAACGAACTTTCATATGCTTTACATGGCGCACACCACACAATTAAGCTGTTTGAAGGAAATATTAAACCAGACGAATGTTTTTTCGTGATGACTTTTCGGATATCGAAGCCAAAGCGAAGGAGCTTGTTCCTGGTTCTTTTAATGAATTGAGTTTTGAGAGCTTTTGAGGAGCTTTTGAGTTCCCATACAAAATCGAAGAACCAGAAGACCCAGATAAAACCTGGGTTTTCCATTTTGTATGGGAACTCAAAAGCTCTCAAAACCCAGTTCATTAAAAGAACACGGGGAATGTAACGACGGGCCTGCTCCAGATGCGCTTAAAAATTTGTCTCCGCGTGATAGTTTTCGGATAAAATCGTTTCTTCCGATGATCGATTCTTTGACAACCAACTTGCGACAACGTGCTACGGCATACACTGATATCGCGGCTAAATTCTCTTTTCTTGTCAATTTAAATGCGTCGAAGGAGGAAATCACAGAAAGTTTAGAAAGACTGATAGAAGACTATCCAAATGTTGTTAACATGAACATTGTGACTAAAATTCAAAATTTTCACATCTATGTGAAACAGGTATACGGAAACGAGCCTCGTAAAACATTCGTTGAATTGTACCAAATCATTTTTAAGGATGAATTGTTTTCAGCTTTTCCCCTCTTTACGCTCATCGATGTGCCAAGAAAAAGTAAGTGATTTAGGCTTATTGCTTATCGAAACAGGCAAGCTTCAAAAACTTGACTTTGATGATGTCATTCATCAATTTGCGACTGAGAAAAGTAGGAAAAAGTTGTAATTTATTTAGTAAATTATAAGTAAACTGAATAATATATTGATTTTGCAAAATTAACTGGTTATTTATTATTTTAAAATATTGGGGGGGGGGGTTAATTTTAGAATCAGGGCCCCGAAAACCTGAGGTTGGTTGGGGCCCCGTCATAGGTAAATCCGGCACTGGGGATCAGGGTGGAGTTAAGAACAAATATGGCAGCTTGTCCGTTACAACCGTCATTTCTTTTCTTGTAGAGTCGTCTTTTTTCGCTAGTTGACACGCCTTCCAAATTGCCATCATTTCTGCTTTAAAGACACTAGATTTTTTTAGCTATATTGCATGATTCAGAAAAGACCCCTGGACTTACTCCGCAGTTAATTTTTGAACCGTAGGTTACCGTCTCTATATCGGTTAAAAACGTGTCCACTTGTCCAATCGTCTTGTTGGAATTTTGACTTTGAACTTTTTGTTCAACTCCAACTGTCCCCAAGTAGTCTATGGTGTTTTTTTATGTGGCATGGTCAAGCTTAGGAATCACCCTTTGTACCACTAGTCCGTTATGTCATTCAAGCCATGGTGAAATGTCTAGTAGTAAGCTTGATCTGAAGATAGAAAAAGGGTATGATAGGCTAAGAGTAGTCTGGAGGCTGCACGAGGCGAAGGTTGGGATCAAAGCTCTGTCAATCATACCAAGAATGTTGCTGTGACATTTCCTTTCCTTTCTATGAGGTTTTTCTTGCCAGTACCTAGCAAGGTACTTAGTGGAAGAAGGCAGAGGATCGTATTTAACGCGTCCCTTGGCTCCTATGGTGCATTTGCATGCCACTCTCTGGACCCCTACATCGGTGCAGTTGTACTCCTTAATGCTGGCCACCTACTATACTACTGATCTACGATGGCTATGTGCATCCATAACATCATTCGTGGCTTAAGTCCCCATTTCGTCCGAAGCATTTTTTTGCAGACGAAAAACAATTTTGAGCGAAAAATAAAATTTTGTTGGCGCCTTTTGAGAGGAGAGTGAAATCATGTTTTCTGTTAATTATTCTATTACAACACTTACTTGCAATAAAAGTTGTTTTTTTTTAAAGTTGACAGGAAAGCGTCGACCAAAAGGCGCCGAATGACAATCTCGCTCTACCCTGATCAAGCGCTAGGGCCGGCGCTGATAATTAGAGAGCTATATAAGCCCTCCTTACTCTTTCCTTAAAGCGGCCCACACTCTCTCAGTTTTAACTACGCAGTTGAACTGTGTGAAAAAAACTGTACAATAAACTGAACTGAAATTGTTTGGGTTCGTCAGTTCGTTGTATGGGTTTTTTGCACAGTCTCGTCAGTTTTGTTGATTTGAGTACATCAACATTTTTTAATGGCAAAAATGTACGGCACTGAGAGAACTGAACGATAAACTGTCCAGAGGGTCCAAAAGCTCAGGTCTGAGGACTGAATAAAAATAGTTCAAAACGCACATTTCACACAATTTATCGCTCAGACATGACGTCATACGTGATAAACTGCGCAGTTAAACTGAAAGTGTATGGGCTGCTTAACACTTAAGTAGGTATGTAGGTACTTGAAAGTTGTTTTCTTTGTTCTTTTAGTGGACAGCATCAGTTTCTGTATTGGCAGGGTTAGCACACAGACCACAGCCTTAGCCCTAATTGCTAACGCTGTTCAGAGCTCTTTTCATAACCTCGCTTAATAAGTTTAGGTAGTTATACCAGAAACCAGAAATACAACGTCGTCAGCATATGCAAATGCAACCCATTTAGTTCCTTCTTCTTGAAGTCTGCTGAGAGTTTTGTCCATTACCAGAAGCTACAGTACCGCGGACAGCACTCCCCCTGTGGGGTGCCTCTACTAACTCTTCTGTTAATTTTACACCTTCTAAGATCCGCATGAATCTCTCTGGTTTAAGGCATATTAGAAATTCGTCGGCCGAGCGTTGGCTACACTTTTAAATCGAAATAAATATCATTCTACCTTCACAGCCATATTTTGCTGTCTAAAGTCCATCAGCCTAAGAATTCTTATATAAATAGAACAACTCGACTGTGGAACAATTTTCCGTAGTCAGTAATCCCGAAGTCATAAAACATCCAATAGTTTAAACGAAAGGTTTATCGCCTCCTCCTAAAACACCCCTCAGACTCTTAACCTATTCTATCCTTCACTATTCTATGGGGGCATTCAAGTATTACGTAACGCAATTTTTGAATATTTTTGACCCTCCCTCCCCCCCATGTAACGCGCCGTAACGTTTTTATGTACTCCCCCTCCCTAAACGTTACGTAACACGAACACCCAAGTGACCATTTTTACCTAAAATTCACAATTCTGTTGCGCAAAGTTCCGTAAAATCGCTAAAATACCTTTGTTATTGTTTTAATCGTGTTTGCGGTAATAATAAATAAAACAAGAGATTTCTAACTCGCCAAGGTGGGAGATTTTAATTCCCTAGTTTTTTATTTAAATAAAAAAAATGTTACGTAACGCGATGTTCTAACCCCTCTCCCGCCCCTGTAACGCATTGTAACGTTTCACAACCTCCCCCTCCCCCCAAATTGCGTTACGTAATACTTGAACGCCTCCTATCCTGCGAGTATTCTTCTAGCTATGTACTTACTAGACATTGCAACATGATGTGAAAGACATGCAGGACTCGTCAAAAGGTGACTCCCAAGCTTAGACTTAAACATAAAAAAATCTGAGCAATTTTCGCTTCTAATGATAGCGATAGCTTTGAGTTTAACAGAACAAGCATTTGATAGGGTTTCTTAGAAAAAAAAATTGGAATCACCTGAAAATTGTGTAGAAAGTTATTGATTTGTCAATTACAAAAAATTCAACTGCTCGATTATAAGCTGCAAATGAAAACAGTAAACGAAAAACTTCAAAAATCTCAAACATAGAGGACAATTTTACCATTTTGTAAAAATTAATTCTATAGGGTAAAAACTTACAAAATGTCATCAACAATAAAACTGCTAATGACAGCAACAAATCATAAGCTCTATTATTAGTCTGACACGATTGCAACATACCCAACTAATTTGAAATTCCAATACATCATCTCCCAATAGTGCATTACCATTTTTAATTTTGGATCGCAGTTAGCTTAACAAACTTACCTATATATCGGGAAAAATTCCACCTGCTTGATCCGCTTACGAAGTGCGCCTATAAAAAACCCCCTGAAAAAAAAAGTATCAACAATAAACCGGGCGTCGTCATGACCAGCCTTCCGCAGTAGAGCGAGCGGCAACGGAATTAGCATTTTCCCTATAAACACGCTTTTCAAATTATGGCAGAAATCTCATTTAGAATTCAAAATTTTGTGGAAATTAAATCACGGATTATGGAGGAAGACATCAGATGTCATCAGGTCAGTTTAAAATACTTGACGGTCACGGCAGCAGAGCATAGTGTTGAGGTCACGTCTTGCGGATTAAGTTCCACTCGTGGACGATGGACGGTATGTTATGAGCTTTGGGATTTGACATTGAAAATCTTCGACATTTTTTTTTACTAATTTTTTAAACTTGCTGCGAGAGTGCAAATTTACATAACATGTAGATCATGCAGAAAATATTTTTTTAGGTTTAGGAATATTCATATGGAATTTAATTTAAGGTTTCTAAAATGGGGTATGATAAATTCTAAGCCTTTTATTTTTGACTTAACTGTGTGCCAGGTTAATATTACAACTTTTTACATTTCTACCAGCACTTTTAAACTTCAACAAAGTGTGCCAAAATATATTTCCTGCATTTTATTTGTAGCTGGTCAGAAAGAAATAAGCATGAACAAAAACGAACCAGTGGAGATCTTATAACAGGATCATCCTTTAATGTATCATGGTAAACGGAGACTACAATTTTGTACCGAAAATAATTATACAAGAATTCAGGATATTGTTCTTCACGTGTATAACATATCCCATATGTGATAGTGGTTCAGATGTCCATTCAACCTTATTGCCATAATTACCCCATTTAAAAAATTCTAGGGGCTGCATTCAAACTTGGAAACTAAAACGTAGTAAACTGGCAAAGGAGTTTGAAAAATAAAAAACAATAAAAAAACATTTTTAAAAACAAACTCTTATTAGATAAACTAAAAATTTTTATTTTTTTTATTTTCTCTTTTGTGGTGGCCGCCATATTCGATTTAAAATGACGTCATATAGCTTACTGTATTCTACTCGTCATACTCTTTCATTTGATACCCATGTCGAGGGGTTGTAAAGAAAAAGGTAATTCGCCATTTTATTGTGCCCGCCATATTGGATGTACTATAAAATTGAATGTTATTGTTGGGTGCTACACGGAGACTCAAGACGTACGAAAAACCCGGTTTTATAGGAAAGAAACGAAGGAGAGGAGAGAAAGAAGGACGCACATAACGAAACTTTAACGAAAGAATTTTCACCCAAAAATGTCCGGGGTGAAAACTAACTCATACGCACATTTCTTTCTCTTCTCCCTTCTCAGATGTAAACAATGACCGCGGTAAACACACACAATCAAAGCTTTCATGTAGGATAAAGAATTATTCCAAGCCGAAGGCAGCCTCGTGTAGCATTAAATAACGAGACTCAAATCTGATTTCGGCCGACTTCTAGAGTCTCCGTGTAGCACCACCCATTGGGCCTATTCACACAGTGCCCATTCATGGCGCCTAAAACCGGTTTTATAGATGAGAGAGGGAAGGGAGTGGAAGAACTTAAAGAAACATTTTTCACGCAAAACCAAACGCGTGAAAACTAGCACACATATAAAAAGTTACTTCTATCTCTTGCATTCTTTAGCTCTGTTTTTCTCTAACAAACAAGTAAATTTCATCTGCAATACATTTAAAGGTTCCTGTATAGCATTCAAATTTACTACGGAGTTTAATAAAACCGGTTTTACTCACCACAATGGCAGCGTGTGAATATGCCCATTCTAACACGCTGAAAGGTCCGTTTATATCTACAGAAATCAAGGGTGCCAGACACGCGCCGCGCAGACACCGCCAGACACGGTTTATCTAGACGACAGACACTAGTTATATTTTTGTTGAAAATGTTCAAGCACTTCTCAGTGGCAGATTTATCCAAGAAAAAATGTCTGCACGGTTCCTGTGCGCTATTAATACTTCCCGGCAGACACGTACAGACATGAACCGCGCAGACGAAATATTAGCTGTGTTCCAAAATTGCTCCAAAGTGCTCGCAAGCAGTTGGCTTTCTCTCTCTACTCATGCCTTTGTTGAGAAGTAGGAACGAGTAGGCCAACTGCTTGCGAGCACTTTGCTCGAATTTTGGAACCTAGCTATTCTTTCCGCGAATACTGGCCGGGTGCGGTCCGTATCTGTCCTCGTCGGCGCGGTTGTGTCACGGTAGATGTGAACACGTTCCTACAGACTGTATAGAAAAATATCATTTTGTCTGGCGCCGCGCGTGTCTGGCATGCTCGATGTCTGTAGATATGAATGGACCTTAAAGCGTGTTAAAATAACACACTTCAAAAATCTGAGATTTGCAGTGTGTTCGACAAATCGATCGCAAGATTCCTCCCCCACGGAGAAAAACCGCCATTTTATGGTACCAGCCTTATTGGATGTACCATAAAATTGAATATAGTATATTTTATTGTCTTCAGAACAAAAGGTGTGTGCCAAATATGAGCATCACCCTATATCGGGAAGTAGTCGAAAAATCGCAAGATTCCTCCGCCACAGAGAACGAAGTTAATAGGTGTGTTCGATGACTGCTCAAGCTAGAGCAGAAAAAATCAGCAATTTGCGTTCAATGAGACTTCTTCTTTTCTGCTCTCAATTGTTCTGCTCTGTGTTCTTTGAGCCTGCTCTGGATTGAGAATTCTCACTTTTTCTGCTCCACCAAATTTGTAGGAGCAGGCAGACCAGCAAAAAATCTTCTTCTTCTTTTTCTTTTGACAGTTGCCAAATCGAAAATAGGAAAAATCGGAAAAATCTTTTATGAATGATATATTCGGAAAATACTTGGAAATATTAAAAAATAAGTATTAATTTTTAAAAAAATAACATCTTCTAAAATTGACATTCGTATCTAACCTCTAAAAGTGGAATTTAGAGCAAAGTTGAGCAGAAAAGTGTTTTTTGAGATACTTGCTATTTTCTGATTTTTTCTGCTCTGACATCAATTTGACAGCTGCTACCAAAGACGGTGATTTGATTAGACTCTTCGCTCCTACGTACGTTCCTCACGGTCTTTCAGATGAACAGTGGAGATGATGAGCCGAATTTCGAACATGATGGAAGTTTCATTATCTTGTTGAAAGTGGATGATTGATTTATAAAGGGGGCCATCAGTTGGTTTGCTTTGAAATTGTAATTAAAAGTACATATTTTTCAAAGAATGCTGCTTTATTGAAGAGAGTTCCTTCCTTATTTATGTAAAACATTCATTCATATAGCTCCCGCGGCTGGTTTGACAGTAACCCAATTAACTCAATTTTGTAGTGCCTTGTCGAAGGGGCCACAAACAATAATAGCGAATAGGTCGAAATATGTTATCCTTAAGTGCGTCAATTGTGTGTGGATTGTGGGAGTAACAACGCTCCTTAAAATTTCCCCATTAAAACAAGTGCATCGGCATTGCCAATTGTAGAAATAACACACACTTTACAAGAAACCAACAGATAGCCCACCCTTTAGATGCTGCACAAAATATTCTTCACGAATCGAATATTTTCACATACAAAAATAACTAAGCTAAGAAAAATCATTTTGTAACAATGATTTCAATCATAAGCAACTCCAAATAACCTGTTAAAAATTTAATGGTAGTTAAATATAATTAAAATTAGTAAAACAATTACAAAACCAAAAAAATACTGTGTCTTATTTCATTGTAAGCAAAAATTTTTTGCTTCTAAAGATTTTTTTCCAATCATGAATAATTTTACGAGTAGTTTTTTTTAAAGAAGAAAATCTTATGACGTTAACCTGTTATGCAGGAAATGTTACCACTTCAAAAACAAATTAAAATTTATTTTTTTAATGTCACTACAATGAACTAAAGGATTACTAATATCAGCAAAAACAGAAAATTATTCTAGAAAAAATGAAACCCGTCAAAATGGACTTTGCTTACGTCATGTTAAAAACTGTACGAAAGTGAGACTCCATCCAGACTTTTATGCCAAAAAATAGTAAATGTTATTGCATTAATAAACAATCTCTTAATTCAAGCCGATTAAAGGAGTATCCACACACATCAGGGACGTGCCCGGGACGTTCGATTTTCGCTCCGGCCCGGACACGGACATGTGTGAACGAGTTCGTATAAAATGTACGCACCGATATTTTTTGAACCTCCGACGAAACACTAATATGTGTGGATACTCCTTTACTCGTTCACACATGTCCGTGTCCGGGCAGGGGCTCGTTCACACATGACAGAACGCGGCCCTGTGACGTCCCGGGCACGGCCCGGATGTGTGTGGATACTCCTTAAAAGGACGTATTTAAGGGTAGAGAAGGCCAAACATTTTCAAGAACATTTTATTTCGTTCATCCCTTCACGGTGCTGGAAGAATGGGCACCAAATGATTTGATATTATACAAGGTGTCTCACGAGCAGTGACAAAGCGGCCGGCTGTGGATAGACGAATCGTATGTGTGGGGGGGGGGGAATCGCAACGGTTTAGCCGCTAGGGCGTTTTGAAGTTTTTTTTAGAGTTTTACATATCACCCTGTATTTTTGTAACCCTATGACCTATTTTCATGAATAAGGTATCAATGGATGTCGTCGTGGTAACAGGTGAAACAGAAGCTACCATGTCAAAATGTCTGCAACAGGCACTTGATTTGGTCTCCAGCGGGTGCGCCAGCGTTGGACTAAATGCCAATCTCGACACAACGATTCTGATTCCTTAAGTCAGGAGACAAAAATTGCGGGAACTGGCAGAACCGACCTTGGCAGGCAAAACTAAAAGCTCTTCAAATCAAGCCAAATACGTTAGGAGTGACGCTACATCACATGGTTACTCTGTTGAACAACTGAAAGTCATGTATTGGATATCATATACACCATCATCATTAGGCAATGTCTTTCCATCACCGCACGATGAAAACTCTGCAATTTGGTACCAATCCTCGTTGATGTAGATATATTCACCATTGGGCTAGGCGTTGTGCGGGAACATTCTTTAATTGTCAACATTATAGAAAAGATTTCGGATGTGGGAATGCTATCGGACTGCATGCTCCTTACGATCTCACCACCTTCCTTGGCCATATCACTGCAAATCTCAGCTTTTGAAAGTGTTTTATTTTAAAACGCTTAAAACCTTTTATTTTGACGTCACCCATTTGATTAACATTGTAGACAAGACAGACATTTTAAACGCTTTGAAGTGTTTTAAAAGTGTCGACAATGGGCGCGTTTAGGCCCGAGTTATTTTAACTCTGTTAAATTAGCGCTGTTAACTTAGCACCGTTTCTAGCATGCCATTTGACAATTCTCATTTTACAGCTAATAACAGGCAAAAATAATAACATTTCAAATTTTACAAATAATAAAAAGCTAAAAAATGAATAATAATAATAAAATCTTCATTCTGTATTGAAATATTTCTAAATTATTTGGTTACAACAAAAAATTACAAGCAAAGGTCAATTCATTTTGGCTGTGTTAAATTTTAGCTAAGCCAAAAAGCAGAAATAAGTTAGCTAACAGCGCTAAAAAAAATGCTGTTTATGTCGTTGTTAACTTGCCCAGCTCAGTTAAATTAACTTCGGCCTAAACGCGCCCAATGTTAATCAAATGGGTGACGCCAAAATAAAACATTTTAAGCGTTTTGAAATAAAACATTTTTAAAAGCTCAGATTTGCAGTGATAAGATAGGCTATACTGGACTTTTCCTAAAGTGCTGCAGGGCGGACTAGTTTGGTACATGGATCGTCCAAAACAGAGACAAGGGCGGGCGCCAGAATCTGTAATAAAAGCCCCAAATTCAGTAGAGCGATAAGCCTCGGCACCCTAGCGACAGTTTTTCAAGCAGATTTGTACGCCACACTGGCATGAATCAATGAAAACTCAAGAAGGGCATACAAAAACAAACGGATCTTTACCCAAGTGGATCAAGTCAAAATTAGTCTTGTGCTGCCAAGGTGAGCTTGGTGTTTTCAATCAAAGGTAATGAAAATGCACTGGCTTCTCTGTGTTCTCATATTGTATTCATCGATCCAACAATTATTGTCCTGACATCAAAACAAAAAGCGCCCTAAAAATTCCTTAGCCACGTTAAAGGCCCCCATTCACATACAGGCCGCCGGCAGGCCATGGCCTGAAGGTTTCTCACCTTAAGTATAACCACACTCTAACCACCCGAATCAACTGTATAGGACCTGCTGTCCAAGAAAACTGACAAAACTCTGTTATATGTGTGCGCATTTATCGTCAGTCCTTGCCTGAAGATCTGAACTTCTATTCAGTATGAAATTTTCGTGGAGGCCAAGAACATTTTTGCACTTGAATTGACAACTTGATACGCTAAACTGTCGTCTTCGCCTGTGTGTATGTAGGGAATGATGAGGTAACCTACAGTCCACGGCCTGTCAGGCAGATAACTCAAGTCCTCATCCCTCAGTCAGAGTGAGTAATGTATGGCCTTCGTCGCGCCGTAGCTACCGACCTGGCCTAAAAGGACATGGCCTGCCGACGGCCTGTATGTGAATGGGGCCCTTTAACGTGGCTAAGGAATTTTTGGGGCGGTTTTTGTTTTGATGTCAGGACAATAATTGTTGGCTACACTTGTTGGTTTATTGGCCGACCTCACTAGAGCTAGCTACTTTATCAACCGGGTTATCCTTGTGGATTCCGGGCAATCAGGCCTTCGAAGGAATGACCAAATAGGGACTGATGATCGCATGTGAACCCTAAGCGCTTTCGGTATGAGCCAGCTCACAACGCCGCTAGAGAAATACAGACAGGCAGGTGTCAGGACTGTAGTTGGCTTGATTACTGAAAACTGCGCTCTAAATTACCAGTCTTCCCTTAAATTCTCTGTCGAAGTCTTGCGATATCGAAGCGCCGAGTCTTGTTGTTCGAATTAACTTAGTGCATAGTGGAGATAGCCCCCTCTCTAGAACAATTTTTTTTCTCCAAATACATCCAGGAATCACCCCTGAAAATATTAGCCACGTAGTGCAACAGAGGATTTATTGAACGTCTGATGACCTATACAAGTCGCGAATGAGTGCATATGAGTATTTTAAATCTTTGAAACGGCGATATCTCATGAATGGCAATTCGTACGGGAAAATGTATAATATCCTTTTTTGTAGATAATCGTATTATCTACAAACTTTGTGAACGCTATTTTATGATAAGACTTACCGTTTAAGAGATATTAGCCAAAAACCGAATTTTTTGTTTTTAGGGGGTGGTTTTTGGGGGTAGCGTACAACCAATTTTCCGAAACATATTCTACTCACTAAAAACTATTTTTTTAAAAAGATATTAGTGAGTTAACATTTTGTTAGAGTTCAAAAACCCTAACAACTGGACTAACATTTTGAAAAACATCTTTAATTTTCAGCGTGTTTATTAAAATTTGAATTATAGTAACAGGTCGAGTACTGTATTCATGTAGACTTAGGCCGTGTGCGAAACCGTCTAATTGCTTGCTAATTCTAGTACTTTTTCATTTAGTAAATTTTCGAGCTTGCTAATTCTTCTTCTTCTTTTGCTAAATATTTGAAATATTTACATTTATGCAATGGTTGCTACTGGTAACGGTTTTAATAAAAACGTAACATTTTGCCGTACATGAGCAACAGTTTTGCAAAAAATTTTAGTGCCATCATTTCATCATTATTTAATTGTCCGTGACTTTCCCTCCTTTTAAAAAATCTTAAATAAATAATATTTCAAATACTCCTTTTATAATTAAACGTCAAGTACATGTCAACGTCAAAATTTTAGCAAGCAATTCCAGTTTTGGTTTCGCACAGCACTGGAATTAGACTGGGAAGCTTCCAAAAAATCTGGAAGTTTAGCAAGCAATTAGCCGGTTTCGCACAGGGCCTAAGTAAAATACTTAAATAATAAAAATCTAGTACTGATGAAGAAAAGATCGGTCTACAGTGAAACGAACCCGTTGCTTGTCCACCTGTACAAAAATATGTTAATAGCCTCATTATCCATTAGATTGCTGATTTTATACATTGATTTCCCAATCTGTTAGTTCTACACATAAGTAATTATCATTTTTACATTCTTTACAAACAATCACAGATATTTTCGCTAGTGGCCGCAAATTGAGCCATTCAAGGTTTCATCACCTCAACTTATATGAAAGTCTAATTTTTCAATTTGAAATCTTTCTCAAGTACTTTCAATTCTTTTTTTTTTGCCAAACTTAAAGACGTTTTTTTTATAAAGGTCAACGAATGCATGAAGCTAGATAATTCGCTTCCAACCTGACAAGGTAGCGGAATTACCTACCGCAAGAACTCTTTACTATTACTCAAATGTAAACTTCTCAAGGAAGACGCGATCTCTCCTATTAAGAAAAAAACATTTACGTAGTACCTTAGTCTTAAGTGTATAACCTAGTAGATTACCTTTCTAAAGCAAACAAAAAAATGCTACATTAGACCACTTAGAGGTCAAGTGTCCAAGTCCGTTGTTCGCCGCAGCTTCACCTGGACTATGTGTGCACAAGTTTGTTATGGACAGACAACACTGCGGCGATGGCCAGATTTAACCTTAGCCAATCTCGGTTATCTTTGGCGGTAAATTTCCGTATTCGCTCACTTAAGTCAAGGCAAACTAGAGGAAGTACGCCGAAAGGGCTGCCGAATTTTTTAGTTTAGCATAATCGCAAAAAAAGTGGTGATTAGTATTTTAATAAGAATTGACCTAAACGAATTATGAGCGATAAATTTCACATAACCGGAAATACGAGGTGCAACTGTTCTTTGGAGAAGACACACTAAATAATATGAAAGTGATTTGATTGGTATTGGAAGTAGGCCTATTAATCACATATTTTCGTCTATGATGGGATCAATGCCAGACTGGGGCCGTGAAATCAATGAAATGTCCTAAGGCAAGTAATAATTGCTTATGGGGTAACGATGTCAAATAATAAATGCTAAAAACATTACCGGTGTTTTTATTAAAAAATTAATATAAACAATTAAAATTTTATACTTTAGAAGCACTCTTAAGTGTCAACTAAACGAACCTAGAGTCTAGACCAAACTTAAGTCAAGTTAATCATGGAACAGGTTGAACAATACTTCCAAGAGATTTGTCGATATCCCTGGCCTGAATATGCAGAAATCGTACGTAGATAAACCCATGAGAAAAAGAAGAATGGAGAATTTTCTAGAAAAATTAAAAGAAATTAAAAAGTGACTTGAAGGGCATGTGTTTATTATTGTTTAAACGTAAAAACTACAGAACTACAACTTGCGTGTGAATCACATGAAATTTCTTTATTTTTGTTAATTAGAAATTTTATGAATGCCCACCCATAACCAAGGTGGTTTTTAAGTACAGCACACAGTCACGAGAACAATAAAGTAATAAAGCAAAATTAATTTTTTTTTTAACTCAAAATTTCTTAAAAATAATCTAACTTAGAAAATTCAACTGCTGTAAAATTAAATTATTTAAAATTAATACTTTAGTTACGGCGTGGCTAACTCGAAGACAACAGACCAGTTTTTGTAGATTTCGTTACGCCGCGTTAATCAGAGTTAGCGTATAGCACCACCATCAGTTGGTTACAATTGTTTAATTAGAAAAAAAATTGTTTAATTAGAAAACAAGGTGAAAGGTTTATTTTTTTGTCTATTATTATATAAAACTTTTGCGATTACTTAGTGAAGCGAAATGACGTTCTTGCTAATTTTTATAGTTTTTCGCAGGAAGTATTATAAACATTATGTTTCTCATATTACGTCTTTGGCTTTGGAGAATTTAGTGGCCATTACACTGATCATCTGACTTTGTTTAGAGAATAGTGTTAGCAAGGAGTAATCATTTTTTTAGACAGAACACCTCGAGAACTTGTATTTTTCATTTAAGAATTGTTTATGTTATAAAATAACCCTAAAATGATCTTTAGAGATTTAACAATTTTAAAATTCGTATTACCAAGTAAGTGAAGTGAATCACAAAAATATTTCATAATTTCAATTCATGTTTCTTCTTAGAAGAAGAGCCTTGTAAAAATATGTTGTTTTTTATGTGACAATTCTAAGCTCAGATATCACTTTTTGTACTATCAATTCGTCATTTTGTTGGTCATGTCATGATGCAATGTAAGGAATAATCCTAGTGCGAGCAAAAGAATAACTTTGAGGTTATGAGGCGTGGTAAAGAAGATTACGACCTTGTCTGTGAACTCTTGGATGGTGTAGTAGTCCAGTCAAATGGTACATTCGCTGAACATTTTCTGAAAACCGCAATTTTTTTTTGTAATGTGTAGGGGGGTTGGTTGGGAGTATAAAACCGAGTTTTCGGGATCCGTAGGGGTGACGTTCGACCGCCATCTTGTTTTGAGTGGTGAAAAATGGTTTTCCTTATTTCTCGGAAACCGTGAGTCCTACAGAATTTTTGTAAAAATATTTTTTTAGATAATCAAATTATCTACAACTTTCCTAAATAATGTTTTACCGTAATATTAATAATAAAAAAGATATGGACGAAAAATGACAAAAATTTTGGGGGTGATGAGCTTTAAAGCGCTATAACTTTTTTATTATTGATTTTACATAAAAAATAATACATTGCAAATAATTTGAGTGAGTAAGGTATCAGTGTACGCAGAATACTCCCACCTATCTAAAACTGTAAAAGTCAAGGTTCTACCTTATCAACTTCCAGAGCATTGAGTCATCAAAGTCAAAATTTAGTTTTATTTAACTAAAATTTCAACTGAAACCACCTTTTATCCAACAAATACCTAGTTAACTAATTTTTTTTTTGCAGAATTGGAAAGCTTGGGCAATTTCCTATCAATGATGTAAAATTTTTATGCTACGGCCTTTACTTTTGAAGTTATTTGCAAGTTTAATGTTAAACTTGGCCTTATTTGGTGCTTATTTGGTACTTTTTGGCAAAGCTTAGGTGAAAAAGTACGAAATAGAGCCAATTTTAGCATTAAAATTGCGTATAACTCCAAAAATAAAAGCCGTAGGATAAAAATTGACATTATGCATAGGAAATTGTCCAAGCTTTCCCATTCTGCAAAAAAAAAATTAGTTAACTAGGTATTTGTTGGAGAAAAAGGTGGTTTCAGTTGAAATTTTAGTTAAATAAAACTAAATTTTGACTTTGATGACTCATTGCTCTGGAAGTTAATAAGGTAGAACAGGGGTGGCCAACCCAAATGGTATCGCGGGCCACTTTGAAAAAGCATTATGATCCCGCGGGCCGGGTGATATATTATTGCGTGATTCAAATTTAATTTAATATAGTTTAGGGAGACCGTTTCAAAGCTGTGCTGCGAAGACAAAAGCCTGAACCAAATATGACGTGCCGAACCGTAACCGTACGTACCATAACGAACGAACATATGCAAGTCCTTAGGTCGGTACTTTATGAACAATCATGTTCATACGTTAGGGTACGTACGGTTACGGCAAGGCACGTCATATTTGGTTTAAGATATAGAAAGAACGCTGAACAATTAACGTGCTGAAACTTTAATTATTAAATTATATTTTCTGAGGGATTGCGAAAACTGCACAAAATGGTTGAGGTATGCAGGTTTGCGCTCATGTAGGATATCGTGAAACAGTCGCAGAAGCCTATAATCACGAAAGTCACTTAGAGAGCAGCCCAAAACGGAGTTCGAGTAGGGTGAAACGGCGTAAATAAACAAAACGTACACAATCGTTAAACGCTTCTTCAAGTTTATGGGCGTAAGAAGAATCGAAAGAGGAATAGATGGAAAGGCCATGCATTACTGCATTAGAAGAGGTAGTAGTAAGGCTTTAAGCAAATTCAGGCCTTTTCGACAAGGCACAATGGTAACGAAGTTTAGACCGGAGTCCGTAGGTTTTACTTACAATGAAACTAATGTAATCGCAGCAGGTCATGCTGCTATTCAGTAGCACCCTCACCGCAAACAAGAGGAACGGAGCTTAACGCGATAGCAGAAAAGTCAGGACGAGCAATAGCAGAATGAGAGAGATAAAAATACACTACATAGGATTTAGCTGCAGTAAATTTAAGGTAGAAACAGAATGGCACGGCGACCGTGGCGGAGTCCGCCGCTCAGAGAGTTTCCCATACATTTAATTTCTCCCCAGGCGGCACGGACAAATTAAATGTATGGGAAACTCTCTGAGCGGCGGACTCCGCCACGGTCTCCGTGCCATTCTGTTTCTACCTTTAATGTCGACCAGTAGGATACATGACGCAAGTCAACAGCAAGCTTCTCCGCAGGAAATAAAGCTCCACATTGTCTGCATACATATGATTCTTAGAACATCTTTAATAAAAATACGGAATAAAAGTGGCCCAAGAATGGAGCCTTGGGGGACGCCAGCGTGGAGCAGAGCACTTGAGGAGCTTTAGTCACCTAGTTTAACCTTTTGAGAGCAGTTAGATAAGAAACTGCAAAATTTTAAGAGCAGAAAGAGAAAACAGTGAGGCAGGAGTAGAGAATGTGAGTTAAAATAGGCAATAGACGAGGTATAAGCATTTTGAAGAAACTAGGCGAAATGTAATGTAATTGGTGGTACAGGTTTTCGTCAGACAAGGTGGCGCGGTATTCATTTTTCGTATCTAAATTCCATTTTCGAAAAGAAACGATTCGTAGTTGAAAATTTAACCAAATTTCCCAACTTTTTGTCTCAGACAGACATCTGAAATTACAAAACTTTTCTTTTTTAATACAAAAATCAGTCTGATGCCTGAAAAGTGTTTTTTATATTCAGGACCTCAAAAATATGTTAAACAATTTACAGCAGAAAGAAAGTAGTTCGGCCGGCTTAAGGGAAATGCGGATAAATGCAAACACCATTCAACGCATAGTGCTGACTAATGGCGACGTAGAATTGATAGATTAATTCTGTTACCTCATTGGCATTTTTACTGAAAATGGCGGAGCAGAAGAAGACCTCAGTTCCACAATAAATAAAGCAAGAAGCGCATATGGATGCTGGTTCGCATATAAAGATCTACAGAAATCTCAACTAACGCTAAATTGCGGCTGTTCAACTCCAATGTTAAGGCAATTCTTTTGTATGTAATATGGAAAGTCGCCCAATTCATCACAAGGCGCCTATACGTTTTAATCCTAAAAATCCGCTAAAAAGATAGAATTACAAATGAAGAACTAAGTATTGCGCCGTGCCGGCCAAGAAAGGATTGATGACCTAATCATGCAAAGGAAATGGAATTAGAATGGCCACACCTTGCGAGGTGCAAACGAGAATCTAGCCAAGCAGGCCCTTGAATGTGATTCGCAAGGAACCCGTCGAGTTGAAAGACCAAGAACAACGTGGAGGAGAACTCTACCAAAAGAGGCCACAATAAGGAAGGCAACTGTTTCAGTCCTATGTCCCATGCGTGATTAAAGGATCAGAAGAAAAATAATCCTTCACTCATAAAACACTAGCTCGATGTTGACCAAAGAAGTGTGCTTGCTTGTAAATATGCTTGTTTTCTCTGCTACCCCCATGACACTCAGTTGCGGATGCGGTCTTTATATTCAATTGTTACCGATGAAAGCAACTGCTTGGATTTTTATCCATCAACCCGCTCATCCGGTGCACCCCAAGAGCTAATTCTCTATGAATTTAATTTTAATCATTGCTCATAGCTGGCACTTTTTTTTCTTTTTCACATGTTGGAACCTTCTTAGTACCTACAAAATATTTCGTTAAATCTTGTTGAATCTCGCGGGCCGCACAATTTCCCACGAAGGGCAAAAGTTACAAAAATACAGCGTGATATGTAAACCTCTACCAAAAAAACTACATAACGCCCTAGCTGCTAAACCGTTACGATTTACGCCCCCCTCCCATACGATTTTTTGTTCGTCTATCCAAAACCTATCCACATCCGGCCGGTTTGTAAACTTAACGGTATACATCCTGTATAGATGGAAGCATATGCAGAACTTTTGTTATAACTTCTCCGTTTGCATTGCTCTAAAATCTACAAAAACAACCCTAATTCAATAGATGACCACATCAAATTATTCGCAAGAAAATTCTCTACAAAAAAGCTCTAAGGCATTTTTTATGTAAAATCAATAATAAAAAAGTTATAGCGCTTTAAAGCTCATCACCCCCAAAATTTTTGTCATGTTTTGTCCATATCTTTTTTATTATTAATGTTACGGTAAAACATTATTTACGAAAGTTATAGATAATTTGATTATCTAAAAAAAATATTTTTACAAAAATCTGTAGGACTCACGGTTTCCGAGAAATAAAGAAAACCATTTTTCACCACTCAAAACAAGATGGCGGCCGAACGTCACCCCTCCGGATCCCGAAAACTCGGTTTTATACTCCCAACCAACCCCCCTACACATTACAAAAAAAAATTGCTGTTTTCAGAAAATGTTCAGATGGCCCTTTTTTGCACCATTTTACTGGACTATAGGAGTTCGGAAAGATTATTCCACAGTCGTCGAGTTGTTCTGTTTATGAAGGAATTTCTCTTTTGTAGATGCGCAAAAAGTAGGCAGCGGGAATAAGTTGAGCGGGCTGTTGTAGGTGTAAGATCGGGGATAATAAATTTGTACCTCAAACTGTGTTGTTATTTTTTTACATGCAGCTATAAACAATAAATGGTTAGCATCGTTTTTTCCGGAATTTTTTTCTGTATGTGTTTCGGTAAAAAAAACATTACTTCTACACGAGCATCATCGTGCCTCTTGCATCTCTTCTTCCAGTATGTTTTACTACTTTTCTCCAGTTTACTATAATTGAATATGCAATTTCGAAAAGGGCACATGTCTGAATATTTAAATTTTTCAGGAAATGGAACGAATACTAGATATGTAACTTTTTTGATCATAATAGGTACAGGGAAGCATTTAGAACACACTGATATCAAAAAACGTATTTGTCAAAATATGCGAGATGTGACCTTTTGGAAATTGCATATTCAATTAGTTTTCATATATATTCTAGCATATCTGTCCACCTATTATTTGGGTTTTCTTACGCTGCTACTCAATGGTACCTATACCATTGAAAATCATGGCTTGCATTCTTTCTTCAGAGCGGTCCAACCCATCGTTACTCTTATTTCGTCAAAAACTTCTTTAAATCGTAGTTTACATTATACTAATACATTAGCGCTAATATATTAGTTGCTAATAAATTAGCAAACAATGCCTGTTTATATTATTAGCAAATTTAACTTGTTATTAATATGGTTAATAGTTGTTGTTGTTGTGTAGTTGCTCCGCCATCTTAAAATTTGTGCTAGCAAACTGTATTAGCACAAAAGTTGGAGGGCAATCAACTTTACTAGCGCTAAAGTAATTAGCAGATTTGTTTACATTATACTTACTGTGTGCTAATAATGACGTTTCTTCTATTAGCGTTAATAAATTAACATAATGTAAACTACGCTTAAGCGCTTCATTTGTACCTACTAATACACCATTCATTTTGGGTTATCCTTACAGGCTTCAGACCCGTAGCAAACTTAGAACTGGACAAACTACTATTTTGTGTATTCTCACTTTGCCTTATATGGCGCTTTCACGGGCAATTTTTTGAGCAATAATTGCCGGGCAACAGTAATCGACCAATCTGAAGCAATAAGTGGAGGATTCTGGAGCAATTTCAATAAAATGCCGTAATTGTTTCGGCAATATTGTTTTTAATTGCTCCATATATTCTATATTGCTCAATCTTGTCGACACAAATTGCCGAATATCCAGTGGGTATGGAAATTTAGGTCAATTTTTCTTCTCTATCTCGCTTGCACTTATTTATTCTGTGGTTTGAGTACGTGGGCGGGCGGGCGGGTGGGCGGATGTGCTGCGGCGCCGGCACTGCCTCTCTCTCTCTTGTGAATTGTGACTATATGTGGTTGATTACAAAATGGCGTCGTCGTCGTCTTCATGGAATGAAAAAAATATAATTGTTTTTATCGTAAAATGAGACGGAAAGGGGATATTGTCAAAAAACTGCTTTTAGGCGCCATTTTTCCTATATGGCGGCGCGAGCCGCAAAGATACGAGGTGGCAAAGTTGAAATTCGGAAAGAGCACATCGAAATCTATAAAATTGCCCAATTTCAAAACTCCCGGAAAACTGTCCAGGTAAAACTACCAAATGACTGTACTATAAACAAAGTGTGTAGATTATGCTATTATTTACAAAAAAATCATAGACAGTGATGGAGCCTACAGTCAGAAGTGAAAACTTAAAACTATGAAACTACAGTAGTTTTTTCACTTCTGTCGGCAGTGCAAAATGACTGCCTATTTTTTTACTTTTTAGTTCATTTTAAAATAAAAGCGTATTTTTTAGTTTTTTAAAACTATATACTCGTACATAGTTTTATTTTATACTTTTTAGTCTAGATTTAAAATGACGTCACACAGATTATTGCATTATAATCGTCATACATTTAATTTGATACCCGTACCGAGGGGGTTGTAAGGCAAACGGTCATCCGCCATTTTGAATTCGGAATGACGCCATACAGCTAATTGTACTCTCTCTGTCATGCCGTTCCAATTGATACCCATGTCGGGTCGGGCAAAAATCGGCCACCATCTTCGAACCGATTGATTTTGATTTCTTGATCTTATTTTTTTTTACAAAATGGTCAGATTGCATTGTCACTCCAACTATGCATATGCGCAAAATTTGAAGTTGATCGGTTATATTTTCTACATTTTAGTCTATTTTCTTCTGCCATTTTGTGTTGGCCGCCATTTTGAATTTGGCATGACGCCACACAGCTAAATATATTCTACGTCATGCCCTTTCATTTGATACCCATGTCGGTGGGTCGCGGAACACAATTGCAAAAATCAGCCGTCATTTTGATTTTTTCACAAAATGGTCGAATTGCATTGACACCCGAACTATGCATATGTGCAAAATATGAAGTTGATCGGTTATGTGAAAGTGGATCAAATCAAGTTGCAAGATTAGCATGTCTGTGACACGAAAACATAAGTCTTCCCCCTACTAATAATCAACGCGCGACAAGATGTTTTCACTTCAAAAATCTGCACTTATACGCTGCTTATATGTATTCGGCATCAAACGTTCAATACAATTGGACAACGTGACGCAAGTGCAAAATGCTAAAAAAAGAAGAATATCAGGATTTTTCTCAGGCGGCGCTTGGATCGGATGGGGACTTTTGACATTTTGTTAAGAGCAACAATATCGAGAAGATTTCCGAAGGACAATGTCTAATTTCTCTGGTCAACTAGTTGAACTTAGTATGCTTTATCTCGAAAGTTCGTAAGTGGAAGGATATCAAAACATATTCATCAAAGGAATGAAGAAGTGCCTTCTAGGGTATTGTACCGGACTCAAAATTTCTCCAGTACAGTGCATTAAAAAATTCTTTAAAATATATTATGTTCACAAGATTTTGCACAAAAACAACACCAATCTTTGCTCCGAAACCTTGTAAAATTGATTCAACTACAAAAAATCACATCCTATATTAAAAAACCTCAAGACTTTGGCTAACACCCGTCGAGTATTTTCAATAAGAGAGTTTCAGTCCACTTATAATCATGGCATCATCCACCCAATTATAAAGTCACAAGACTCAAGAGGAAGCATTCCAATTTCAGTAAAAAAAAACTATTATTGACAAAAATGTTGTATTAAATTGTCTTACTAAAGGGAAAGAGATTCTAACCGAAACATTTTAATTGTATTTGAATATCACGTCCTTCTGAAAAGATTTAAATATTTTTTTAGTGCCTGTAAATAACGATATTTTTATTCGTTAACAGTTATCTATTTTTCATTTCAAATGCACGACGATTTCTCGGAAATTTTGTTGAATGATAATTTTTTTCATTGGCATAAGTGTAATTACAAGGAAGTGACGGCGGCGATAACATAGATGCCGAATATTCCAGTTTCCAAATTCACTAAAATGTTTTTCATTCATGCCCGACTTGTTTAACATAATTAACATTTTTTCGTGGCGGTATTGGAAACTGTTGTTCATAAATTTAACTGGTACGTGCCGCTCGAGGCCTTCCGATTTGGCGGATGGCTTGCGACCAGTTCAAAAGGTTAGGGTCATCGTGAACTCCATATTTTTTTTTTGAACATGAAAAAACTTTATCATTATGTAAAATTTCGTAAATAATATTTATTTCACAGTTGAATTAATTTGCATGTTTAAAAAGGTGTATTCTACGGATGATATCAATTTTTTGAATTATTTTTAGTTTAATGCGGAAAATGTTGGAATTTATGTTATTAATGTAGTTTTCCTTATTTCATGTTCTATTTTGAAATTAAAACTTTATATTTAAAAATATATATAAAAATATATAATTTTAAAAAAAACTCTGGTACATATGTATGTATGTAATTTTTGCAATCATTTCAAATAGGAAAGAAAATCAAGCAAATTAATTTCTAGAAAATTTGTAAATATTTATTAAAGAAATACTAGAAAATAATAGTAGGTACTTTTGTCAACTAACAATGAGCAACCAAAAATCCTGGAATCGTCCTCTAGGAAGCAAATATTAATACTGGCAATACGATCGTCTTAAAGATGTAATTTACACGATCCACCATTTCGTTCATTACATCTGACACAAGAAGGGGACTTAGGGAAGTGTCTGAATTTTCCTCACTTCTTGCGCCTCAAAAAAATTTCGAACGTATGGTTCATCACACTAAAGTAAACCTAAATTCGTCGTTGGCGGTCTGTGAAAATTATGTATTATGAATTGTCTGCTCATTCGAGTTTATTCTACAATTAAAACGACATTACATTACAATAGTTACATGAACTAGATGCGGAATACTTAATGTAATACTTGCATCCAGAGCGACGCTTTCATAGGTGCAAATGGTGCACTTGTTCCGGGCGCAATTGGACAGGGGCGCAATTTCAGAAAATAAAATTAAAAAAAAATCGAATCTTTGAAAAAATTGAAAAGGTGTTCGCGTGACTTCATTTTCATCTATTAAAGGAATTCATTTTTATTACCATGACTTATTTCTCCAGTTTGTTATGTCGATAATATATTCTGTCCCCGAACTCATGTGGATCCCGCGGGTGCAAGAAGTCACACGAAATAGTTCTATCGGAGCATTTACGTTGGATATCTAATAGAGACAGCCAAAATAAATATTTAAGTATTTGTGCTTTTGTCCATTTTCCTTCAATGTGACCAATATGGTATACTGCACCAAAAAAACTAAGCACCGGCCCTGCCTGCATCAGACACAAACCTGTTGAAGGACAGAGTGATGGAGAGTGTAATTTATCCCAGTTTGGATATGAAGTTCAGATGCTTGGATTGGAACACTCTTGATAGACTAAAATCTTACCAGGTGTATGATTACTATTTCCCTCTTGACAGGTGTAATTTTGACACAGATGCTTTAAACTCTCGTTTCTCTACTTTGATTTTGATACCAATGTCAATTTGTCTGGCAAATGGGACCACCATATACTTTATCTTGCTTTCATTGATGAGCAGTCTCAGTTTTCGCGATGTCCACTCACTTCGGGTGAAAAAGATTTGTACTGCTCTTGTTGTTCTTCCAAATGACACCCTTGTCGTTTATCTAATATACTATTTAGGACTTATAAAAGAGTATAGCTCCTGCCATTAAAATGGAATTTCGATTTACTTTCTCCAACGCCAGGTTTAAAATTAAGTTTTAGGCCATTCCAACGGGGAATCGACCTTCACCAATTTCCAAAAAGGACATTCGACGGAAAAAGGGTTCAAAGGACATCTTAAGTATCTTTTATCCTTGGGATCTCAAAAAGGAGTTTTGTCCAAATTTTTATATGTTTTGACTGGCAACATAAAAGATAAGTTACCTGAGTCTCATGCTGGGATCTACTTACGCTCACACCAATGGTGGCAGGATAGGTGGCTCCCTAAGATAGGTGCTACTCTAAGATATACTACTGTTCACACCAAAGGATACCTGCTTGGCTAGGATATTAGAAAATGCTGCAGTTGGTCGTCATATTACGTCGTTGCCTGAATGTATCCTAGGAAAAAACAAACAACACTGTTCGCTTGGATAGCCACCTGGCGACTAGCCACAGCGAAGCGCGGTCGGTATGAACAACGCAGTGCTAACACGAACGTTCGTTCGCTTGGAAAATTCATCCTGCTATCTAGTTAGCCACTATGACTAGGCGCTTAGCGTGGCACTTATTGGTGTGAACGCACAATTAAGCTTTAGTTTTTGTTACTGCCTTGCTTCATATTTCATACAATTATATTGGTGCTCGCCCTACGTGTCATTTAGCACATTTAGCATACTCAATATACCAGTTATCGTTCGATTACGGAGGTCAAGCAGCATTGGACGTGTTTAGTATTCAGTTGGGGGACCGCTTGGTAAAACTACATTCGTGTTTGGAAGCACGAAAAGGCAATTGCAAAGTGGAAGAACAAATATGAATCTTTTGATACCGCCGCAGGTATTACTCACATATCCACGCCGAAATTCTCTAATTTTTCAGCTTCATGTGGCCTCACATGATGGATTCCTAATGATGCGCAAATGGGACAAGGCGTTAAATGTCCTTTGTGCGTATTATAGGGCAGTCCATATAGGGAGAGGTTGTTACCAAAACCCCCACAAAATCAAAAAATGTCTGGAGTTTTAAAACTCAATCCCAGAGATGCCAGATTGACTGATATCGTTCAGAATCGGTATCAATTAAATAGCTGAACAAGTGAGTAATTGTGTTGTATTTCTCTGAAGCAAAAAAAAACTAGCGCGTGTACCCAGTGCACGTGAAAGATGTGAAACATCTTTGGCGATCTTTATCTTAACAATTTTAATTTTGGGTGATGCTTGTTTGGTATCATTGGAATCGTCTTCGAAATTATATTACACCTTGTCCAAAAGTCAAAAATTCGTAATTATTTCAAAATTTGAATTTGAGAAACACAAATACATTGCATACAAATTTCAAAGAATTTAAGAACATATTTTCAATTATTTAAGAAAACACCATCCATCCATTCATCCATTTAGTTAATATGCCGTATTTTCCTAAAAAATTTAGTAATTTTTCAATTTCGACAAGAAATTTTTTTTCTATGTAGGGAATATTTGCGTTGAAATTGCAATATTTGCAGGGAATTTCAAGAAATTATTATGGCTTACAATTTAAATAGCATCGGATTTGTTTTAAATATTTGAAAAAACAATTTCATATAAAATATTTTTATAGGACCAACATGAATATAGCACAATTTTTATAGCACCTACATTATAGCAACGAATGAAAATTAGTTGTGATAACTAAAATGTTTTAATTTTTAGCTGCCGCTATATGCTTACAATCAAAACAATAGATTGACTTTGTGCTTTATTGTGCTACGAAATAGAGATATATGAGTGGATAATTCCATAACTCAAATTTTTAGATGAACAGTAATTTAAGTCCGCCCATTAAATTTTTTTATAGGAAATCAAGTAAATTAAGCTAAATAATCATTTTCATTAATCGGTTGTAACTTCCTGGAATTCTGTCCTTCTACAGACAAAATTCTAAGAAATCCGAATGCCCCATCTAAATTTTTGTAAGTTATTGTAGTTAAGAAATTTACTGTAGTTGTGCAATTTACATCTAAGAGTAAGAGCCCTTTTACGTACTTTTAAACTCTTATGCACTCCTTCCTTTATTATACCTTTTTGGAAATAATTTTAAATAAACACTTTAAAATATAAATTAAATAAAAACTCGAATGCCGAGATCAAGAATTGAACCTGCGACTTTTTCGGAATCAACGTCGAATATCATACACTCAACCAACTCGTCCATTCTAGGATTCTTGGTTTGTTATTGTTTTAGAATCGTTGCAAATCACAACAACAATTTCATTAAGCCAAGCGTTGCAACTTTGAAAAATTACTCCCAACGCGCGCAAAGATGTTTCACATCAATAAGCCGTCATTTCAATCTACCATTCAAGGGTCCTACTTTAGATGAACTGAAGTTTTAGAACGAGAAGTAATTTGTGGTAGTATGTCGTTTAAATTTTTGTTTGGTCATGTGTTTTGCAATCAAACTTACTGTTCGACAACCAGAAATAAAAACATAGTTTGTGCTATCAAACTAAGCACTTGTGCCTTCTAGCTCTTTTGTATTCCTACTTCAATTTATGTTGCTCCTTCCCTTAGCATCGTTTCAAGTCTATTTTATCACAACATTCACAGACAATTTTGGCTCGATTTCTTCGAGATAGTAACTTAAAATTTAAGTACATTGGAGCTTACATATACAACAACATAAACCCTAGTTGCTTTGTAGATTAAGGTTATAATGTCTACTTCTTATTTAACTATTTTAATATTGAAGAACATATGCAGTGATGGATAATAAGTCAAATGGGTCGACACCATCAGGAGAATATCTTACTAAGAATCACGTACTATAATATGAAAACAGTAATTTATTAGAACAACCCCATTATTGGTGGTGTTAAGACACAGAGAAACTCGTTCATACTTCTGAGGACATAATCCTATTTTTGCAAAAATCTGTTAGAAAGCAGCATTGTTGTTCCTTTTAAAAGATTTAGATAATTCAATTTGAAAGTAGCCCGGTCCGTTAACTTGTTTGCATAAACCTTTCAACTAAAAAAATACTAGGTCGAAGTTGAAGTTCCCATCTTATATGGTTAATTACTCCATAGTCTATTGAGAGTTCATATGATCACATTGACACCGTGTGCTTTTCTTAAGCATAATTTGAATGCCTCTATGGTAATTTTTGGTCAAGGAACACGGTCCCAAATAAATAAAAAGCTCTGCAATATATGAATACATATTTTCCTATACTTAATCTAAATAACACAATTTTCTAGACCTCCCAAATTTTTACATTCAACGCACCTTGTTAATCGAATTTTGAATCATAATTAATTCAGAAAAAGCTATTTTGAATGAAGTTGTATCAAAGATCAAAAGAAAGTCATAAAACGCAAAAGCTTCAGAAAGAAAATCATTTGAACTAGTGAAAGCACCTCGACACCACTAAAAGATCAATAACCCAATAGACCTCACCTTTGTCAAGGTTAAGTAATTAAATCTGTGATGGATTTTCGTAGTTCCAATGTGAACCATCCGAGTTTTTCCCTTTCATTTGGCTGCGTCAATGCAAATGATAGTTGCTTGCCTATCCATCCATGAACATATACGAAGCTTGAGTGTGCCGAAGGTATCCATGAAACATCTTGCTGCTAGCCAGTGGCCAATGCAACATGTATAGTTCGGCATGACCTTGGCCTAGTACAATCTAGCAGGAAAGAAAATAAAAAAAAATGAAACGTGAAACTGACCATTCAAAACCACCAATTTACATGCTGGAAGTCCGGAAGATGACCTGCGGCTACAGATTCGATATCGGGTCAAGTTCGCATTTTCAATATAAAATGCATGCGCGATGCGCGCGGTGTGTGTTGCCGAAATAGATGAAGAAACCTTTTCCGGTTATACTATTACTTTCCGATTTCTGCAAATGAAGACGCTTTCAATTCGGGTTTTCGACGCCGCGGCTAATGGCCACTTAAAATGCATTCAGTGGAAATTAGAGCCATTTTGGGGTGGGTGCAGTACATTTGAAAATAAGTAATTTACGCTGCGATTTCATATTTGTGTTAAAGAGATTTTTGAATTGCTGTAAATCTTTCTGATTTGGCGGTTAGATGCTAGTGTGTTTGTCCTTGGGGTTTTGCAGATACTCTTATTTTTAGGCTAAACTCTGACCTAACTAACAACTATGTCAGTTTTAGCATAATTGGTTTTATAACATAGAAAACATTTGCAAGATTGTTAAAACAAACATCGCTTTTGGAATACATCGCTTTTGGAATACATTTACAATTAAATAGAAGAAACAATGGTTGCAAAATTTGTTTGGATGTTTATCTTAATACTTTTAAAAATGTCATTGACGAATAGTTTCATTAATGAACATAGTCGCTTTGAAGAGGCTCTATGCACTATACAATATCGTAAAAGTGCACTTATGACTTCAAAATGACATATTTCTTGGTATATTCTATGGAATTGAACTAGTTCAAAGATTCACAATGTTAAAGTAAACTAAACTGGATCTATTTATCTTTAACTAGCATAAGCGCTATTAGAGTCAGGTAAAAATAGGAGAAAATATTATGTCATCTACCACCTGGGGTGGCCAGATGGTCTCTTCAACAAATAATGTTCTTTTTCTTCATTGAGTTCTTTCTTTTTATATTCTTTTCGAAAAAAGTCCTTGGTCCCTTTTTTGAAAGAAAAAATCACATTCTCTAATCAATAATACAACCCGAACCCATAAGATGTAAAAGACCCAAACTATAGAACAAATAACCTGGTGGTGTATCGCTATGGAATTAAACTAGTTACCCAATGCTAAACTTGAATCAGGAACTAGTTGAAAGGTGCCAATCTGCCATGAGTATAAATGAACAAGAACAATCTTACCAAAGCTATACTTGCTTATAGCGACACATACTGCACTTTTTTTATATGGAACGCTTTGCTACATTTATCTCGAAGGAATGGTGATGAAAAGCTGCATATGAAGCTTTGACAACGGCCGGCCTAAGAGTACTTAGATTAACTATGCAATTTTCAAGCCAAGGGATCCTTGTTTAAATTCGAATGCTTCTCCCTGAAAAACAATATATTTTTTAAAGTCGATTGCTCAAATTTAAAGAATTTAAAAAATGTACGTGTTTTTGCCAAGATGTCATCTATACGGTGAAGCAATTATTTCAAATTTTGCTTTCCATATAGTGAAGATTTTGCAGGAGCGATTCTCCAAAATCTTTTAACTTCTCGAATAATTGAATGTTTTTAATGCAAAAAGAAAGCATTATATGAATAGAATCAACCGTTCATTCGATAAAATTCTTTGCCTTTGTCAAAACATAGAGAGAATGAAGTAAGAGTTGATGAATATTTCTAGTGGTTTCTATCTTTGAATTTCAATTTTAAAGCGTTGTATACATATCTTCTAATTTTCAACATATTCATCGTGTTTTATACGTTCATCTTGTTTTATTTTGGTTGTTCTTTCAATTATAGAGGGATTGCTAAGCTCTTGCCATTGCCGAAATTTTTTGAAAGCTTAGTAAAGGATAAATTATTTTTCAATATTAAAGAAGCGATCAGTCATCAGCAACATGGCTTTGTAGCAGGTAAATCGTCTTCTTCAAATTTAATTCTCTTTAAAAATTTTGTTATAAACGAAATTGAGAATGGGTCACAAGTGAATGTGGTATATACTGATTTTGTTAAGGCCTTTGATCGCATTAATCTTTCTCTTCTTAAAATAAAACTTTTATCTTTTGGCATTCATTCATCTCTTTTTAAATGGATTGATTCTTATCTCACCGGAAGGAAACAGCGTGTTAAAATTGAATCGTTTGAGTCTCGATTGATAAGTGTCAACTCTGGTGTACCCCAAGGTAGTCATTTGGGTCCACTTCTCTTTATAATCTTCATTAATGATATTGTCAATGTTTTTAACTTTTCGCAGTGCCTTTTATATGCTGACGACCTTAAAATTTATAAATCAGTTACAAATTATGAAGATTGCCTTCAAATTCAATCTGATCTAGACAGACTTGCTGTGTGGTGTGCTAAGAATAATTTATTCTTAAATCCGAGCAAATGTAATAGTTTTTCTTTCCATCGCAATAGTAATCCGTTTCGTTTTGACTATGTTATTGATAATGTCGTGATTGCGCGTCCATCTTATATTAAAGATTTAGGTGTTATTTTTGATACTAAACTTGATTGCTCCCTTCATGTTGATTATATCACATCTAAAGCGTTTAAAATGCTTGGTTTTATAAAGAGAAATGCGACGGATTTTCGTGATTGTTATACTCTAAAAACTCTTTATGTGTCGCTAGTTCGATGTTTTAGAATATGCTTCTGTTGTCTGGTGCCCTTATCTTACGATTCAGATTAAACGTATTGAGTCTATTCAAAGAAATTTTACTCGTTATGCATTGCGTAGTTTCCGTTTGAGTCAACCTCCCACTTATCTTACTAGATGCCTTCTTCTTGGTCTACAGACGTTGGAATCAAGAAGGAAAGTTTTTTGTATTATGTTTGTTAGGGATGTTTTGTGTTTTGAAATTCGTTCGCCTGAACTTGTTGCTTTATGTAATATCCATATTCCTAGCACATCTTTCAGATATTATAATTTCTTACGTGTTCCTTTTCACCGAACTTCTTATGGCCAGCATGATCCTATTACTCATTGTGCAAGAACTTTTAATAATATTTATAATAATATTGAAATGTATGTCAGTCGAGCTAAATTTAAAAATGCCGTGAAAATGTTATGCAGTTAAGTTTGGCAAAATTTATTATAATTTATTAGTTGTTATATATGCAAGTTATAATATTTTTAACTATGTACTTTGATTGTTTCTTGCTGTAATTAGTTCTAGTCTGTCAGAATTTTTGTATTCAGTAGACTAAATAAATAAATAAATATCAGAAGTGGTATAGACAATTCAAATTTCACCAAAACTCTTCAGTCAAATTCATAAACAACGACTCATTTCACTTATATAAAACGACCAAAATATTTTTTCAAATTCGGTTCGAGCATTATTCATGGAAAGATCGGAGAAATTCGTCGTCTAGTAGGCGATTATACCATTTACAAACCGATGAACACGATGAACAAAAATAAAAAAAAATACTAACTTTAAAACTAGGAAAACTTTTTTACCTCTAAGTTGGTACTAATTATGTGGAATGATGCAAACACACAGCAAAAAAATAGGCAAAAATTTAAATTTTGGAGGAGTTTGTTCGGGATCAGTCATGCGACTAGTAGACGCCCTAAGTAGCTACCCGTCAACATATGCAATTGGGTGCGAAGTTCTACAGACAATTAAAAGGAGCCAAACCGAAAATTAAATTTCCCTACTCATAAGATAGAAAAAGATAGTTACGAAGACTATTATGTTAAGAAAGGAAATTCTCTACTAATTGGTTGACGGAATTTTTTTGCTAGTCGTGTCAGAATCCATGCAAAAACAAATCCTACCAAATATACGAGAACAGGATCAGTTGAGGTTGAAGCATTATATTGCCAAAGGCTAAGAAAAAAATTGAGCCCGTTATTTCAAACTGCATACCCTGAATTTTATGGTCCCGTAAATGTGCGGAAACAATCAAATCAAAAAGTTTGACGTTCCACACCATACGTACCATGTTCACCATTTCGACAGCAAAAAGTTATAAATATGTTTTCGCCGTGGTTGACGGTATTACAAAGTTTTGCTGGATCTACCCTACAAAGGATACGATGGCTGAAGAAGATCTGAAGAAGCTGCAGCTACAGAATAAGGTTTTCGGGGATCCCCATCTCATAATATCGGATAGAGGAGCGGCGTTCGTCTCTAACATATTCCGCACCTACTGAGAATTGAGGAAGATCCTACAAGTCCTCATGGCGACTGGAGTACCACGCAAAACGGACAGAGGGATCGCCTTAACCAAACGATCATCTCGGTGCAATTTAAATTATCCACGCCTGCAAAGACTACTTAATTCAACAACAGTTAGAGCTACGAGTTGAACTTCATTCGAACTTATTAATTGAAATGAAGATGCAAACATCGGAAAATGGGATCTGAACGAACTTCTGAAGGAACAGCTTCGTATTGAATTTGAGCATAACCGAGATGATATGAGAAGAGTTGAGACGAACTTACACGAGGCAGTACATTTGTCCCTTACACGATGGCGAATTGTACCGAGGCCACAAGTTTTTGAAATGTCCCGGTTCAAAAATAATGTGCTACTCTTTGTAAGAGCGCGTATCGAGATAAATTCATTCTTAATTTTCGATTTTTAATATACGTGATTTCTTCTTTCTTACTTCGTTTGGGGCAGTATAATTCCCACTTTTTTTTAATGCTATATTCCGCGAATGAATTGATAAAATATTATAACCACTAAAAAAAGGAAATTTATCAAATATCATTCAATGTTAATTTCATCATCATCACTTTACGAAAACCAAATACAATCTGACCAAACTAACCTGTAACCAAAATTTCGTCATATGAAAGTGGTTTATCTTCCTGTAAACAAATTTGATTTGCTTTTAATGTAAACTATAATTTTCATAAATTTATAAACGGAAACTCAAGTATCTAAGGACGTTACCTTATTTTTTTCCATCTCCATCAAGTATGTGAAATAATCTTTTTATTTCATATTTGTTATCATATTAAATTTATACAGCTCAAAAAATATACACACATTATATGTATCAAAAATAATTTTGACATACTCAATACACATTTATTTTATTTTACAAAAACTGCTCTAGTAATTCCTACAAAATTCAAAGAAAAAAAATTCAAGTACTACGTGACCAAACCTATTCCATTTAGAGCGTTACCGGTTCAATTTACTGGGTTATAGCCGAACATTTAAGGTGTTTAATTGTTTCTTAGCACGCAAGCTTGCAGTTTTTAAGCTCATGTAGACTGTCATTTACATATTAAGAGTTTCCACCACATGCAACAACTTCACCAACAATAGCAACGAATAGAAAAATATATAATCGTCTATTGCTTTAAGTGTTTTTTAAACATTTTGAGAAGGTATAAATATTTGTCGTATTTTATTGCAATTTGCAAACAAAACGTATATATTCAAAAAATGTCAGTATAAACTCACAAAAGTTCAAAAATAATCTCAAATTACTTTACTAAACCCAAAATACATCTGAGCTTATAATTTGCCCTAAAGCCATATTAGAGATTCGTTGGCGCCTACCTTTTTCTCAGCGCTTGAAACAATTATTGCAAGATATAATTTTTGCACAACATTCTCCGAGTCCCGCTCAAGAAGCGTGTACCTTATGTATACATAATTACCCAATCGGAGACTTAAAGCCCATTGATGAAATATCATAAAAAATATATACCTACCAAATCCCGATCGCATGTTACTCACGTTTCGTTAAAAACGTGTACATTGACATTTGTAAAGCACCCGAAAAAAATATATACTCCATGCAAAATTGATTGATTTCCAAACACAAAAACCGGAAAAGTTAACAACGAAAAAAAAAACAATAATGTTTGTTCAAAAAAAATTTATAATTGACATAAAAAGCTTTTTTTAAGTTGCAAGTGTAAATTGAAGAAATTTAAAAATTTTGAAAATTTTTACCAAGTTGCAGGTGAGGGTGCATTTCAAGTTTATTATTTATTAATTGCCATTTTCTAATTTTTAAAAGTCGACAGTGCGTAAATATGTTTGTATATAAAAATTGGATTGGATAATTAATTTATTGCTTCAAGTTTATGTCCACAAAAAAAATATTTTTTTTCTACTAACTTAAAAAGTTCGAAAAAAAATGAAGCAAGATCGCGATCTCTTCCAAAATCCAAAAGCTTAACTCTGCAACAGCTACAACTGAGCTTTACGTCCAAATTGAAAATGAAAGTGCAATTAAGCTGCAAGAAAGCTCTATGACATCATGAAAAAACGTTAAAAAGCTCAATTGTACCGGTTCCAATGATATAACGTTCGTTTGAAATGCGGTTGAGGTCCAATTTGAATTAAGGCGGAAAAAAAGAGGTCCAAAAAACACTGCCCCAAAATCCAACAAAATCTGCATTGAGATTTAAGAGCGAATTTGTGTTTTTTTTTTGTTTTTCTTCAAGCTCAAATGCACCTTATCGCTCGATCTTTAGCCCGCCGCGATCAAACCAATCCCCCGGGAGCAGGGCTTTCGCGGGCTTTTCTAGGGAGACGCATGCTCTTAGGAGGGTCACCTGTGTACCGTGGTGGTGTATAGTGGTGGTGCCAGGTATATAACCAAAATATCAGCAATTTGACGTCTGCATTCGATAACGTCTAACGATCATTGAAAGACGGGCGGTTGTTGGTATATTTTTATCGTTTTGTCGTTTTTCTTTTTTTTCGAACTTCCCGTGCTAGAAGGATTTATAATAAAACACTTTCCGGTTCATACGTGAGTTACTAATCATCTTCCATAGTGAGCACATCGTGACAATTTTTGTATTATGATATAAAAAGCAATTAATGCGACAAAATCGGTGACCAGTGATATCTTGGTAATAAAAAAAAACTTCGTGATAAAAATTTTAATACAACAAAAAAAAATACAAGTGATTTTATCCTGAGATTGCTGGGATTATAACAAAACTAAAGGATTAATAAGTGGATTACTTTGAATTATCAACAACATCAAGGATTTACTACCTTCTTGTGGATTAAATTGTGAGTGAAAAGAATTTTTTGAACATTTTTGAAAACATATAGTTTTGTAATAGTATCCATGAAATACTTGAAATTAGTTTACTAGTTTAGTTATTTTATAATATAGAATAGTTTTTGATTTATAAACTTACAAGTAGTGATAATCTTCTTAATTTATACTTTATACGAAATTGGAATTTAGTTTTCCTTTAAAAATCTATTATTGATATTAGTTTTTTGGTAAATACTAAAATTTGACTTTATAATAGGCTTGAAAAACAAACTGTTATAATTTTTTTCTAAAAATCGTCTTAAATGATTATTACAGATCGAATCCTTTAGAATTCTTATGAAAAAAATACCTTTTTTAGCGGAATGTATTTTTTGAAAATAAAAAATTATCCCAAAATATTATTTACTCGAAGTAAAACGTTGTTAGTCGTTGAAAATGAAATGAAATATAATTTTATTTTTAATTAAAATTGGTACAGGCTCTTATCGCCAATTTAGAATGCCTTGGTTACGTTTTTAGATCTTATATACGACAAAATTGTTATAAACAATACGTAGAATCAATGGAGTAGAATCTATACCATTTATCTAGCTTATATACTTACATTTTTTTCAATTTATAATAACTTTTCTAGAAATTTCTAAACATATAATAAATCAGCAAAGAAATGAAGTTTGTACAAATAATAAAGGAGTCTTAAAAATCTTCTTTTGATAACATGGTATCGTGGCTGAATTTCTTTTACAATTCTTATTGAAAAAATTTCAAAACAAGTAAACCCAACTTTTGGAATTATTAAATATACACCGCTTACATTCTATTCTGTATCAATTTAATTTGAATGAAAAGAATGTAGTAACACTTCTTCACTAGGACGCCATGTTGTTACAATTTTCTAATTGGTAAAACAGTAGAAAAATTATAAAAGAAAAAGTTTCTGTAAATTTATATATTTATAAAAGAAACAAAACAAATTTTAAGCACATTTTGCTGAGAAGCAACAATGTTTTTACAATTAAAGCGGTTTCATTTTCACTTTTCTTTAGAAATACCATAATTTTTAATTTCGCAAAATTTGTAAATCGTTAACAAACACGTTCCACTTTTGTAATTTACAAATGAAGTGTGTGTTACAATTTACCTAAAATACCTAAATATGTTTATGGTTTCACACAGTCATTACAATTCATTTAAAAGCAATCAATTTGCTAATCAAGATTTTATAATTTAAAAACAATTATTAAAATGAATTTACCTAAATGTGGAATGTATGGATTAAAAGCAGTAAAATTGTAGATATTGTTATGTTTATTTAACGTAAAAAAGATAGTCTGTTTTTTTAGAAGTCGACATAGGCAAAGTTTAAGGTTTTCTTTTCTGCCAAAAATGAATTGAAAAACATTTTAACTAAATTTAAGAGTAGACTTTTAATTCGCTTTAGTTTTCTAATTTTAAACGTATAATATTCATCGGATTAGCCTAGTAAAAGGTAATTTCGACATCTTTTTTAATAAAATAGACTCTATTGAGGTCTACATATTTTTTGTAGTGTTTTTACATGCGTTAGTCCATATATCGGCGCCTGAATGTAAAAACTAGGTAACTTATTTGATACTGTTTTGAGTTATTGGCAAAAACATAATTATTTAAGTCTTAGAAATGTTCTGGAAGAAATGGATTTTAATGAATTAACTCGATCTTCTTTTGTAGAGCTTTTGTTACACTGTAAAAAATTTTGCGGTAATTTTACAAAAGGGCACTGGAAGTTTTATTCACAAGCAGTTTTGTAAATTTACAATATATGTATATATTATTAGGAATATTCCTAATCTACGTAAATTCTTCATGTGAAGTTACAAAATTTATAGTAATTTTACGAAACTTTATAGTAATATTGCAAAAAGTGTGTAGTAAATCAGTTTTCATATTTTCATTGCACTGTGAATTTAAATATATTTTTTAACAGTGAAATTAAAGATAACATGATTGGTTCGTGATCCACACCATACCATACTTCTTGTTTTATCCCCTCTGGATATCATTGTTAGTCTAAGTCTAGTCGCATTAACCGGTGAGAACTATAAAAGTAATTAACTCAACTAAAACTAAATAATTTCCGCAATAAGTAGCCGCCATCTTCAATCCCTTACTTTCAAAGCCATTAATGCAGCTCTGCAAGTTCTGTAAAAACGAGGTATCTCTAGTTGGAGGCCAACTTCTCATCACCTATTAGGATAACGTTCAAAAATGGGTAGATTTTGTTTCATCATCGCATCGCAGATGTTAATTCAGTCTATCATGTTTTTCGCGCTCAATTCATACCATAACCCATACATTGAGCTTCTTGTTGTATCCAGTTTTGGGTAAATGGTTCAAAACACTTTTGTGGTCAATGGCTAGCTCCATACCTAAATATATCGACACTGCTTATCTTACTCGACCTTTTCAAGAATTTTATAGGTATGGTTTTTCAGTGATTGGACAAAGACACGATTTTTCTAGATTTTCAAACGCAAGCCACTTTCCAATTAGAGCACAAATTTCGATGTTTATACATTCAAACTAAAGCCTCTGCACGATGCGGCCAACGTTTCATTCGAATGTTGGCTTCCAACGATTGTTGAATCAGCACCAAAAACAGCCCGAACATGTCCAAATAAGAACGTTGGACGCTAGACATTACACATTTGTAGTACAAGCATCGGCCACACGATGCGTCCTACCATCAAGCGTCCAACGTTGGAGGGTGTTCAAAGCATCTTGTAGACCCGGCTTAACGCACAAACAAGCGTTTATTTATGTCACTGCGATCGTGACTTTTTTGAAATTGACGCCATCTATCGGGAAAACGTCACCAACTTTTTTCCTGACCTACACATAGTACCGTATTGAGGCGTCATAAGTAATGAAAAACCGAAATAAGTAATGAAAAACCACTTTCTGGGGATTCCCCAAACATTTTAAAGTGTAAGTCATGACGTCTCCGTAAAATGTCACCAATTCGTCTCTATATTTTCTTTACTTATTGTTGGATTAACAGGCTCTAATCATCCAATTCCAAAAATCCGTGTTGGTGATTGTTTGTTGATGAAGACTAGTACTATGCATATTTATATTGTACTGATTTAAAGGAGTTCCTCGCCTTTTTATTCTCGTTTGTATAATATCCTGCATAACATTCATGTGGGTATAACAAAAAGCTCATAATCAAAACTTATTTATTTATAATGTCTTATGACAACAACACTTTTTGAGGGACTTGCCCCAGGCCACATTCAACACCGGCTGCCTAACCATTCATGTTAGTAATCTGCCTAAACTGCATTGCGACGTGGAAAGTTCTACGCCACAGTTCGTCGTAGGTAGAAAATGCACTACCATGGTAGTTAAATTCAATCAGTTCTTCAATTGTGGTGGCTGCGAACATGAATCAACCAATTTTTTTATCAAAATATCAAAGAAGATAACCATTGCGCAATATTAAGCAATTTTTGCTTCTATTACATATCCTCTCGAGTTTAGGATAAAAGTACATATTCATTAAAGATTAAACAATCAAATATCAGAAATAACTTTTGGCTGTATACATTGTTCTCTGAGGTTTACATTACATAACATGGGTCTAAATCTGGGGATCTGGATAAAATATCTTCTTCTATACAGACTGTTAAGCTTGTCAGTCAGTCGGCAGAATGTCTGTGCGGACATATCGACCTAATGTCTATTGGCACTCTCTAAAGATTTTCAGAGGTTTTTGTTTAACAGACAAAATTCTGTAGAAGTATATATAGAAAAGTCTCTACGACCAAAAGTCGCCATCGTCCCCCCATCGATAGATTAGCTCATTAAAAAGAAACTACTAAGTGCAATAGGTACTTGAGGAGTGGGCGAACTAAACCGCACATGTCCATGGTTGGCCGTTTTCAGTTTTTTGACGGAACCGTATTCAATTACACTAAACTACAACTAATTTCAATCTCAGACACTTCAAAAAGCATGTCATACTTTTTTGATAGCAAAATGAAGGTTGCTCTGTAAAAAGACAAATGTCTTACGAATATAGTAAATATTTTTTATCCATTCGTCAAAGTGGATTTTCAAAAGGACACGTATAAAGGTGCGTTTCCACTGCGGTCTGCAGACAGTGCGCGCACACAAAAATCCACACAAATAGAGCAAAAAACGAAAAATCTCAGACTGTGCGGAGACAAAGTTTTCATTGCGTATCCACTAAAATCTTGCAGGAAGCATATGAAAAGTCTCAAACTATGTTCTAAAGGACTGTGCGCGCACTCTACATAGACAAGACTTTAGGTGGATACGACCTTGAATGATAAAATTCTTGTGCGCGCGCAATGTTTTATGTTTTCCGATTTTAGTATAAATATGATTTAATGATTATAATTAGACGATTTTAGTCTAAATATACATTATAGCCGCTCTTTTTATTTTTATTTTTATAATCGTTTAATTCGGCATCCCACAACGACTTATTCTGTTCGTAAAATTTACCATTTGCTGAAGTGTGGGTTGTGAACTGGCAACTTCAGCTAGGGGTGGCTTGGGGAGGGTGCAAATGGTCAAAAATTGCTGCCACTAGTATTTAGCCCTATTAAAACCTACTTACGTAGTGCCAGATTTTTTTTCAGTTCTAACCCCTTTTTTACAACCCCCCCCCCCCCACCATCACAACTCCCTAACTCGAGAAGGGTCCACTTCCAACAAAAATGTCATATTACAAAAAAATGCTTGAAATTATTTGAAAAGCTTATAATACTATACCAAACGGCAGAAGATTGGGATGACACGATTTTTTCAAGTGCCAGCTCCCCTACTAATTACTCTTGTCTGTCCTAAGATGTTTTGTGTTTTCCATATTCACGCGAAAACAAAAGATAAGCCTCAACAAGCAACTTTAAGACTTTTCGAAGTCTTTTTTCAAGTATCCACTGCATTTACTTATCCGCGCACAGTCCCCGCAGAAATTCTCCGCACCGACACAGAACATTTTTTAATGGATACGTTTTGTATCCACTGGAACATCGGTATACGTGTGTAGTCTCCGCACTTCTCATCTCCGCACATTTCTTATCTCCGCACATTGATTTTGGTGGAGACACTTCGGCGGATAATGTATGCAGATGGTGCGGAGACAAAACTCTTGGTGGATACCCACCTTAACAGTATCAAAATACAAAATTTTTTAGTCAGGAATTTTTAAAAACAAATTGGTGACATTGTTGACTACAGTAGTTAATTTATGCAACAAATTGCCTAATTTTACAAAGCATAAAGGCAAATGCCGAGGCTTTAACAAAGAGCACATGTCCCTGTCCAGCTGTGTCCCTGCAAAAGGGCACATGTCCATTTTTGTTTTAATTTTTTCTCGTAAAGAATTAAACATTTTGAAAATATTTTTTTTTGGGTCTGAATGAGTTCAAATAGTAGCAAAACCTGACATAATCATAAATAGTTAATGTGATCAGTTCAGAGACATAAACAGTTTTTTGCGTTTTCTGAACAATTTTTAAAACTGGACATGTGCCGTTTTGTTCGCCCACTCCTCACTTAAACTTTCAGACCAAGGCTGGGCAATAACAGCTCTTTAGAGCCACACGAGCGTCCCATCGTTTTATACCTCTTTCACTTAGCCTCACAAGTAGAATAGTGTGCTACTAAACAAAGGCTTTGCTAGTGCTCCGCAAAAGTCAATTATTTCCGGGTTTTGCTGTAGGCGCATTAACCACAAAAGAAATACTAAAAACACATTTAGTCGAGGCAATGAAGCACTAAAAAGGCCAAAAGTTCCTAATTGGTTGGGCGCGGACGGATCGGATTGCGGTTTTTTGCATTCGCTTCCAAAAATTATTTGTAAAAAATGGCTCATTTTTTTTTTCTGAACAAACCGGAAATTGCACCTGTTCACCTGTATGTATGTTTGTATGTATGTAGACAAATCTTGCAACTTGATTTTGACCCACTTCCATATAACCGATCAACTTGAAATTTTTCATATATGTATAGTTCGCGTGACAATGCAATCTGACCATTTTGTAAAAAAATCAAGATGGCGGTTCCAAGATGGCGGCCGAATTTTGCAATTTTGCTCCTCGACCCCCGACATGGGTATCAAATGAAAGGGTATGACAAGTACAATACAATTACCTATGTGGCGTCATTTCAAATTCAAAATGGCGGCCAACTCAAAATGGCGTATTACCTTTTTCTTTACAACGCGCTCGATATGGGTCAAATGAAAGGAAATGACAAGTAGAATACTATTACCTATGTGGCGTCATTCCAAATTCAGAATGGCGGCCAACACAAAATGGCGGATTACCTTTGTCTTTACAACGCGCTCGGTATGGCTATCAAATGAAAGGGTGTGATTTAAATCATCGTCATTTCCTTTCATTTGATACCCACACCGAGGGTGTTGTAAAGAAAAAGGTAGTCCGCCATTTTGTGTTGGCCGCCATTTTGAATTTACAATGACACCACTTAGGTAATTGTATTGTACTTGTCATACCCTTTCATTTGATACCCATGTCGGGGGTCGAGGAGCAAAATTGCAAAATTCGGCCGCCATCTTGGAACCGCCATCTTGATTTTTTTACAAAATGGTCAGATTGCATTGTCACGCGAACTATACATATATGCAAAATTTCAAGTTGATCGGTTATATGGAAGTTGGTCAAAATCAAGTTGCAAGATTTGTCTACATACATACAAACATACATACAGGTGAACAGGTGCAATTTCCGGTTTGTTCAGAAAAAAAAATGAGCCATTTTTTACAAATAATTTTTGGAAGCGAATGCAAAAAACCGCATTCCGATCCGTCCGCGCCCAACCAATTAGGAACTTTTTTGCTTCATTGCCTCGACTAATTGTTTTGTTGTTTATTTTCAAAATACATGCCAAAATTTAAGAGAAATTAATATGTTATGAATAAAATTACATATTTCCCAGTGCAAAGGTGCAAAAGAAAATTGAAAATTCTCTGTACAAAAATGAAACGAATTTACAGCGTAAATTTTTTTATTCACTTAACACCCAGAACAAGGTTTTCCCCGTGTATTATTAATCTTACAGAAGAAGAGAAAAAAAATTTTGTACAAGCTCAATATTTTATATCGGTCCAAGGAAACTTTATGATTTTATCGCTCTAACAATCTTGACCTCATGCATACAATTTTTTTTCTTCTTAAAGATACGGAACTAGAAAACAACAACCTTAACCTTAGTCAGTTTTTTTTTTGGTTGTTGCTGTACCCTCCGACATAATTTCGTGTCTATCACGCACAATAATCATTGAAGAAAATAATAACTTTGATGAACAACCAATGAAGACTTTTTAACCGGCTTTTATCACCTTATAATCAAGAAAATCTTACCTGAAAAGAAAAATACCTAAAAATGTCTGAATGGAATAATGCGGTTCAAGAAAGGTAAGACCCTCTTCATATTCCATTGTCACGTAACACCGGAGTCTGCAATTATAACAAGGTGCGAAATATATTAAGTAAAACGAACAACGGTATAAAAATCTCAAGTTATAATACACACAACTTCAGGGCCAATAAACTCTTGTTAACTTGATTGGGAAATTTTTTTAAAATTTTTACTAAGAAATATTTAAAAAAAAACACAAATTTTTTTCTTGTGCTTAAGCATTTTGAAGCAATCTCACACCGTAACCTCGCGCCCCGTGTAACTAGAGATATTGAAGAAAGTTTCCCAATTTCTCATCAAAAACTACTTAACATTGCCCTTTTTGGTGCGTGGTAATTTTTTCGTTTTTATTTACTACGTTCTAGAAAAATGTAGTTTTTTTTTCTTAAATCCGCAATGGGACACCAATCTAAATTGGGTAACCTTATTTCTTTATCATTTTATACTTCAAGATCATTTCTGAGAAGTTTAAAACTTTTATTGTTTGCACAATTGGACAATAATCCGTCATGGATGAGAAACATTGCGCAACTCCCTTTAATCAAAACAACTACATTGGAACAAAATTCGTATTGTTTGGCGGCCCGAATTTCTTGGTTGGTTCTTGTTGAATATTTTCTCACCCAAAAAAAACAGAAAAAATACACTTAGTTGTTTTGTCTATTGTGAATATATTATAAAATTTGGTAGAATGGCAATAACTAGCGAACCTTGTGATGGTTGCACCACCACTGTGTAAAGTTGATTTGGGATAGTTGGGGCAGAAAATACCTTTTTACCTTTCAATAAGTTTCATTGTGTTTCCCAGTGACAAGACTTTTTGGGTGCAACTAATTATGTCAACGGGGTTTTTTCTTCATTCTTCTTATTTTTGGGAGGGAACTTTCAAATATTTGTTCTTAAAATGTGTTTGCATAACACTTAAAATGTAACATTTAAAATAAAATTGAAAATGCTGGCGTTATTTATGTTTAAAAAGATAAAAAAATCTTTTACCGCGATTGTGAACTCTATTTTTGGCTATTGGTAAATATTGGTATAAAATAGTTGGTAAATATAAGCAATGAACGCATAAAGATATTAGTTAACTAGTTTTGTTCAACCATGCGGTTGGAGTTTTGTTTAATGCAACAAATTCAATTTTTTGTGAATAAAAGCAACAATGTTGCAAGGTCTATTGTGAGTTTGAAGGCACGTGCTTTTTGTAATTACAGCATTTATATTAAATAACAAAATCTCAAGGGCTTTACAGATTTGTAACAGCCAACAAAAAAATGCGCAAATGTATTATTAAATTGATTTATGTTCATTTAGTCAATGGTAATCATACATTTTGGCGCTAAATTGCAGCTAAAAATTTTCTGTTTTTTTGGTAACAGTTACGCATCAGTGAAAAAAAGCAGATTTCATCCAACAGTTCTTTATTTAAGTGGCTATACAAATGAGTCTACGCCTCTGGTCGAAATTTGGTCTAACTAGCTGTCACAACCCATAGCCCTTACCGTGGGTCCAAACGCAAGAACTTTTGTCTGTCCGACTTTCTGTGCGACTTCTATACAATCTGTGAAGTTTGAATGAAACGGTCGAATGGCTCGGGGGACTTTTCCAGCAACATATAGCGATTTTTTTTGTTTCACAGATAAATTTCTATAGAATTCTATTGACAGAAGTCTCAACGACCAAAAGTCTATGCCGTGTGGACCCATCATTAGTCAAAGGCCAGTTTCACACGACCCGTCAGCCAACCAACAAAAATCTGCTGAAAACGGTCCGACTGTGAATCAATTTACATTACAACTGAATTCTTAATACTAGTTACCATTAGCACTGTACAGTGTTTTATAAAGTAGTTTGTAAAGTATTCTGTATAGTGTTGTGTAAGTTATTCTGCAAAACAGTTTGCTACAGAAAAAAAAATATTTAGGTGCAAAACTAAGCTCATCCTTAGTACTACTAGTCCATCCTGTCATGCTTGTCATGGTGCAATATCTAGGTTTGTTTCCAATACGCTATGGGTTCTATTACGTTTTGAATAGCTGATCGGTTGAAAATGAAAACAAATAAAATTATGAATGAAAACAAACAAAATCAAAGCGCGCCTTGTTTCAGTATCTGACAAAATACAATTTTCTTAATGCGTTTGTCATATTAATTTTTAATTTAATTCAAAATTCAATGAAAACCACTTTCTCGCAAATGTCAATTCCCGTCTGTTATTTTCATAAAATGGGTTAAAATACCTGTATAATTTGCTGCTTAGATTATTTTATGTTATGAAGCGTAACAGGAAATATTTTATGTTATGAATGATAAAATAAAATAAAATTTGTCGGACAGAATAGGATTTTAGAGAATTCTTTTATGTTATGGCATAACATAACATAAAATGATAAAATTTTACTGACAGAATAGGCTCCAATATCAAGTCAAATTTTGCATCATAATATTCTAGTTCGCTTTGCACTTTGTGTCCCATTTTTTGCAGAATATTACTTCAAAAACTGTAAAATCGTTTTCTGACAAATTCATAAATTTCCACTTACGTCTTTGTTTTACCGAAGGTGCGAATTAATCTTTCAATTCTTTTAAATTCAAAAAACTAATCTTCACTACTGTTCTTCTTTACATCTACTATTTTTCTATTTCCCTCTTCATTCTTTTACCATTTCCTTCTTCACTAATAATTTCCCAAAACTAATCAATTTCGCCTCTGGTATCCTAAGAAGTTCGACTAAAATCCCAGAGGTTGAGGTTTGAGTCCTCTCAGAAGCATGGACCTTGTCTATAAATTTTTCCCTCCCAGATAACAATCTTTCTTATTTATCTCTCCTCTTTACACATCAATCTTCTATCATCGCCATTATCGCCTGAAGGCCTAAGAGGGGAAAGCCATCTCATGTTCGATCGCCGAAGTCAGCGTCTTGTTGAAGTGATATTGGATTGGAGCCAGTGAAGTGAAAACGCGTTTTCGCATCCTTTTATTTTTTTATTCCTTTCCGACAAGGTTTTGCTGGTCGACAGTTCACTCTATAATATGATAGAACCGCGTGGTGTGAGCTCTAGTCATTCACATAAAAAACTCGAGGAATAAGAGCATATCCAAGAGAGTTGATTATTGATATATCTATGGAGGTATGAAGAAAATATTCCAGATCATCATATGCTACCGACTAAGCATCATTGCAACTGTACCACAAGTCATAGATTCGTACCACACTTTCATATAATCTTTGCCTTTATTATGGTCAAGAAAAGTTATCCCATTTATCAAAAATTTTCTTTATCAGTATTATTTAAGGTAAGCTTTCTGATGACATCCACATGTAAAATTGCAATGAAGTGGAATGGAAAAAGCAAGCACTCCATGCTTCCAAAGAAGCGCATTAACCGCCGTATGGAAGCGCTCTTCTTTCCCGCTGGGGGGTAACGCTCACCAACACCATGTTACAGCTTTGGCATATTTCATTCTGCTTTCTCTGGCTTTCGTCCAAAGCATGTTTCCGGACATTGCATTCTGGATCGTAATTATTTACTGAATTTCCATGCAGAATTTACCCTGACTTGACTCAGATTAGCGCTCATGGAAACGGGGGTTGCATAAAGTTTAATTAGATCCAAGTAAACTCAACGAAGCCAGTCCGATTAAGCCGGGTTTTGCAAATGTGTGTTTCAGTATCCCTTTACTGCACATATACGGAGGGCGACATAATGTAAAATTATTTATCTGTCAGTTCAACCCGCAACTGCCATGGAAACGGCATCGAGTGATCTTGAGAGAAAAAGTTTTCTGTTTACTTAACGAAAACTCTACTCTACTCTCTAAAAGAGATAGAGAAAGAAAAATAATAAAAAAACTTAACGAGACATATTTTATGCAAAACCAAGCTACTAACGCAGAGGGTGATTTTTTTTATATGAAAGGCTAAGCTAAGATGTCACTCTTTATAATACCAGTTCGTTATGTTGTTCACGTCATCATAGTGCAATGTTCTGAACCTCGCCTTTGAACGTTAAGTTGTATGGGCTTCCTCAGACGGTCCTTATTAATGGCAAGTAAACCGGTACTGAGTTTCCATGAGTAATGCAATGCAGGAAACGGGGGTTGAGTAAAGTTTCGTTAAATGTAAGTAAACTCAACGAAGCCAGTGCGGTTAAGCGGGTTTTGCATATGGGTGTGGTGTGTTTCAGTATCCCTTTACTGCACATATACGGAGGGCGACATAATCCAAAATTATTTATCTGTCAGTTTAACCCACAACTGCCATGGAAACGGCATCGAGGGATCTTGAGAGAAAAAGCTTTCTGTTTCTTCTTCTTCTTTAACGGCTCTACAACCGGGATTCGCTCCTGGCCTCTCGCAACTGTTCTCTCCACCGGTCCCGATTCTGAGCCGATGTCATCCAGTTTGGCATCCCTATGCTTTGAGGGTCCTGGTCTACGCCATCCTTCCGGCGGAGATTGGGTCTCCCTCGCTGTCGCACTCCATAAGTCTTACCGCTTTCTGTTCACTTATCGAAAACTCTACCCTGGCTCATGGAAACACAGTACCGGTTTTATAGATGAGAGAGAAGGGAGCAAAAGAGCTTAACGAAACATTTTTCACGCAAAACCAAAACGCTTGAAAACTAACCCACATATAAAAATTTACTTCTATATCTTCCTTTCTTTAGCTCTGTTTTTCTCCCTTGGCCAATCAACTGATAATTGACAGTTCGAATAGGTCAATGCATTTACTCGTCCATCATCACCCATAAGTACATATTCGTCTTCTTACATCAATCTTCTACTCCTTTAGCGCTATATTTTCTCTGACTTTTCAGCTGCACAAATACATTTAGCTTTTCTTGTAAATATTCAAAATACTATACATACTCCTCGTGTACACTTCAAGCATTGGATGGATCCAAATGAATTTTCTTTGCCATAATCATGACATACTCATGACCTCGTCAGCGGAGATTCTATGAGAATGATAAAAAAATATGCCAAACAATCGCTGGCACTTTTTCACGAAAAAAATTCTTAATCAGATTTACTCCCTATCATTACCTACTCCCAGTATTTTAACTTAGCCACCATACAACAGTTTTCCATAGACAAGTAACATCGAAGACTTCGAAATGGAATTTTTCTTGTTTCTATAATTAGTAAAGAGCTGTCATACAATTCTATTTTTATTCTTTTGTTCTTTTCTGATACAATGGTGTACCTTAAGAAACATCGAGATTGCTATGATTAAGTAAGTTAAAGCAATTATATTCGCACTTTGAACTCCAAAATCCACTTGAAAACAAAAAAAATGTTTTCCTCATAAATCTTCCATATAAAATTTGTCTTACCAAGTCAATTTCAAAGTTAGCAGTTGCAGGCTTGTGTTTTTTTCCATCAAAATAATCTAAAGCCGGTATTTTTAATTTCTATAAAAAAAATTCTATAAGGGTGTGGATCCGTGAAAATAATTAACTCGGGCGAAATTCTTCTTCTTTAATAGTTTTCCGTTCCGCATTCACAGTTTATTTAATTAGAATAAAATTGTAACTTTAAAAAATTCGCCTTATTTTTTTTGCGTTACAATCTTACTGCTTAGGTATTCTAGCACAGAAACGAATTAGTAGAACCTACGCAAATCAGAAGATCCAAAGCTCTGTTTTCTGGTTTTATTGTATGTAAGAAAAACGCATCAACTACCACAGTTTTTACCTAGTTCTAATATTAATAAGCTATTTCCCTACTGTGTAAAATACCACACTTTTTACTAATATTAATTAAAAATATTGCAAAAAAATACCTTTTGACATTTCATTAATAGCAATTCCAGTACTAGGATTGAGATTCAATCATAAGATTTGGTTAGCCAAGCATACAAGGTTAATAAACATCAATTTATATTCGACTAAAAAGAATCTTTATTTTTGTTTTTGCAATTGCATTCAATATTTCTACGAATTTTTATTTTTCTGTCCTCGGATACTTTTAAAAATTTCCGACATTTGTCCTTCATAGACAAAATGAGCAATTCGCAAAATTTATTATCTTTGCACATAAAATATAATTCCTCATCATTCAAAATATCCGGCAAAAAGTAATGTGCGGTTTGCCACATTTTAATTAAGTTCAAAGCCATTGTGTCTGATTCTGTGTCTAATGCTTTGATTATATAACTTTACTAACAATAATAAACGCCTCTTCGGTGTTAAGAGAAAAATACCTGAACGCCTGTACTGTACAGGTACTGTCTGTCAATACAAAGTGCTTACTTTATTGCAACCAAAAGTTTGACAATAAACTATAATTTCACAAACACAAACAATTATTGCACTTAACCCCAGCAATGAAATTGTTGATAAAATTATTTCTGTTAGTCTGATGCTATTTTGTTTTTGTTTTTTTGTGGTAATCACACTATTTTCTACCAATTGACTATGCCCTTGCTCTTATTCCTTCATCGTGTCTAATTTCGAAAACTCTTAAGATAAATCTGCTCGGAATATTTGGAAAATTTCTTTTGTTATGAATTTTTCAGATATGAATGACTCTGCGAATATTGTAAGTTGAAAATTGCTGAAAGTTATGCAATGTTTATGACTTTATAAATGGCTGCTGTAGGTGCACGAGAAGGAAAAATTACACTATGCCAGATTTTTAGAGTATTGCCGGCTGAGGTAATATTTTGTCATGGTTGAACTGCATTTACTTAATGGAGAGTATTTTCTTTTATTTCGTAATTATTTTACAATGTTTTGGGTATATAAATGTTTAATAAATAATGTTTAATAAAAAAATTTGTGGTAACAATAACCTCTATGGTCTGCCATGTATTTCTTGAAAATTCTGCTACCATGAGCCGTTTTGGAATACTGTTGTCCTTCATCCTGATTACGTCGCCGGCTAGTCTTACTATGATGAATTTTAAAAACGTTGAGAGTTCTGGGTCGTCAACAATTTCATACAACTCGCTGTTGTATCTCCTTCACCATATTCCATTCTATCTCGTTGGGCCCATTAAGACACTGAGAACTTTTCTCTCAAACCTGTTGACTTGTTCCTCTATGTCTTGGGTTATAGTCCAAGTCTCCCTACCATAGCACTACAGTACAAGGCCATCAGAAGTGCTTAAGTGCAAATTCAATGACTTTGAGTTTATTGCATTTTTGTATTCAGTATTTTATTCTTAATCATTGTTATAACTCTTGTCTTAAACTGAGCTGTGCTTGCTGAGTTATCGGACCGGCAAAAGTGTTTGGACCTTCGGTATTTCAACATTGAATTACTCTGACATTTTTTAGTAGATTTCGACAAAATGTACACGATTCTAAAAGGTCATATAAGGCCCATTCAGATCCAGCAGCAGGAGCGGCAGCAAACAGTTCCTATTGGCTAATGCTGGTCACATGACAACAAAAGCAGCAGCGTTTGCTAGTAAATCTAGGCTTGCTGCCGCTGCTGCTGCTGGATCCGAATGATGCAAGTTACACTATCCATCATTTCGTTTATTACCCCCATACACAAACCGATTTTTTAGGCAAGGGGTCGCAGGGAAGTATATGTCATGCGTGTAATTTGCATACTTCCCTGCGACCCCTTGCCTAAAAAATCGGTTTGTGTATGGGGGTAATAAACGAAATGATGGATAGTGTAACTTGCATCATTGCGCCTTTAGGGCCTGTGTCAAGTTACAATTCAAATGTCAGTTTAGGCCCGTCCTCACTACGCGGACTTAGATCCCACGCGCTTTTGGCCGTACGACCAGACAAAAGCGGGCGTGATCTTTTAATTTTCTGAGTCATGAGTGAGAAAAAATCAATTCTCATTTGAAACAGCGTACGCGCTTTTGAAAAGCTCATAGTGTGTGGACGCACAATGTACCATTTTAAGCACAGCCTTTTGTCCGCGTTGTTTGGCCGCACGGCCTTTACCATGGACAAAGTCGTAAAAAAGTCGTAAAAAAGTCATAAAACTCTATAAGAAAAAAAAGGCAAAAGCGCGTACGACCCAAGACCGCGTAGTGTGGTCCCACCATTTGTATGGGAAACGCATTTCGATTTTAAAATTCAATTTTCCGAGGTTTGTTAATTTGGAATAGTAAGGAAATTTTTGAATTTTAGGGAAATATAAGCCAAACATTCATTTGACAGTTTACTTTTTATATTTTCAATTATTGGAGAACATTATCGCGAATTCTTTCAATTTTCAGGGCATGATTGTCCTCACCGTGTAATATGACACATTAAAGGCTGCTACACGTTGCAGACATAAACCAAAATAAAAACATGAACAGCATAAATTCCGCATAAAATTTGAACCCTCTCTTTCAAATATGTACAATGCTTCTTGCATTCCACCCCTACTGGATGATGTTTGTAAAGCAATTCCATTTCCACTATTTTAAAGACAAACATAGCCCTGGGCTTCTTTAGAAAAATTATTAAAAATTGTATTAATTACAAAATTTTGTTGTCTTCCATGTTGTAAAATGAAATACGTGAATTGTATTTTAGCACACTTTATAATTTCGAAGTGTCCGTGGTGAAAGTAGCAAATTCGGAATAGTAACTTGGCACCCACCATCAAAGACTTTTCACACTACGAAAACCCTATGACTGATCATAAGAAAATAGAACATGTCCTATCTTCCAAAAACTCATATGAGTTTGACATAAGCGAACTCACAAGGAAAATCATGTGGTGTGAATCGCTTTATATCGAACCCAGGACTTGTCCTGTGTCAAATCATATGACAAAATCATGTGGTGTAAACTGCTCTTTAGTACCATTTAAGTTATGAGTCAATACACACTGAAAGAAAAGCCGTCACTAGAAGGATCGATGCCGATGGACACAATTTTGATGACGGACGAAGCTCATTACTCTATGACGGAGTCAATAAACAAAACTGTTCTTGTTCTCCGGATTTAAGAGCACCAGACTTTTTTCTGTGGGGTTATTTAAAAAGTAAAGTTAGACGAACTCAGTAAAGTTGACGAACTCAAAGCTAACGTACGAGCCGAAGTAGCTGCCAAAACGCCCGGCCAATGTTATGCAGGATGCCCGAAAAAGAGCTGCTTTTTGCATATCGAATGGAGGTGGTTATTTAATCGACATTGTATTAAAAAACTGAACCTAAGTAAATCTTGCTCATGTCACAATTATTCCATGTTGAAATGCTGAAGGTCTAGATGGCGCACATCATATTTACAAATATCTTCGAAAACGATTTTCTCGAAATATGTACATATTTTGCACTTATGAACAGGACCGTGTATTGTTTTGTAGAGTGAGAGTTTCATTTTTCTGTGCACAGATCTCCAGTGCAGTTTTTGTTTTTGGGCATACATATAACGCTCTATTAGCCAATAGCATTCGTCTAGTTCTCTTCCTTATCCTTTGCTGTCGTTTTTAGTTAGACATAGGCGCATTTTTCTGGCAAATAGGACCTTCCCACGATGTTCACGTTATCTGCGTATCCAAGTAATTATACAGAGTGTATTACTGTTGACATACTTCTCTGAAGTTTTCCTTATCGCCGATTCTAGGGCGAGGTTAAAAAGCATTGGGGCCAGTATCTAAGACCTTATCGTGCTTTGAACTCTTCTGTTACTGCATTTTGGATCTCTATTTCCGCTAGTTTTATCAGTCGTAGGTACCAGCTTTGCGTAGGTCAGCTATTGGGAAGTCACACAGGATTATTCCTTCAACTGTTGTCGAACTGGTTGAAGAATACATGGTATATTTATTAAGTTTACAAAACGGCCAGCTCTTGATAGGTTTTGTTTAGACGAACACAAATCGTATCGGTGCTGGGGTGGGGGTATCATAACGGTTTAGTCGGCGGATAGCATTAAATAACAATGGAGATTAAACACTCCTGTTAAGTCCTGCATTGATTTGAAACAAAATGGCTGAATTCTATACAGTTTTAACTCTTAACCAAATGAACATTTTTGAGGGTGCAAAGAAAATTAGACGCTAAGCCTAAAACTTAAAAAAATAATTTTTTAAGTGAATCCCCCTTCCACAATACTTTGCTGAGCTACGAAAGTTCAACCAATGAATCCATATTCTCATGCTCAACTTAATCGTCAAGCTAATGTTTTTGAAAAAATCACGAATAAGGATTATCTTCGTTGACGTTTACGGTTTTTAGTCGTGATCCTTTCGACTTACGCATAATAGTTGAACGAATTGGAATTAGATGAGTTAGAAGCCCACAAATTAAATTGTCAAAAATCGATGTACTTTGAATTGAAATAATTCTGCATCTTAGTAGTTCTCTGACCCACATTGTACCAAAAATCATCTTTCAAGAATAGTCTCACATTCTTCTTACAATGCCCAAGATGTCCACAAAAACTAATTCCAAAAAATCAAAATTTTTATAAACGCTGTCCTCTTTTTTAATTAATGTCAAATGAAATACCCGGTAGCAACTGTTATGCCACCCCAAGAATAACTAAAGTCGAGTATTAAAAACATTAAGAGTAATCAACCACTGGGTTAATTGGGTGACTTTTCAACTAGCACCTGAACTTACTAAAAAAAATAAAAATAAGTTACAAAGAAAGATGCCGAATATCTAAAAGTGACCTTCAAGGTTACGTGCGTGGAAAAATGTCGATGTGTAGTGTGGTCTCTTGTTGAGTTTTCGAGGCAAAGTGGTATTTTGTTTGCAAATCGATTAACAAATAATTAAATAAAAAAATAAACTATGTACTGAAAAGTTCATAGTTAAAAGCGAATGAAAATATTATCATAAAAAAATAATCAGGGAAGTGAAGTATCATAGAACAGGCTGTAATATGTAAAAAAAAATAAAATCTAAACAAATCAATCTTCATACCAATAAAGAAGGCATTTCATAATAAGAAATATTCGAGGTTGCAGCAACCCAGATAGCTAATTCTATTATTCTCGGCCATTTTAGAACTATAGGCTGGTTTTATTGTAACCTAAAAGATACATCCTAAACCAATAATAAAACGTAATAAAAACATAAGAACTTTATAAGTGAATGGTTCTCGCTAAATCAGCATTTACTCAGACCTTTTAACAATCAGTCATTATGGGTACAGTCACCATCTCCAAATACAGAAAAGGCTACCATCTTAAGATCCCGATGATTATCATACCTTAGCTACGAGTCTAGAATTTTATTAAAATATTAAACATTTTTTGATGATTAAAATTTTATTCGAGTTACAAAGTACCCGACGAGCTTTTTTAGTTTTAATAAGAACAAAAAAAATTAATAAAAAATAAAGGTGCAAACTTCAATTTTTAATTAATGGGTCTTAAATTAGTTAGCTACAATAAGATTTGCTAGACAACCAAGAGTACATCAACAAAGTAATCACGTTATATTTTGCTGCGCTTGAAAAGGCATGAATCAATCTCAGAAAAATATTCAAGAACTTCTCATAACTAATTCTTAATAACGTCTTCATAGTAATTTATTCAAAATTAGAACAAAAAAATTCATTCATAATTCATCACTTCCAGCACTAATGGTTTATTATGTCGTATATTTTTTGAAGAATGCCATTTTTAGTAACCACAAGCGAACACGCTAATTTGTATTCTTTGAAGAACACAGTTTACAATTAGGCATGTAAAAATTGCTACAAACATTTCGTCGAATGCCTGCATAATTTTCAAAGCCTATTTGAAATTGAATTTTCATTTTCACCTAACGATGGCGGTGTTTTTTTATAGTGCATTTGTGACATGCCTTTAAGCATGCATGCATTGCGTTCCTGCGAAACGTATATGTAAATATTATAGTAATTGACTGATCTCTCAAGTTTCTGCTTCATTTAAGCAAATTATGGGCGAAGAAAGAAAAGCATGCCGCCGCATCTTAGCAAGTGTTGGCTTGTTACTTATATATTGCTTAATATTTACACTGTGCAGTTCAAACTGTGTCAGTGCGATTTGTAAACACCACCAGAGACGGTTAAACAATCCACAAAATCGGGATGCATTACGATGAACCCGAGACAATTTCAAATTGCTGCATCTGTTGATCGATGATGAAGTGATTGATGGAGTCTAGCAAAAATCCACGTAACCAAAGACGACTAGCAAAAAGTTCAATGTTGGTTAGTAAAAAATTCAATGCCGGTTTAAAACTAAGCTAAAATTTCGTCAGATACCAACCATCTAAGATCCATTCGCCGCTCTCGTATATACCTATTGATTAGCGCACATGCTTTTCGATTATATAAGGAAAGTACCGCTCTGTTGGATGTTTAAACTTAGTTCATTTTGAAACTGTGTCAGTTAATAAAAAATTCTTTCTCTTCATTGGTCCACCACAATTTTTTGGGGGGCCTAGATGAATTTTACGTTTGGATTGTGTATATATCTGGCCTTGTCTGTTGTCTAGAAAATTTGAAGGCAGTTACATTGCTTCCATGTTTAACCAGACAATTACCTTCCGTTTCTTTATATACATATAAAACCGGATGATCTTCGAAAGAATAAGTATAAATACATAAGTGTTTAAATGAACTTTTAAACTTTAATTTTGCTTGACCTTAAAAAATTTTGATTTGATGATATGCCGTTCAAATTTTACCTTCTTCTTCCGTATTGTATTTACAGTCTTGTAATAATAAAAGCACAATTATAAAAGTAAGCAGTTATATAAATGAAACTGATTTATTTCGTTTAAAACGAAAAAATTAAAAGAGCTCTAATAAAAAAAAGTAAGTGTTTTCTTACTGCGGACTTAACTCAAGCTCTATGATCTGGAATGATGTTAGATGATTACCACAGGCGTTTTTGATCGCACGTGCTTCTCTACAGATTCCTACTAACCTCATTTACGGAGAGCTCAGGATGAATTTTCGCTTGCGAATTGCGAACGGTTAACAATGCACGATCATATCAAATATAGTTAACGAAAGTGAATGGTGATATTGTTTAATATGTAGCGAAGATTTAGGAAATCTGTTTTTCTTATGGTATTTAAAAATCAATTAGTGGATATGATAAGTCTTTTGTATAAGCTGCTCGAAATCGGACTAGGATGTTTGTAGTATTTTTTGATGGATAAATAAATGACTTTCGCTATTTTCTGCAGTATTATATTGATTGAAGATTGATGTGAACCGGTAAATGATCCGTTAACTGAGATTAAGCTTCGAAGCTCAGAACTGAAATTGGTCATCGATCATGGAAATGATCAAGTCAACTTAAAGCTTTTCTATGAATCAATGTTTTGATATTGTTGCTCGATTTGTAGTACGTTTTTTATCGAGTTATAGGTATCACTGACATATGTCATCGATTTTGTTCAAAGTTCAGCAGTGAGTATTTGAAAAAGGTAGCCCAGGCATAATTCATTACACTGTTTTTACATGGCATTCCATATTACATCATTTTTGATGCAGAGTGAGAAGTGACCTCCTGGAGTTTAGACTGGTCTAGTTGTCTAGAATCATCTAGATATTTGCAGAGGTATGCATTGAACATGTGCAGGATTATTCTTATGTTGCCTATTATGGATATTGGATACACAATTGCTACCATCTTGTATCTACAAAAGGTTGGGTATATCTCTAGGCCTCATCGGCAAATAAAATCTCATCCAAAAAACTCGTCCACATGTTTTTTGTTTAATAGAACAAAAACTGTTTTTTTTATTGAAAGTATGATCTGTTACAATTATACGTGGAACAGAATATCATTCAAATGTCCATCCCGACGGTGTCTGCAGGCATCAATTGGAATATCGACTTTTCGACATGTTCCAGAAGTTATTTCACGAATTGCAACTTGAATGTTCTTCTTTAGATCATTTAATTGTTTGTGGCTTGCTTTCATACACTCGGCTTTTCAAAAAACCCACAAAAAATCTAATGGTGTTAGATCACATCATATCTTTAGGTGGAAGATTGATTTGGTCGATTTATTTACAACGAAAAAATCACGAATTTTGCTATGAGTATTTTTCAAAGAACACCCATTTTCATAATAAGTTTTAATCATTTAAAGGCGTTGTTGCATGCCCATGGTTAAAATTGTACTACTTTCTACTAAAACAAAATGGCTTATGCCACTTGGAAAGTCGTGACGTATAAACATTATACAGGGCTGACATCTAGACGTCACATTTGGATGACCCTTTATTTTAGAAGTATCTTCGATATATCTTTGCCACCAGATGACGAAATATTAAGAAGAGACCGACCGTTCCAATGAAGACAGAATTCACTTGTGTATTGAGAATGACATTCGCTAAGAAGCTTTGTTAATTGTTCCACTCGCCGAGTGACAAGTTTCTACTATAAAATCCACCTTCCCCTTTTGTATTCTACACAATAATCATCCCTTACACTTCTGTTTTTTTTCTGGATCTATACCACCAGAAAGTTGGTCCATTTTTTCGTTGTAATGATGATTCATTTCAAAAATAAAAAAAAATTAACGAAGAAAAATGTATTACAAGTAAAAACATAGGAAGGACTGCCGACAGAAGGAAAACTTAAAACTATGAAATAACAGTGGTTTTTTTCATTTCTGTTGGCAGTCCCCAATGACTGCCTGTTTTTTTTTACTTTTTAGTTCATTTTAAAATAAAAGAGTTTTTTTTAGTTTCTTTGAACTAATATATGTATTTTTATTTTCTACTTTTTAGTCTATTATATGTCTCACCATTTTGTGGTAGGCGCCATATTAGATTTAAAATGACATCACACAGATTACTTCATAATAATCGTCATACCCTTTCATTTGATACCCATACTGAGGGGTTTGTAAAGAAATAGGTAGTCCGCCATTTTAAATTTGGAATGACGCTAATTGTATTCTATCTGTCATTTGATACCCGTGTCGGTGGGTCGGGGTACACAATTGCAAAAATCGGCCGCCATATTAGAACCGCCATCTTGGTTTTTTTACTCAATGGTCCGATTGCATTGCTTTATACACGAACATATGTGCAAAATTTGAAGTTAATCGGTTATAAATCAAAATCATAACATTAGCATGTCGGTGACGCGAACTCATAAGTTTTTCCCCTACCAAAAATCGCTGAACGCACCTAAAGAAGTTTTCACTTTAAAAATCAATTTTTTCGGGTAATTTTTATTATCATACAAAAGAACTATTTTTTTTAAAGATTACTTCTTTTAAATGCGGCTAACATGATCCATTTTGAAGTTCTAATTTTCGATGACGCTTTTGAGCATTTCCAGTAGTATTTGACCAATGACGTGAGTAATGTTGGCTTCCAATTCCTCAATTGTGGCTTATCCATGTAGACTTAAAAGTTTATGTAGCCCCAAAGGAAAAAGTCTAGGTATCACATGATCTACGCAGACAATTCACCGGTCCGAAGCGTGAAATTAAGGGCCGTTTCACAATGAACGCTTCAAGCTTCAAATTTTTTTTCTATAGTTTCAACTTTATTTGAAGCTTGCAGCTTGAAGCTGTGAATGTGAATCATTGTACATAAATCCTATAATCCTAATTTTTGAAGCTTTAAAGCTTGAGGCTTGAAGCGTTCCTTGTGAATCGGCCCTAACTGATCTCGAAATAAAGCCATATGGTTTCACGGGCTGTGTTACAAGAAGCATCTTCTTGTTGGAACCAAATATCGTCGAGATCACGGGCTTTCAAGCAGCAGATAGTCCGTTATCATAGTGGGATTTTTCTGGATGTGTGGGCAGCTCTTGAACCTCTTCGGGTTGCTCTTCAACCAAAATTAAGCCAGAAATGGGCGCTGAACAAAATTCTGGTCGAAAACAGTGTATCCTCTTCAAGCTTTTCACGAGCCTAATCAAATAATTTGTCTTTCTAAGTCTGTCAAGTAATACCGAACAAAACTACCATGAAAAATTGACACAACTCACGCATGATCTGTCATAAAATCCCTATTGAAAAAAGTACCTCTAAATGAATCACCAGTTAAATGTCCAAGCTTCGAAATTCACCTTTTGTAGTAAAGGAAAGGAAAGAATAAATAAGTTAAAAGGAATCCAGGACGAAGATAGCGATAATTTTGCACTTGAACTCCTGTATGTTGAAAGAATTCAGAAACACCAACTGGAGTAGATTGTTCCGCACTCGGGTTGTTCTATAATATTTATGAATTACCTCTTAGTGTAAAAAGATCGAAAAGACGACTACAGGATGTGTGCATGAGCCAAGCGAGCTAGTTGCGCGAATAGTTTTGGCGTGCAAGCAGAAGATTCGACTATTTCGGTGCTACAGTCATCTCGGTAATGCATCCCTTAAGAAATCCCATCCACCAAGATATTTAGTTGTAGGTTTGGCATATGTGCTCTTCATTGAAATATGGATTCGTCGTTGGTCGAATTTCCGCTCGTTAAAGATAAACTGAATATGCTTCACATTTTCTCGAACTTTGGCTTAAATCAAAGGACGCATTCACACAATATTTCCATTGTGTTGTAGATGCCCAAAAGGATTCACCGGTTAGCATATTCCTGAACTATATCCCTGATCAACCATTTATTCAACTGTATGTTATATAATATTTGCTTTCCTCATGAGCATGGAGTTACGATATCAGAATACATACAGCTGCTGACTCCCCCCAAACTTCATCCTCTAATTTTGTTAGTTTGGTCTACTTTCGAATTCTGCTCTTGTTGTTAAAAGGTGCAACTTGATGCATTCCGTTTTTAGGTAGTACTAGTCTAGACTTTGTTTCATTGTGGAGGCACACACAATTAGTCCTTCAACTGGTGTCCCCATTATACGTACATATGTTTCTATTTAGTTTGTGACCAATCCAAGTTCAGGCGAATAAGTTTTACATTCCAACCAACCTAGGTCTATTTATAAAAGAACACGAATCAAATAGTCTATGAAATCTTAAATAAGTAATTTTATTTAAAAAAAAATCCACCCAAGAAACGTCATGAATTAAAAAAACATTATTTGGAATGGAAATGGTGGCAAAGTTGTTTGAAATCTATATACACATATGAATGAGATTAGCACTAAACAAATACAAGCTCAAGAAGCATGAATAAAGTCCAAAATAGTATCTCTTGACCCTTATAGAAGTTCATAGAAGGATGTGTAGAACATTCTTACCATGAATTTTATGGAGCATGCGTTCCACAACTTTGTAGTAAAGCAAGGAGAATGGAATGTACCTGATAATAAGTTGCAAGCACGCGCATTTACAAAATTGTAGCAACCTCCCTTTTTGCGACATAAACAAAAATAAGTTTTGCTAACATTTTCCTACAAAATTTATCCTGAAAGTAAAATAAATTGAAGAAAAGTTTTATAATTGAAACTGGAGAAGATAATTGATTTGCTTTATAGTGAATCTTAACAAGTTTTTACCCGCTTTTATCTTACAAGTAGTTCAGTGTGCGTCTTACGTTAGTTTTACACCTACATATCATTCTTCTGCATCCTGAAGCAGAAAGGATTGTGTTTCAGTCCAGGGATTTAGTCTCAAGGACACAGTTCAAGTTCTTCCGCTGACGCTTACGCAAATTTGTAACTTGTGATTAATAACCAGAAAAATTGTCAATAATTAAATTCATAAAAATTAGATTAAAAATATTTAAATTAAATAAAGTATTTCCATTTTTCCACACTCTTTATACTCTTAAAATCTAACATGTAAGAATATTTTACAACAGGTAAAAATCGATAATTTCTAATTTATGTTTTTTTTTATCCTGTTGCAGATATAATCAGTAACAATGGGAACCGAAGCATACTTAATAAACCGTCATTCAACAAAAAACGATGAAAACGCAAACGTAAATAATGCAAAATCACAACAGGTAAAAGATGGTAACGAAAGCGAATTCAATAAAGTGCTCGAGGTTGTTGAAGATGAAACAGTCGATATCCTGCTACCATCGCAAATCGGAACAGATCACACATTTAAGCGACGAGTTGTGTGGTTCAATGCCATTGGATTTTTAGTTTTACATATTTTAGGTGTAATTGGTTTGCTAACAATGATCCTTGGATACACCAAGTGGTTAACAACAGTTTACTGTAAGTCCGAGATTAACCCTTTCCTAAAAGAACATAATTTTTTTTTTGTTAATTTTACCTTTAAAATTTTAGTCTACCTTCTTACATTCGGTAGTGGAATGGGAATTACAATGGGTGCTCATAGATTATTTTCACATCGTTCATTCAAGGCTAAAACATGGCTGAGAGTGACTTTGTTAATTATGCACACAATGGCAGGACAGGTAAAATTATTAATTGTACAAAAATGAATTTAATGATTAATTTTTTTTTCATTTAAAACTGTAGAATTGTTTATACGTATGGGTACGTGATCATAGGCAACATCATAAATATTCTGATACTGATGCTGATCCTCATAATGCCACTAGGGGATTCTTCTTTTCACATATTGGATGGCTTATGTCTAAGAAACATCCAAAGGTTAGTAAAAATGAAAATATTAAAATAATTAATTGTGTCCGATTTAAACATTATTTAAAAGCCGATATTAGTAACAGGAGATTATGATTGAAAGTATTATAATTTATGAATAATATTCAGTTTTCAAATACGAACAATTGTTCTAAAGGAAAAATAGAAAAATAAAGAATAATTTAAAACAACAAGCGGCCACAATTACTATATTAACTGTTCTGAAAGCGAGCCACCTTGAAAGCCCTTACAGTGAAAGTAATTTTTAAGATCGCATATGTACCTCTACAAAAAATTCAAATTTATTCAATCTGATCAAAATCTTATAAGGAAGTACATGTAGATGTTAAATAAGGGCCATTTCATTTCCAGGCTCAGAGCAACCATTTTATTGAAATTATTTTGGGACACCTATATCTCTTCTAATGTTCATAGGACAGATTTATAAAATAGTTGTCCTAGATTACTAATTGCGTCGATCAATGATAACAATACAACAGTTTTAAATGAGATTATACTATTCTCAGTTAGATATCACTCAACATTAATCAATCATAAGAAGTGTTCCATCATAAGAAAATAGATAATCCTTCTCTAATATACGTCGATCTTCTTGGAGTTAAAACGTCAAACTGGCATCCGTAGTTTTGTAGTTTTGCATTAAAACTAATCTGTATCGGAAAAGGGCATCCAAAAAAATGCGCCCACATGTTTTTTTAATAAAACACAAACTGTTTGAAATTTTTTCAAGCTGTTTTTTTTATTGAAAGTATGATCCATTACAATTATATGTGGAACAGAATATCATTCAAATATCCACCCCGACTGCGTCTGCAGGCATAAATTTGAATATAAAAATTTTCAATGACATTTCACGAATTGCAACTTGAATAGTTCTTTGAATCATTTATTGTATGTGGCTTGTTTGCATACACTCGACTTTTCAAAAAATTGTAAACGTTTTGTTGCAAATGGATACTTTCCATGGAATACTTCAACTAAAATAAAAAGCTTATGTCATTTGAAAAGACGTCACATGTAAACATTATACAGTGCTGACATCTACGCGTCACATTTGGATGACTTTTTAGAAATTTTATGGTTTATTTAAATATGTTTTAGTTGCAATAATTAAAAAAAAATAATATTGTGTTCCATTTCAGGTTATTGAATATGGCAAGAAAATTGATATGTCTGATCTAGAAGCCGATCCATGGGTGATGTTCCAAAAAAGGTAAGTAGAAACACCAAATAGTAGTTTTTAGTTTCTGTTATGCAGGTTAGTAATTATGCTTATATGTAATTTAAAAACAAAAACAGGAATCAGTTCGTTTATAATTTCTACTAATTCTTTTATAATATCTCGACGATAAGCCTTAGTACTGAAAACGCTACTTTAGTAATTGATTATACTATATTCCCAAGCGAATCTCCGGATTCTTATGCCCCAATCCAAATTGTGAAATCATTCATATCAATGTTCAATGACACATTATTAATCTGCAGGAGTTTTTCCAAGAATGGCGAGGTGTTTACGTACTTAATGAGCTAGACGTCAAGAACTGAATCTCGTCCTATGATCCTAAAGAAATACACCTCACCTTTGTCGAAACTCTGATCAAACTACTCGTTCGTTCGTTTTCGTTCGTACTCTTGGAAACTTCGACTAAAAAGCATCAATTTCTGGGATTTCTTAAGAGATGCAAATTGCTCCTTCAAACTACGCCTCGGGCTGTAATATAGAAATCCTGCATTCTGCTACATCCAGAATTTTGACGTATGGAAATTCTTTTTTAATATTTTCGAAAATCACTGGGATTTTGTATCGCGACGTTTTCGCATATGGATTTTTCTCTCCTACTTTTATCTCAAAGTAAAGCTCAATCGCAGGAAAAGCTCACTCCAATATTGTTAAGCCATGCAAAATAACAGCTTTTAGAGCCAACGTACGAAATCATCTCCTCACATCTCAAATCATGGCATTGTTGTTGTATCTTAACAAAAAAGCTTTCAGATTATGCATTCGAAGTATCTTGGGTTTCGAGATTTTACACATGGCGAATGCAGTGTAAAGTTATCAAATTACCTCTAATCTTAGATTTTATGAGCAATATACTAGGTTGATGTTCATGTTAGACTTACAATTAACGGTTACGTTCGTTTTTGTATAGTATACATCTCTGTTATTTAGATTAGAGATTCATACACTACTCTAGTCCTTAAACCAATCGTCGATGACAGTATTTCTTCACCATAGCCTTCTACCACTCCTCCATGGCAATGTTATATGCGCAGATTAAATCACTCGTCTTATTTCCACTGCATATAAATCGCCTAAGAATGCGCTCCCTTAATAAAACAATTTAATTGTGCGGAAAATATTTTGTAATCAGCATTTCCGTTCTTTTACTATATTCAAGGGTTTAACAGCAGGATTCATCGCGATCTTCTTCAGCACCCACCTGACTTCTCATAACCTAATACCTTTTATTTCTTTCGAGCCAAGTTTACTACTAGACCTTGTCCCTTAAACATGTGACCAACAATCTGAAGGTACAGAAACCTAGGTTTATAGCTGCCACTTAACATATTCCCTTTGTATTTTAAGATTTTCATTAATTTAGATAATTTTATTATCTAAGCTCACTCAGTGCTTACCCTTGCCAACGTAACAAATGTGTCAAGTTCTAAGAAATATGTCATTTTCCGATTATATTCAAAAATTTCTCTCTCTGAATCAAGTTCAATATAATTTGACCATGCCTTTCACTTTTTTTATCATATGTAGGAATTAACCTCGGCTTAAGTAACAAAATCTAAAATCATATTATTTTAATATAATATAATTTACAAGTTCCTTGTTTTTCTGTAAAATAAATATCAAAGCACGAGCTTAATATAAAATAAAACTGTTCATCCTACCTAAAATTTGCATTAAATTTTGCAACCTCTTCCTGTATAACATTTAATAAATAAATAATAATTTACTGCAGTGCATTTAAATATGTTTATGTTAATGACTAATGGTTATGGGACCTTCAAAAATAACAAATTTATGTTAAATATTGAAAAATTCCACAAAATAATTCCGCTTTGTCATAAAACATTTCGTCGTGATCTGTGCGCACCTTGAATTTCAATATTATTTATTCATCAATGCGTCAGCCTCGTGCCCTTTTGATTTTATTAAATCTTTCCGGCAAATTATATTCGTTCCTTTTTGTTTCATTGTGAAGTAAGACATTTTTGTTAGAAAATATTTGATTTAATAGAAAACTGTTTCATTAGTTAAAAACCGCTTGTTTGCTCAATCATAAATTTTATAATGAAAATTTTCACGTGTTTAGCACGAGACTTTGGTATTATTAGCAGTTAATTTGGCATTCAAATTTATCTTATAAAAATGAAACTAGTTTGAAAATATTTCCTCCCCGGTTTTGTTATTGAGTAGTATTTTTGAAAATAAAAATAGGCGGAAGTTTATTTATGACTAACCACTCAATGTCCACATTGTTTTAGCACATTGCAAGTGGTCTTGTTATGACTTCAATCCTAGGGCAAATAAGATGTTTCTACTCCAGTTGTCTTATGCAAGGCATTCAAAACGAACATGTAATCACCGAAACACAACATCTGCTGACTCTAAAGCTAATTTCTCAAGGTTTCCTTGAAGAGTACTTAAGCGCCAGTTATCACGAAGCCGCTCCCTTTTGCTGATCAAGTGTTTACACTGTCTTATCTCACTTACATTTCTTAGGAAAAGCTTACACTGTCCACTATAGTTACACCGTTGGGAAGATCCCCAGTAGGTCTTAATTGGTGGTCGTGTCTTGGCTGGATGTTGACTAGGAATCATTATCAATAACGATTTGACATGTCTGATCGAAAACTTCAATTTCCTTTATATAAATATCGAAATGTGCGTGATGCAACACAAGATTTAAACTGAGTTCACATATTGGCTAAAGAACTTTAATTTCTTAAGGAGTACTCGAGACATCTAAATAAATTATCGATGGCATTCCAGAGATCGTGGGTTCGATTCCCCTTCGTATTTTCATTTTTCAAACCTAAATATTATGCATTTAACTAGTTCAGAAATAATCGTCTGGCATCTCCCTCAGTAACTCAAACACAAAACCCGGAGATCAAGGTAACTATGCTGAAATGGTAAATGTCAATGTTAGAAATGGACCTTTACATAGTCTAATGAATACGATTCATCCATCTCTATCAACAGGAACATTGAACTCATGTTTTACTGGGGCCGCAAGAATTGTGTCGAGTTCAACCCCTCCAAAACGAAGAAGTATCATTATTAATAGAGCCTGCACCGGTCTAAATTCTGTCACAGTGGACAGTGTCAATCTAGCAGCTAATCCACCTCTTAACATCGTGGGTATAACTTTATCTGAGAATCTGCGTTGGAATGATCACATATTCCAAATCGCCAAACAAGCACGTCGACCAAACAAACAAGCAATCTTTCTTCTACCACCATCAGCCAGAGCGGCAATCTTCTTCTACTTCTTCGATGGCTCTACAGCCAAACTCGAGCTTTTGTCGCCATCACCTCCAGGTATCTCTCTGCTCCGCATCTTGCCTACAGTTTCTTGTGCCGAGGAATTTCACTGCATCAGCCTTAACACAGTCTTTCCATCTTGACCGTGGTTTGCCAATTGGTCTTTTTACCTGGTAGTAGAGTCAAGGCTTTTTTCAGCATCCTTGAGTCATCGATTCTTTGAACATGACCGGGCCGACATAAACGCAGTAGCTTGGCATGTCGATAGTTAACACTCTTTGCATAAGTAATACAATTCGTCATTATGGCGAATTCTCCGTTTATTATTTTCATTGACTGAGTCGTATATCATACATAGCTACAATCTACAAGTCCTATATTCGGCCCTGCCTCCAGTACAAATCATATATCTGTGCTGGCGCCTCGCAATCCGCCTTAGCGTAGCTTGGCATTGTGTAAAACCTCGCCACCCAAATCTTAATGACACCTGTCACGTCTCCATTGACTCTTTAAGCCACCGCAGGAATACTTTCCTGCAGCATAAGACTAGCCCGCTCAGCTCACGCTTACACCGTGCAGTCCCAGCTTTTGCGCACACTACGATCTAGAAGTTCGTTTAAAAATAGAACAATTCTGCTGTGAAATAATCTCCCGCAGTCATTGAGACCTTAAAAACTCCTAGAAAATTGGCAAAATTCGTTCGCCATATCGTCCGCGCCATTTTGAATTTATAGGTTTTGACTATAAATTCGTTATTTTCGATCTTAAAAAAGCCGACACCGACTTTTATTAGAAACGGAATACAATTGGAAAATTCGTCGACCATATCGGAGCGGCCATTTTGAATTTAGAAGTTTTGACTACAAATTCGTTATTTGCGACCTAAAAACCCCTAGATATAAATTTTTATTAGAACACAATATTGTCAAATTCGGCCATATCGAGCCCGGCCATTTTGAATTTCGAAAATCGGGCTCTGATGTGCACATGGAGGTTATTGCCACACATACCATACAGAAACTTCCTATTTTTAATATAAGATTAGGTCTTCGACAGGCTAGATGCTAGACATGCCTAAGATCATGGGTTCAAGTTCCTCCTAATGATATAAAGCTAGGTCCTCCATCTAAACTTCTCTAAATCTCTGCAATGTTCATCGGAATTGCTCTCCCTCTCTTTTCAACTTTTGTTTATAGGGTAACAAGGAAACCGACATCCGATTCGATCACCGAAATTAAGCAGTATTTGTAGTACATGAATGGGATCCATATCACTTGTTATAAATTTCACTAACATAACTAATATCATTTTTTCAATCTTATTTCAGATATTACAAAACTCTTTACGTCTTATTCACAATTCTCATTCCAACCTCGGTGCCAGTATACTTTTGGGGAGAATCCGTTATCCTATCCATATTTGCCACATACCTTGCTCGGACAGTTCTGCAATTGAACTTCACTTGGTCCGTTAACAGCGTGGCTCATATGTTCGGAAGCAAACCCTACGACAAGTAAGTATCTACAATCTTCAAAATCCCATCATATTTTTTAAAAATAAATTCACTTAAACCTTTTCCCCAGAACAATGCTCCCAGTCGAATCGAAATTCGTATCATTCTTTGCTGGCGGAGAAGGATGGCACAACTATCATCACACCTTCCCATGGGACTACAGAGCGGCTGAACTTGGAATGCCACTAAACTTGACCACCAAACTAATTGATTTCATGGCTAAGCACGGACACGTATACGACAGGAAAGCGGCTACCGAGAATATGGTAAGGTCCAGAGTTGCAAAAACCGGAGATGGTACCCACGAGAAATATGGCGAGGAAGCGCAAAGGAACGATCCCGATCATGTCCTTAGGAAGTACATTGTTGATAAGAATGAAGTTAATAAATTAATGATGGAACAGTTGGAAAAATATACGAAAATTGAGGATATGAATAATAATAAGAACAAAACATTGCTCAAAGCAGCCAAAGATGTAGATCTTAATGAGAAACTAATCAAGACGCCACCAATGAAAAATAAGCAGTCTCTTAATGCTTATTAATTACCTTAGTTACAATGTTGGTTGTGTCAATATTACTTTAGGAATGTTGTAAATGATTTTTATTTTATTTAAAAATTCTTAATACTTTTTAAACTAATTTTTCGTTAAAGTGATTAATTTTTAAATTTTAAGTCTAGATTAGTTATTTAATTTTTTTTTATCTAAGCAAAAAATTTATACTTAGGGAGAGCGATGTGAGAATTTAGGTGTCTTGAAGATTTTTTGAATGTGTAAATATTTGTAAAAAACCATAAAATAAAATTTAAGAAGGAATAATACTGGTTTAAATTATTATTGAATATCAAAAACTGGCAAAAATATAGGTAAAAGCTTTAGAACATGAGTCTTCATCTTTCATACGAGCATGGTAGAGATATTTTCGGGGAATAATTTGAAACTAATGTGTGTAGTTCAAATTTTTATTATATCTCTACTTTTGAAAGCTACAATATTTATTTGCAATTATCCCTAAAAATTATGCTAACTTTGTATGGGTGGTTTCCGAATTCCTGGGGATTCTTCGAACAAGTGGTGTCTTCTGCCTAGTGACTTTTTCTCGATCCACTTTCAGTTCAGAATAACGAATCCAGACTCGCCTATAGACATACAGTCGGGTTACATGATACATAAAGAGATTCGTATTCATTAAATTGGAAAAATTGCATCACGGATATAGCTGGCAGTGGTGAATGGTAATGTTTTCACGCCAACGTACTAAACAAATTTTTCAGCCATGCGAATAATCACTAAGGAATATGCAGAACGAGAAATTAAAATAAAGCCATTAAACAGCTTCTAAGTGAAACAACTAACAGCAACAGAGTTTTGTCAAATGCAAAGTATAGTTCGGTATGCTAAATGTTAATGACATGTCTGTTAAATATGGAAACACATAACAATAGCATGATTGCAAAAATTTACAATTCTTATGTACATATTGCATAGTTTATGCATTATTAAATATGCCATAATATGCAAAATTGTCATTTCGCTGTATTTTGAGTCTATTGTGAATTATTTTGAGCCTATTGATAGGCTTTTGATTGTTTTGAGATTTTCTCATATAAAAACGTCTATAAATAAAATTAAAAATAAGTACTCAAAAGCAGAAATGGAACGCAGCTATTAGGTGTATTCGATGACTGATATTAGCTGCGTTCCTTTTCTGCTTATTGTTGCCTGTGAGTACTTGCTGCTACTCCTGCTCTAAGCTATGAGCAAACGCACAAACAGTTACGCAATTAACATCTGCCAGAGGAAAAGTGAATTTGTTAAGTCTATTGTGAATTATTTTGACCCTATAGATAGGCTTTTATTGTTTTGACCTTTTTTCATTTATACGTCTATAAATAAAAATAATAAATTTACCGCATTGGTTTAAATTATGTTGTAAACTATTCTAAACTTGTATATAAATAAAATAACATCAAAAATTTGAGGTTAGGCTTTACTCATAAGCACGAATTTTGCGTTCCTTTTCTGCTCATGAGTAGCTTAAAAGCAGAAATGGAACGCAGCTAATGTCAACGACATTTATGTAATGGCTCATGTAAAAAGTTAAAAGTTGACCAACTTGCATTCGGTCCATTCGTTCCGTCCGCTTGATTGTGGCTACCGGCCCATTCGTCTAGTGAAAAGCATATGGAAAATGTCAAATGCCCAACTTTAAGAATGAACAGAACGAATTGGTTCTGGTTCAGGCCTTACTGCATCAATATTTTCTGACGTACGTTGGTTACGTGGTCCACACTGCTTTATCTCATTACGCGAGTACAAATTCACCATTAGATGTGAATTTTTTTACTTTGTCTTGTAACTGGGTGCTTAGAATACCTAGCTTTTAATGGGAGGTGCTACACGGTAGACTAAGGCGGTGAAACCGTATTTTGGGAGAAAAACGAAGAAAAGAAAGGGGAAAACACCCTATTTTCCACTTTCTTTTCTAGTTTTCTCTCCCATAAAACCGGTTTCACCCGTGCGCCTTAGTCTCCTGTGTAACACCCCCCAATGACAAGCACGAGTCTCAAAAATTGTGACTTATGACTGGTCATAATTTAGATTAGGGGTAAAATACATTGAGCTTTGCTTACTTAATCCTAGTACTAAGTTCAAGTGAAATAGAATTTAAATGGACTTCTCAATGGAAATTTTGACGAGTGAAAATATCGCTTGTCAAAATTTCGTTTGTGGTACTAAGTTCACGTGAATTTGTTGGTAAATAAAACCTGTGACACACTATACTTTCATTATGACGGTAACTTTCATTATGATGGTCGAGGAAATTATGGGGTGATACATTACATTTTTTTTTAATAAAGAATTTTTATTGAGCTATCCATACAAAAGTGAGTTCATTTGTGATACAAATATTTCCTTATTCTATTTTGCCGATTTATTATTATATCTATGCTAAACCTTCGATTATAGTAGTATGGACCTTGGTCCTTTCTTCTAATTTCCTTTCAAGTCTACTACAAATTTTCTTTTATTTTTGTTGGCTATTGCCTGCTCAAATGGCCCGGTGACACATTACACTTTACTTTCATTTGCATCTGGCATATCAAGTGAGGATAGAAACCTACCTGTTTTTTTTTGCTTTAATTTTAAGCTGTTTTAATTTGGAATATTTAAAAAAATATTTTTTAAAGTAGTAAAGAAAATATCCTTGCAAATTGTTGCTTAACTTACGTGAAATCAAATTATTTTATTTTAAAATCTAGTTTCCAATTTTCCAACAGATGTCACTTGACCGAAATTACAGTCCAAATGAAAGTAAATACTATCACACTCTGCAGCTTTCTAACAGATGGCCATCACGAGACTTCATTTTCATTTCATTTAAAAAAATGCCCTTAGTAAAGTAAGCACGCACAGAGATGCGACACGATGCGTGCTTACTGCCCAGTGGGAAAAATTGGGAGCGCTGTTCACAGGAGCTTACTTTGAGCGCTGTTAAATATGCTCCCGAGAGAGCATTACCGGAGCTTTCATAAATTTTATAGAACGAAGAAAATGAGCGATTATCTTGATGACCATAAAGGGTGGCATTAGCATACTCAATGACCCGGCTCTCGTTCGATACGAAGGACAAGCAACTTTAAAAGTGGTTGTATTTTTGCCAAACAAAATACGAAAACGTCAATGCAAGTGTGTGCGTGAAATCAACGCGAGAATAGAATCCAGAATCCTCTTCACCCTTTGCCCTAAAACTCGTTCAACGACTGATGCAGTAAGCTCGACATGTGTCGCATGCCCCTTAAATGCATGTCTCTTGAATTTCACCTTTAATCTTTCGCTTTTTTATGCTATAACCACTATTGGGGCGACGACTACGGCCACGGGGGTTATCGCGGCGAAAGTAGTCGTGTGAACAAAATTAGGGCGATGTCGCTAACTACAATCACTAAATTTTTCCATCGTTTTTTACATTCACAGCAAAAAGAAGCAATAAAAATTAATTCATTTCAGCATATATGTACACATGTATTTATAAGTCGCTATATAAACTGCTCATTATAATGTACTAAAGATCCATGTCGAAAAACAAAAATCACAAAACAACTTTTGACAGATGACGGCTAAGAATTAGAATTTTAATAGAGTGGTCGTGCTCGCCGCCATGGCCGGGGTACAATTTTGGGCAACATCATAAGAATCGTGTGTATTACAAATATGTTTGACAATAGGCAATAGGAAAAGAAATTTCTTGAGCCTTGCATACCGGGCTTAAGCCCAATTTCATTAATTCTAAGCTATCATAAAACAATTTATTTAATGTCTGCAATGAAAATAAGTAACTGTCAAAATTTCTGAACTGCTGTCATTTTTTCTTAGGGAAATAAATGCAGAAGTTTTCTTGAGCAAATTTCTTGAGCCTTGCATACCGGGCTTTAGGAACAGCATACTTACCTTTAAGCTGAAATAAATTAAGCTTGAGACGAATTTCGACTTAAGACTGTTTATACGGAGCCGGATTATGTTCCTATTTTACAACAGATGGCGACAGCTTTCAACTGATACAAAACCAAGTGATGGTGTAAAAATATTTTTTCACCTCATCAGTTGAGTAAGTGATTTTTAAGTTATTCACCAAATTCCCACCATACTTCATAATGTCAAGGAAGTAAACGTTATCGATGGACGAATGTTAAGTAGTTATTATGGTTGAATATCTTATTTTGTTTTCATATTCAACAGCGGAAGTATTATGGTCTCATGAAGAGACCATTTCTTTGATCTCGGTGCATGGAACGTTAATTTATAAATTTTTTATTATTTATTTTATTTTGGTATCAAAAAATCATTATCACATTAGAAAATAAAATATAAAAAAAGTATTTTCTTAAGCGTTTTTGTGACCTACCGTCAATAATACCGTCGGCACACCGACGTCGTTACAACGAATATTCATCACCGTAACGATAAAAACCAACTACGAAGATTACGATTAGGGTAGAAATGCATCTGTCGGTCGATAGATTATGGCAAAAAGCTCACTTTTAGGGGGTTTTCCAGTGTCAAATGCCTAAAAATGGGCTTTTTGTAATAATCTATCGACCGACAGATGGCCCTCTATTTGAGTTTTCGTAACGACGTAAAATTTGCCTCGTTGGTTTTTGTCGTAACGAGATCTAGTATGCTGCGAGTAAAACAGTAAAATTTTGTTAATATTTTTGTCAATGGGAATGGTAATATTGATTTCGAAAAGATTTATCAGTAGGCCTGGTAATTTGAGTTTTAAAAGAAATGCGTTTGTATTAAAAGAAAACCTAAAAAAACAAGAACAAATTACTAAACATATTTTTTTTTATTATTGCAATTCATTCATTTTATTTATTTGCGTTAACAAAAAATCTTGTTTATTTGCATTTTCTGGGAAGTTGTTGTCAAATATTTCAAATATTTGCTTTTGGAATATTGCCTTTATAAATTTCCACCACTATACGGACAATATAATTTTGCAATTCAGAAATTTTTCTGCGAAAAAAATTTATTCCTTTTTCTCATATTTACATGTTTGCAGCTTTATTTTAAAACCCAAAATTTTCATATAAAGATGTCGCTGTAAGCGATTGAAAGTAATAATTTATATTGCTCAACCTGAGAATTTATGGCGACAGACAAGTTATCCACTTGTCATTTGTCATCACCGCTGGTTTGTAGGAATCATCCGAATTTTACAATCAAGTTTTAATATAAAAGTACGCAACGAAGTGAAATAATATAGACCAAGATGGTCCCGGTAGTATTATTAGTTATCGCAGTATTTCTTTATTCCCCGTATATCAGTGCAGCTCCACTCGCAATTGGGTCAGATTTTAAAAATCTCAGACAAAATACTACGCTGCAACGGTTTCAAAACACGCTCCTAAACGAGACATTCCTGCCTTTCTTGAAGACCTGCAATGCACCTGAATGCTGCGCTAAAAGAGATCAGTTTATATGTCCTGTTTACTATGAGCTACTACTTAATGTAAATAACGCAAATATTTCCGATGATGTTATTAAGTCGCAGGTCGAGTTTTTGAGGCAAGAAAAAAAGGAGGACGAAAAAACATTGAAGGAATTTTGCAGTACATTCTCCTCGCAAATCTCAGCATCCAATCTGAAATGGACACCTCTGCCTGTTAAGAAATATCTTAGCGACGAATGCAATACGACTTGTTCGGATGTAACTCCTGAAGATAATGAAATGTCTGTTTCCATAAAGCCAGTCTGTAAGTTTGTGGTCTGGATGTTTAATGTGTCAGCTAAGGCCATTCCGAAAGATAATAAATCAGAAGCAAAGACAGTGTTGAGCACATCCCAAGAGATCCAGTTAAAGCCAGTTGAAAACAAGGACCCTCCTAAGGTGGTTGCATCGGAGAAAAATGAATTAACAGGGGAGAGTGTACCAATAAAGGCTACCATGGGACCCACTACGCTTACTACAAAGTCTCCAAAGACACGTCCAGATTATAATCAACAACAAGAGCCTCAAGATGTAGGCGTTGTACTGTCAATTGCAAAGAAACCGCCTACGCCAGCATCAGTAGCTACCAACGAAGGCGCACTCTCTGAGAGCGGCATTAATAGTAAAACAAAGGGTGCAATTCCGGCCAATCCTGGAATTCCAGTGGTAAAACCTGCAGAGAATAACGACAATGCCCCAGAACTTCCTCCAGATTTTAAACCAAATCCAGACGATAGTAATCGAAAGTTAAATTCCGAAGAGGCATCGAAACCAATTGACATGGATGTAAATCCAGGATTAGATGAAACTGCTGACAACACCAGCCAAGAAGATTCAATGCAGAAGGAAGATCTTGATGATGGATTCAATGAAATACCACCGCAAGCCGAGACCAGCCAGCCAGCTAGGAATCCCATGTTTGAAGACCCCTTGAAACCTAGGCTCTCAATGATCACCAAAGACAGCAGCGATGCCTATATACACGATCCATTCCACCAAGAAGAGGGTTCTAATTTCTTTACGTATTTTCTTATAGGGATGTTCGCGTGCATCATCCTGTACGTTTTATATCACAATAAAACAAAGATCCTGGCACTACTGCTCGAGGGTCGGCGCTCCCAGAAGGGACGCGGCAGCAGGCGAAAGCATACGGCCCAGTACAGGAAGCTAGATACTAATCTGGAGGAGGCCATCACTTCTACGCCGAGCGGACGGAGCACACAAATTATTTATTAGGACGTAACAAATTTTCTTGGTTTCAATTTTTATCTTAGCTCCTTTTCTCGCGTTGCATCAATCTTAATTACGGGGGATTCCGGGTATTACTTGTCGGAGGGGATTCATTTTTTTTATAAAGAGGAAGGATGTGCACCTGCTGAATGGGCAATGGAAGAACGACCATTTGTGTGCAATTACGTATTTTTTTTGGATTTAGAGTCGTCACTATCATTTTTAAATTGCAATAATTCAATGTCATTAGGCTGTAGTTTATTTATAACTTTTACTTACAGGCTGACACCAATGTGTATTCAATTTTGTGAGGAGAAACACACTAGTATTTTCTAAATATATTTTTTTTATTTTTATTATCGTTGTATGAAAGTCCGACGTTGTCAAGGGACATTGGTGAGATGTTGATGTTCTTTGGTTTAGGTTCGAAATTATTTAATTATTATTATTTTTTGTTTTCTTTAAGTCTTCTTAATTCTAGGAAGAAATTTAAATATGAGAGAAAAATAATTTGTTGTGAAATAAACTTTTTATGAAAACTTTTTACAAATGATTGTTATTGATTTTAAGTTTTTTTTATGGTCCTTTTTAGAAGCAAAGATTTCCGTCGGCTTTCGTTATTGAGATTCTCTTACTTATTTGGATTTACAAACGAGTTGACACCTTGACTTCTTCACCGGTCCATTATACAGTTAAGCATCCCTAAGCTATGAGTTTGCAGAGTTCAATATCTGGCTATCCTATCATCGACAGACTGAAAGTCGAACTCTTGCAAGTTTTTTCATAAGTGCATATCTGATGAAGGAAGAAGCGTGAGTCGGAATGTAGATGAGTTTTCTGGTATTGTTTGCTATGTCTTATTTTCATTTAAAGTATTCTTAATATTGATTATTTTATAGTGAAACTGACCAATGACACCTCCGTTCTTAGAAGTAAACCTTCCATGTTGGGTGTCGACCGTGACAATCTGCTCGTAGTTTTTTACAGCGCTGCTAAAAGACATATCTGATTCCCTATTCATCTTATCTTTAACAAATCATTATCGTTTGGGAAGTTTCCTACATTATAGAAGAAATGTTACCTCAGCAATCCATATGGTATGTGATAAGCACTCGGTGGATAACTACAGAGGCATTGCCACCCTATCCTCAATCCCCAAACTATTTCCCCTATAATCGACCCATATCTCAATGAACAACAGCACAGATTCAGAAACGGGCGTATGGCTATTTTAAACCTCATGGTCTTAATCTCCGACTGGTCTGTTCATACTGACTGCGCTAAGGCCTTTGATAGGGTAGACCATCATATTTCAATAGACTAAACTATTAAAATTTGGATTATCAGGTTATGCTCCAGAATGGATAAAATCATATCATACCGAAAGAACCACAGGTTTTCAGATTCCCGGGATTTCTTTCAAATGAAATAGAAGTAGCTTTCAGTCCTCCTCAGGCTCATCAATATATTTTGTGCAGATGACTTTAATCATCTTTTATTCACTCTTATTGCAAAACTGCTGTACCACTAATGAATAACAACTTAACTCTACTCAATCAATTACTTTTTCTCGTAAAAATACCACAAGAGCAGTATTATTATCTCAACGACATGGGTATTGCACCATGTCGATCTAGGTGTTGTCCTAGACAAAAAACTTAACTTCAATTTGCGCTATGATAATGCTACTGTCAGAGCCGACAATCTTCTTGGATTTATAAAGAGAAGAGCTAAATAAGAAAAAGAGAGCAACTTAAATGACCCTACAGTCCTTGTAGGAGTCGACCCTTTTGAAGTCTCTTCTTCCAGTCGTATCTACGTCCTGCTACTTTTCTCCAGTTTGTTATACGAAGTTTTCGCACATCTCCTAGCCCGATATCCATCCACCAAATTCTTGGTCGATCTACCCTTTTTTTCCTGATGGTCTACCATTGAAAATCCGTGCTAGCATCCGAGCCATCGTAATGTACACTATTTTATGTATGTATATGTATAACTATATTTATTTCGTCTTGGTTCGTTCTAATGCGCCGCTCGTTTTAGTTAACCCCTACAGGACCAAAGATTTATTTTAGGATTTTCCTTTCAAAGAGCTGATTTAAGCTGATATTCTGTTTGTTTGGTCAATGTCCAAGCCTCAGACCAGCATTCTGCCTGCCGTCTTGAGATTTCTTGGTTCTTTGAAATTGGGACTAGCGCAAAATGATTTTAATCGCGGCTATGTTGCGTCTATGGCAGCCCTAATAAAACATCAAGCCGGTTTCACCGGTTAATAATAGGGTACCAAAGTTCCTCTTAGGTGTGGTCTTCACCTAGCGAACGGTGCACCTCTTTGTTCACTTGGTAGTCTTGTACTGCCTGTTTCACAGCCTTTGTCGGCTGGTAAGCGGGATTCTCGTGTTTCAGTAGGCATAACACTCCGACTACGCCGTCTCCTGCTAACCCTGACTGTTGTGGCTCAGCCGGCTGCTAAAAAAATGAGCTCATACAACATCGAAGAGTTCAAACGCAAGGCTCACTGCCTCCTTCTCCTCCATCCTCCAGACTATCCTTTTTCTATCTTCGAGCTAAGCTTACTACTAGACATTGCACCATGACGTAAAAAACGACACGTCGGACTGGTAGTATAAAAGGTGACACCTAAGCTTCGACTCTTTCACAAAAAAAAATTGATGTCGTCGACGTCGAGCATTGTCCCTAGATAGATAAAATTATCTACATTTCCATCCTATGATCGTAAAAACTGATATGCTTCGCCCTACTCGTTGTCCTCTTTTCGATGCAATCATATACTTTGTTTTCACGTCATTTACCAGTAGATTGAACTTTGCTGAGCTTTTTTACAATTCTTGGGTAGGTTTCCTTTACGTCCAATTATGACTATATTCAGATACTAGCCTTCTCAGATGATGGCTAGTTTCTGAATATTTCTTGTGAAGATGCTACTTGCTTCATTCAGTTCTGCTTCTCTCATTATTGCTTCCAGAGCAATGTTAAAAAGTATTGGAGAGATCGCATCTCCCTTTCGCTGACCTGTTTCCTGAGGGAAGTTGACTGAGTTACAATCTCGCATTTTCACTTGTGTTTTACACTCTGGCCGTAATTTTGCACAGTTCTATTCATTTTTTTCAGGAAACCTATTTCACTCATGTTGTTCCACAGCTCTCTTTTATAAAGCAGATCATAAGCATTTCTGTAGTCTAATGCATAACAATACATTCTTCCCAGAATTTTTCAAGTATTTGTCTTATTATGAAAATCTTCTGTTGTCTATCTGTTCGTTGTAAATTCTGCTTGGTAATCTTCGCTTCCATATGTAGTTTCAATATATTTAATAAAATATGCGAAAGAACTTTATGAGCTGTGCTTTTATGGACTGGGTCAATTGTGCCTAAATGCCATTCGCCCGGCATATTTTTGTTTCTCCATAGTTTTCAGATGAAACTACATACATATGTAAAGCATAACATAAATTTTCCCCAACATTGGGTATACCATCTGGATCTGGGGCCGGATTCCGCAAGCGTGAACACGACTGGGTGCACGACGATTTTTCAGTTTCGTTATGGCATGTTCAACTTCTTCTATTGCAAGCTCTGATGTATCGTTTTCTGGGTCTTCTGTACTGCGGTTGTCTGCTTCGTATGCCATCGCTTAGTATGTCACCGATACTACTAGCTATAGTACTGTCCTCTCTTTTTACCATAGTGCAGGTAGGTTTGTATCATTTCTTTATCAACTTAACTTATTTGTAGAAACTCCTAGCATCTTTATTACTCTAGCTTTGTTTGACTGCACTTTTTCTACTTCTGAAGTAGTCTCGTGTTTCTTTCTTCATAACTTTTTCGTGTGCTTCGTATTTTTCGTGATTTCCTCTTGTCGTTCTTGATAGGTACACTCAATGACCAGTCTGGTTTTTTATTTCAATGCTTCTCTTACATTGATCATCAAACCTTTTTTCGTGGTTTTGTGTGCCTATTGCATTGTTATTTGTTTCTGTAATTTTTTCTTTTATCGTCATCTTTTACATCAGAAACAGTTTTCTATGTGCCAGCTTGATTGTCTGTTATCGCTAACTGCACATAGAGGGCTGAAAATTGTTGAAGATGGTCTCTATTATGCCCCGATAATGTACAATTTTTTAACAAGGTCGGTTTATTAATTTTCAGACCTCCTGTTCTTTCTGTGTTGTTAGTGGCCCAAGTCGTTCTAGAGATAGTACAGATCTCCAGTGCTCTGCACCTTCGGCTAGCTAGTAGCAAGTCGTAGTCAACAATTGTGGTTTTAAATTCACCTATTGGGCTGCCGACAATTTCTCGGTATCCAAGCCTAGAGAGACTCACTGCTTGGCTAGATAATCGGCTTTCTCGTTCTAATCTATGCTCCTATCACCGGGAATCCAAACGAGAATCATGTTGTGCTTTCCACCTATCTAATTCAGCCTTGCATCGTCCCATTAGCTTGGAGCGCGTCGTTACTGAATTCAATGCTTTTGTTTGTAACAAATAGACCAAAAAAATGCTTTCTCAACCAGTAAACGGGTTATCTTCAGATTGATGGCTTTGAAAAGGTAGCTGCAACTAGTTAACCACTATTGGAATAGGTAAGATCTAATAGGTTGAATTTCTTGCAGCTCGATTGCATAAAGGTACGTATCCACCAAGGCAAACGAACATTTGCTCGCCGGTAAAATGACGTCATAATCGCGTAAAAATATTATGTTTCTTAGCTTAGTTGGGATGCGCACTTTCTTGGTGACGTCATTTTGCCGGCTAGCAAATGTTCGTTTGCCTTGGTGGATACGTACCTTAATGTTGAATTGACCACCCCTATTAATGTGGACAGGAGACATTCGTGAGTAGAGTTGAGCCGGACTTACACGAGGCAGTACATTTGTCTCTTACACAATGGTAAATTGTACTGACCTCAATTTTTTTAAATTTCTCGGTTCAAATGTAATGCCCTACTGGTATGAGGGTGTATCAAGATAACTGAGGCGAGGTGTGAGTGTAAATACGAACTGGAGAAAAATTTATTTTTCATTTGCGGCAGTAAAATTTCCATCTTGAAATTAGGCGAGGTGAGTATGTAAAATACAAATATACATGTAGGCATAGGTTTCAACTCGTAAAAGAAGTTCTTCATTGGTTTTTTCTTTCTTTCTTTAATCTGCTTGTTTTTCTCATTTTGGCATTACAATGGCACCTCGCAGTATGTGCAGTATGACATTGTACTGGCTCAAAACAAAAAAGAGGCACGTCTTACAAACTCATTTTAAAATCGTGTTCCACCCAACACTATTCGTGAGCTTTTGATTAAGTATTTACTTACCATTTCAAGAATTTATTTATTTTTTTAAGACATAACACTTTTATCTTGGAGTAAATATTAAAACATGGCTTATAAAAAGATAATTTTATTTATATTTATAATACATACAAAAAATACAATACAAAACGTAATAATATTATTTACAGGTATTTGTTTGTCGTCATTTTTATATAATGGATAATAACAAAATATTTACTGTCGTCTATGTAACAAAAAAGTGCGAGATAAAATTTTTGAATTAAAATTCGAATTTCGAAACTATATTTTTATAGTCAAAGCTGTAAAAAAGGTCCGTCACCACTAAAAATTCAGTTCTGTAATTGTTTTTTTACATTTTGTTGTGTCTTCTTCAAAAATTTTCATATTGTGCCTATTATATATTTTTCTTCTTCGATATCTAAAATAGTTTTTTTTTATTTTCAATTGTGTGTGTTTTTTTTGTTTATAATACATACAAAATAATGTGTATTTACAAGTCATAAAATTATAATAATAGGAATACATAAAATCATTGCGCTTAGTCCTTAATAAAAAATAATAATTATAATAATAATAATAATAAAGTAAGCAACATTAATATTTGTTGTTAATTTTTTGTCCTAATGAGTTTTTTTTTATTAATTTTTCTTAATTGTTCGACTATCTTCACTCGTTATTGTACAGGAGTTTTGAGGGTTTTTTTTTGTTTTGGAGAGGGGATGAAGTCGTAGATTTTGTGATAATCGGTAAATTGGTTGTTATTATTGAAGATCCAAAGAAGGGTTAAAGTAGAAATTTGTGAACAAATTTTGTAAGTGATTTTAAAGTGCAGTTTTTGGCATTATTGGATTAAGCAATCTTTCTTTTTTCTCTGGTGTTGGCTAAGTGTAAATCCCGTTTATTAAAGGTTTTTTTTCATCAAGACTGTTGGCATTGTTTTCTTTCTGTATGAACAAATATGGTTTAGGACTCTACAAAAGAGATGCTTCGCTGAATTTGACCTATTTCGACGATTCCTTCAAAATTAAGTTAGTCGAAATGGAGCAATGCAAAAAAAAATCATTGGAAATTAATAAAAATTCATTGGAAACATCAAAAATTGATTAATTACGAATAATCGTATTGATATAAACTGAATTTCGAAGCTGGTTTTTCGTAAACATAAACTATATTAGTAATAAACGAACTTGGCCATGAACGGGATAAATACAATCGGCCATGTTTTTTGGGGTACATTTGACTGCAGCTCCCTCATTAATCAATCGAAAATTGACAACACGGAGTTTAAGCATCTTGTATAGTCCCCATGGTAGAGCAGCTCATTTGGTATTACGGTATACAGAAATAAGGTAATGTAAAAAACTGTATATCGTAAGATGGTATTTTAGTTCTGACGTCACTTGGTGACCGCTTCCCATATAAAATCGAAGTTGTTGTTGTTTCTGCATTAGTGCTGACGTTACTTGTTTCCCTTTTTCTACGGTATTCGCTCCTACAAATTTGGTGCAGCAGAAAAAGTGAGAATTCTAAACTCATTGTCAGAGCAGGCAGAACACAGAGCAATTGAGAGCAGAAAAGAACTGTCAAAATGTCTCAATGAACGCAAATTGCCGATTGCCGAGTCATCGAACACACCAATTTCAACCATTGACAGGTATGAATACAAAATTGAGAAATTTCAGGAAAAAAGTTGAGAAAACCTAACCAGAATCGTCATATGGATTATTTTATTAAAAGATATAAGCCAAGTCGTATTGTGTGGTAAACATCAGCAGAGCCAGAATCCGTCCTAGGTCAATGTTGTTTATTAATTGAAACATTGGATCGTTAAAAGAATATTGCTCTAAATTTTGAATATGTCTTATGATTTTTCTTTAGCCAAACGGTTTCGCTTTTATTTGATGCTCCCTCCGGATCCTGTCAGTATCGCTATATTGTATCACAATTAAATACCGCAAAATTTAACGTTCGTTTTTTTTGTCAATTGAATAGTAAAGGTTGATTTGTCCGTTGTCTGTTTCTTCCCACTCCGCCTTGTTTCTTAGCTCCGTTTTCTCAGGTTTAGAATGATCCTTGTTTGTAAGTCCTATACTAGTTGATGACATTTTTCCAAATCAAAAATGTTGACTGTGTAAAAATACTGTCTCTATCTGCCTGTGAATCAATCAGCTGATGACAGCCCAATGTATTTTTTAAGTAGTAATTTTTATGTCCAATAATTCCTTAATTTTGTACTTAGTATTCTCCTTGTAGTTCGTATCTAGTTCAGTCTAACGAGTGCAAGTCAATATCTTACAATTTAAAAAACGAATGCGCATGAAACCCCTCAAAAGCGAATGATCGGGTATAATTTGATAAATCGATCTAAATAACAATAAACGAAAAAAATAAAATAAAATAAAAAATGTATAATATTAAAGCGATAAAATTATCCTAAATATTAAAATAAGGCAGGGGCAGTACTTTCTAGTTTTAAAAGTCTAAAGTTATTTTTTTTCTTGTTATGTAGCAGACCTTGTCTACCGCCTACCAAATTTGGAAGCTAAGGAATAAAGTGACTTAAGGAGTTCCAAAGCTCGTTCATCCGAGTTTTTATGGCTAGAATCTGATGAATTCAAATCTATTTGGCTAAGGGTACCTTCTAAGTCCTTCGCTTTTCTTCTAGACCCAGACTTACCAGCCGGGGATGGTGTTGTTGTTGGTACATCGGTTGGGTTGAAACTTGTCGTTTCTGATGTTGTTGTTGACAATTTACTATCTGGTTCTGCTGTTGTACTTGTTGATTCATCGAAATCTTCTACTCTTATTTCAAATCTTGTTGTATCTTCAAGTGGATTTGTAGTTGTTGAATATGACGCGTCTGTTGTTGATGGTGCTGATGCGGTTGTGGTTGACACTTTAACAGGTAAACCTCTGTATGTTGTGATTGGAATTGCAGTTGTTGATGATGGAAGACTATTTGGCCCCTCGTTTGAAGTGTTGATACTCTTTCCGCGACGGTTTGGCTTGTATCTAATTACTTCGATTTCATCATCAGAATTTAATCTCTCGTCCATGCCAATTAAGGCATTTAACAATGCTTGTCTGGATTGCTCGAAAGTTTTACTATAATCGTCATCACATGTTTGTATTAAAAGCAAGATTAAGCGACGTACAGTATTATTATCTTCTGCTTTTTTCATGACACTCATCAGATGGTCTGCGGACGTTTCGTTAAGTCCTCCAAACATCTTATTCGCTATTCTTTGCATGCCAGATTGTGGAGGAAGTAGCTCGTAAGGAATGTCAGCAAAGGCTTTTCCTGTTCTGTCATCTTCACCATCGTCCTTACCATCTGCATCTAACCGCATGTTATCCAAAGCGGTGCTAAGATCAATGTGAATCGGGCTAGATTCTGTTGTAGTAATGGTAACACCTTTAGGTAAGTATGTGTAAGGACTGGCAGTTGTTGTTCTAAATTCATGCATAAGTCCGTCATTTATTGTTAAAGGATCAAGGAACGCTGATGATGTCCATGGATTTTCAATACTTGTTCCTTCTGGAGATTCTGTAGTATAGTCAGACATGAGCCTTGTGATATAGAAGCCTGGCATTTTAGTAGTTGCTGATTGACTAGATTTTCCTCCGGATCCGCCAGACAATTGATTCCTAGGAGGAATAATTGATTGAGAGTGAGCACCCTGTAGAGTTTCCTCATTCTCTTCGAAGCCAGGAGGTAAAATATCGAAACTTGGAAGTTCAAAGTCTTTCGGTTTGGCTCCTACCGGAGGAAGGAGATTTAATAAAGAAAGGGAATTTGATGGTCGGAATGTTGTTGCTTCTGGCTGTAATGTACTCTGAGCGAATCCAGGCGCTTCTAGATCTAATGAAAGTCTATGTTCTCCATTCGAAATAGTATTCGCAATTGTCGAAAACTCAAGTCCCTTGTTTATTTCAAACGCGATGTCATTACCTTCAGTTGTTGGTGTATCATCCAAAGACTTTCCAGCTTTCACTGAAACGCGATCGACAGTCTTTAAACTGTTTTTGCTTGTCACCGATCCGTCTTTTTCAGCGCTGTCTTTACGGTCACTAGATATTGTAACATCAGAGAAGTCCAACACCTCAAAATCGTCAGTTGTTGTAGAAGGAATTATTGTAGTTGGGGCAGTTGGTAGATAAGATGCTGCAGTACCTTTGTTGAAGAATGGATTTAAAGTTGTTATTTTGTTCGAGCCAGAAGTACCTGGAGGTTCTGTTGGTCGAACTTCTGATAAAGTTTTTCGGAAGTCTTCAGGATTTTCTAGATAATTTTCAAGACCTTTTGTGAACACTTGAACTATTTTTCGTGTATCTGATCCAGTGTCGCCAAGCAAGTTTCTTGAATGTTGACCGTCGAGATCATTGCTTTCTGTTGCAAAATTGGGACGGAAGTCAGCTGCAAGTGTTGGTTCTGTTGAGCTTTCCGTTGTAGTTATTCCAAAGAGAGACTCATAACTTTCCACTGTTTTATTTCTTAAAAGATTAATGTCAGATTTTCCACCGGCATCAGATCCATCAGATGATGTAGATGATCCCCCCTGACCAACAGAGCTGTCTGTATTGTTGTCCTCTCCAGCAAAATATAACGCTAAGGAATGAAGAGTATCGGGCCCGGATGATGGTGGAATATCTAAACCTGGTCTGGCAGGAGATTTGGTGTACCCATCGCCTTGCAGATCGCCTTTGAGTTTATTCAGAGATACAATCATATCCTGAACGTGCTCGGACACAGAATCAGATGAACCTGAAGGTGAAACTGTCGGCAGATAAGTTGGTCCAGATGATGATGGATGATGTGTGGTCGACTCTTTAGGCAAATATGTTGGACCAGATGACGATGAAAAAGGTTTAGTTGTCGTTAATTTTATCAGGTCTGATGTGTCTGAGGATAACGAATTTGCTGAACTCTGACCAACACCTTTACGGCTTCCAAATGTGCCATCGGATAAAATATTGCTTGTAAGCTGGGGTATGGCATCAGAAGCTGTATCAGTAGCCAAGTTTCCACGCATACCAATAACAAGAGGTTTTGGCGATGAGCTAACAGAACTGCGAGATCCGGAAAGATTATCTCCATTTAAACCACTAGTATCGCCACCAGCAGATCCTGATGCAGTGCCGTCAATGGAAAATGGTGATTTGGAATCATCGCCAGAAGATAAATCTTTAAGTGACTTGGAACCATCTTTATTTCCCGATGGTGGGTTGTATGTGTAGCCTTGTGAGTTGTCGGGTATATTTGATTTGCTTTGTGATGATCCTGAGATGTTACCGTCTCCTGTCAAGGTTTTTCCGGCATTTGATGGCGGTATCGTTGCTGCTGATGAACTGCTTACTGCGAAGCCGCTTTTTATGTCTGAAGGTCCAGCGGCGCCTACATTTCCTATGTTAGTTTTAGTTTGTAATCCTGCATTTAGAGATGGACTGCCTGATGTTTCCAGAACTGCATTATCACTATTTAATTGAGCTCCTGCTGTTTTTTGACCTGAACCTCCAATTCCTGTGTTTCCAGCGTTTGATTGATTTTCTATATCAGTGGTTGAAACTCTTTCTGAAATTCCAGAGGCTGGATTATCAGTATTCGTCTTACCTGAAATGTCGAAGCTTCTACTACCAGTACTAGCTTGAGATCCTGCTTTTCCGGTACCGGACTGGATTCCTGTCCCAGAAGTTCCAAAGCCAGTATTTCCAGCATTAGAATTGTCTCCTATTCCGGCACTTGATCCTGAAACACCTAAGCCAGCATTGCCAGCACTAGACTGACCACCCACTCCAGAAGTTGATCCGGAAGTACTGCCATCAGCTTTTCCAGAATTTAGCCGATCTCCTCCTATTGATCCTGCAACTCCGACGACTGCATTTCCAGCGTTTGACTGACCCGAAGCTCCGAAAACTGCATTACCTGCCTGACCACCCCCACCAGCGCTTGTTGAGAGCTGGCCAGATGTACCAGCACCTCCGGCTCCCACTGCAGCATTTGATCCTGACCCTCCGGTACCTGATCCTGATGTGCCGAAACCTACATTTCCAACATTTGGTTGACCCGAAATTCCAAAACCTGCATTACCACCTGTTGCCTGATCTCGATTGCCAGAACTTGCTAGAGATCCACTGTCCGCATTTCCACTATTTGTCTGTTCTCCGGCGCCATTATTTGAGCCTCCTGCTCCAAAACCTATATTCAACTCACCTCCAGCACCAGCTTGCCCTGAGGTTTTAATTCCTGCATTTCCAGTATTTCCTTGTGCTCCAAATCCTACATTTGAACCAGACGTTCCAAGACCTGCATTTAACTGACCTCCTGTGGCAGCATTTCCCGTAGTCTGTCCGGAAGCTCCGCTCCCGGCGTTACCAATATTACCTTGCACTCCAGTATCAGTATTTGAACCTGACGTCCCAAAACCTGCATTGCTACCACTCACTTGACCTTCTAATCCAGCGTTTGGTGAACCTTGGCCCGAAGCTCCGGCTCCTGCATTTCCTGTACCGGACTGCTTTCCAGCACCAGAGCTACCACTGATACTTCCTCCACCTCCAATGTTTGCAGTCGCACCGATTCCTCCTTGTATATTCCCAGATCCATCAGATCTTCCTGCTTGATTGTCACCTGAAATTGAACCACTTCCAGTGCCGGCTCCAGCGTTTCCATTACCTCCTAGTTGAGAATCTCCCTTTCCGCTTTGCCCTTGAACTCCAGTTCCACTTCCTCTTTGTCCAGAACCATCACCGCTACCGCGGTCAGACGATCCAGCATTGCCCGAATTGAGAGAAGCACTAGCTGCTCCACCCGATTGAACTATTGTAAGCGACTTTACACCCCCTTTACTACCACCCGCACGTCCTTCAAATCCAGAATCACCATTTACACCAGCACCTGTTCCTGCGAATCTGTTTCCAGTGCCAGATGGAGAATTTAGAACGGTCACTGACCCCTTAACTCCAGAGTTTGCACCTAATCCCGTACTGCTTCCGCCCTCTCTAATACCGGAGTCGCTTAAGGAGTTTCCACTTAAATCAGAACCGCTGCCGCTACCTAATCCACCACTGACACCACTACCAGTATTGAAATTTCCTGAAGAGTCAACGTTTATTCCAGATTGTGATCCTTGCCCATTCGTGAGACTTATTCCGGATTGGCCACCAGCTTTTGAAGAGTCTCTTCCTCCGATGCCTGATGAGGTGCCTCCTGAGGATAAGCCTGATTTCGCCCCGCCTCCTGCAGATGTTTTTGAAGACGAACCACCGTCGTAGCTTGATCCAAAGCCACCTTCTGCAGATGCGTCGTTAGAATTTTTTCTAATAGAGTCGCTTCCACCGTCAAGAGATTTCGCACCTTTAGCATTACCACCAACAGATTGGAAACCAATTTTAACTTCTGGAAGATTTCCGGCATTTCCATCTATACCACCTCCGAAATCCGCTCTTCCGCCGAATCCTAAACCTGAAAAATTTAGATTTAAGTTTTGCTTACTAGAATTGTCAAACTCACCGCCTTTTCCCTCAGTATCCTTGCTTGATCCTGATAATTGACCGCCTCCTCGTCCTTCTTTTAATCCTGAAGAACCCAACAGATTAGGGTTGGGTGTAGTGAAAGATTCCTGGTCGAATCCATCTGTCGGTACAGCTGGTGTTGCTCTTACTGTTGGAACCGTCGGCGTATAGTAAGGGGTTGATCGAGAGTTATCCAAACGTCTTGCTGTGGTGTATGTGCTTGCACGATCTCGTCCTCCAGAGGATCCTCCTCGAGCAGAGTTTCTTTCTGCATTTTGAGCTGCTGAGCTAGAACCCGCTTCACCACTGCCTTCTGGTCTTTTGCGATCTGATTGTCTTCCATTACCGCCTTTGCGTCCAATATCTCTCGCCTCCTGGCTAGAAAATTCGGGTTGTCTGCCTGAGGATTTCACAGCTGCCCCACCATCAAACCGTTGACCGCCTCTGTCACTCTTCGGCCTGTTCCGATCGGTTCGGCTGTCCTTTCCTCCTGACGAAGAACTTTTACCTCCGTTGCGTGTGTCCGAATTGTATCCATTCCTCCTTTGACCATTTCCAACAAAAGAAGCCGATTCAGCGAAAACCTGCATTTCAGCATCGTTGGAATCGCCGCCGCCTTGCACAATTTTACCGCCCTTCCCCTCGTACCTTCGCGGACTAACTTCTGTGATATCCTCAAAGTCGAAATTCTCCAACGATGGATCTTCTCCGTTTAAGCGTTCTTCGTACTTCCTATTATTTTTGACTGGATACCGGTTTTTGTTACCGTTCCTGGGCCTGGAGTAGCCTTCACGTTCTGAATGAAATTCATTCTTATTATCTATCGGTGGTTTCGGTTTACGATTTTGTGCCTTATACAAAATTTCAGAACTTTCTGCATAGTGACCTGGTGAAGCTGGACAGTTCACCTTGAACCACCAGTCGCAAATTAGTTCGCTTTGTTGAAAAATTGTTCCATTCGGACAAAGAAAGGAGATTTTTCGTCCATCATCACATATGTGGAAAACCTTGAACCAAATAAAATTAATAATTAAAATGATATCCGACTCAAGAATACAGTTAATACCTGACATTCTGTTTCCAAATCAGCAAAGTATCCATTGCCAAATGTACGGCAACTGAATGTTGTTTGCGGTATCCTAGGCAGAATTGGGAAGTCAATACCTGGTCGACCAACAACACCTTGATACACCTCATAATCAAAATCCTCGTCTGACGCTCTCTTCCGCAAATGGTGCTCTGAACTTTCTTTGCTGTCAATTTTTTCATACTTTTCTTCATAATGCGCAGCTCCGGCTCTTTGTGCTAGAATTTTTGCTGGTGCTTTAGCTATCTGGAAATTAAGAGAAGAATAGAATTTAGTAGGTTTAAGCAATACTTTTTTCGTTGGAATAAAAACAAGTTAATCAAGTGGACCTCCGCCGAATAATCGAGACCACTCGAGCCTTACATGGTTTTTAGAATATTCAAGAATTTAAATGCATGTATATCCCTTTCAGAAATCTCATAGTCTACATTCTTCCCTTGAACTGTGCTTGCTACTGTACATTCTGCTGTAAACGCGGATCTAAAGGTGAGTTCGGCCATCTGGGCGATGACCGTCAGCAGAGACCTTCTACAGTTATCAGCGCTATAGATCCTAGAAGCGGAATCCTATCAGACTGTATGCTCGCGACGAGTTTAAACCACCTTCTTTGTACATACGGGAATGCCTATTTTGGGTTTTCCCTAGGATACCACAAGGTGGGCTCGTATGGTATAAAGATGGTTAAAAGACAGATAAAGGCATGGGTACCAAAATTTGGATCGAAAGCTACTGTCTTTTAACTAGTGGTGTATGCTATACTGTCATGTACCTATCCATCAAGACATTGCGTCAAAAATGTACCCTAATGATGCAATTTTACTGAACTTTAAAATAACCTCAGTTCGCATACAATTTCCAGATATTCAACTGAGGATAAAACAGACCTCAGTTCGCCCAACTGAACTCGAACTGAAGTTAAACATAAAAGCTCAAAAGAGAGTAATCAATTGGAATAGTGGAATGCTATTCCAGTGAGCTTTTGCATTTCTAGCTTCTGGCGAAAAAGCAACAACAATTTTAAGCACGAACTGAACATGAACTGGACTTTAACCGGTGAAGCCACTTAGGTGGATTAAACTGGACATTATTGAACTGAGGTTGGTGAAGCCGGCGCATTAGACATTTTCAGTAGGAAACATAAAAGGAAATTGCCTTTATCAAATATGTAATGTTTTTACTAAACCTTATTTTAATATTACTCTTGTGCCCCTGATGATGACATTTTCTTCCGTTGTGAAAACTGAAGACTTCACAAATCGAAATAAGTCATTAAAGCAGATTTGAGCTGGACTTACACGAGGCAGTACATTTGCCCCTTACACCATGGTAAATTGTACTAAGGCCTCAATTTTTTTAAATATCTCGGTTCAAAAATAATGTTCGACTGGTACATGAGCGTGTATTTTATCTGTAAATACGAACTGTCGTGATTGTAAATACGAACTGGAGAGACATTTTTTACATTTTTTGAGGGAATGAAATTTTGGGACCATTCAAGTATTACATAATCACCAAAGGGGGTTGGGGGGTCTTTGCTTTGCTTATTACGTCACGTGACGTGGATGCTGATTACGTCAGCAATATTTATTTATGTATTTACTTTTTCTGATTTTTTTGCAAAAAGTTATTGGATTTTGATTTGAGCAAATATGGCAATCCTACTTGCCTATCCTCGAAAGCAAAGAGTATTTTCAGGCATTCCCCGAAATTATTGATATTGCTTACTGTGGTGTTTTATTGTTAAGTTAGAAAGAACCGAAGTAGGGAAACTACCGCGCGCTGTTCACATGTCTAAATTTGTTCGGTCTCTTTTTGGTTCGGTTCGTTAGATATTATTGGATATGATGACTCATAACTCCAAAAGTTGGTAAGATAGAACCATCGTTTTTACCATCATAAATAGGTAGAGGAATTCTGCGTTCATTGGTACCTTATTTATGGAAATAGGTTATACTGTTACAAAAATACAGGGTGATATGTAAAACTCAATCTTTATACAGTTCTGACCGTATTACTCAGAACGGACAAAAGTTTCGAACTAGGCCCCATAGTAACTTCAACTCAAAAAAACGACGACGTATTACATTCTCCTTTCTTTATAGTCTATAAATTCCTTATTTCTAGACTCATGAATACAGCTGAATATTTTATCATACTTCAGGGGCATGTATACCAACATAACAAAATAAAAAAATCGATTATCGAATGTACGTAAAATATGTAAATTCACCTTACTTTTTGAACAGATCTCGTATCTCTATATTTTATTTCTAATTCATTTTTTTCTTTTTGATGTGCTCTTTTCACCTTAGCTTGACATCTAGTGTCATTCCCAAATATTTAGCAATGTTTCTTTGAGGAACATCCACCCCATTTAAGTTTACTGTAGGTGAATTTACTATTGTTTTATTAGTGAAGTAGACATGCATTGGTTTTAATTCATTTAGCTTAATTTTCCATTTTTTGTCCACAGGTGTAATTTATTACATGCCCTTTGAGGTTTCCTTGTAGCCTCATCTATATTGGATCCTACTGTCATTATCGCAATATCGTCAGCAAATGTAGCTACAAGTATATTTTTCATTTGTGGTAGATCACATAGCCTATAGAGCAAGTATAGTATAGGCCCCATAATACTACCTTGTGGCTCACCCGCTTTAATTTCTCTAAGTGTGAGAAGAAAGTGAAATTCTATTATTAGGTAACAACCTTTTAGAATTAGAAACATTTGTGTATTCAGGAATCGAACACGCGATCTATTTGATGGCAACAAGAAGCTTTATCTTCCAAACTCAGAGACCGACTAATGAAAAATTCGCAAAATTTCTCTATTGCAACATGAACGTTATGTCAAAAACCGGCACGAGCAGACTTTATCGTGGACGAAGCCATACAAGACAAAAACATTATTTCAGCTATCGTACATCATCGGAAACAAGTTATTACAAATGAAATAGTAATGTTCTTTGAGTTTATGGATTAATAAATGCAGTAATTTAAAAGACCCGTCCTTTTGCAGTTTTTCTGTAGTGGTTTTCCTTTACCTAAATTAATGAGAAAAAAAGTAAAAAAGTGTGAGTTTTATTTTTTCCGTTGCGATATTTGTTGGAAAATAATTTCTCTGCTAGTGAATAGCGATCTTATATGGTGAAAAGACTAAGAAATGAATAAAATCACGTAAACTCTCAATTGGCTTTAAAATAATTGTTAAGTAATTACCGCAACAATATTTCATAACTAATTAATCATATAAGCTCGGCTCTTTGCTAGTTTTATTCGCATTATCATACTTCAATAAATCTCGCACAACTTATAGGCAAAGTTGTATTAAAAAAATAATCCTGATACACGATATCTATTGACACACTTCTCACTTGCGGTAGAATAATAATGACTTTATAAAGATTTTAATTCGAATAAATTAAAATAACGCAAGCTGGCAATTTCCTCTACTCCGCCTACTTTTATCACCTAGATTAATTCAATTCTTGCATAACAATTAATTTGCACATTGAGATCACTCGGCTACAATATAACGTGTAAACAAACATAATTTTACGCTGAACAATTTAACGCATTGTTGCCCGCCGCCACACGCAATTCACAGCTCACCTGTTCTCTTGCGTACGTTACTGCTTGATGCATCTTGTGTTTCCCTTCAGAAATCTGCATCGTCTCCAAAATGCGTTTGCCTGATTTAATTAAATGCAAGGTAAGTTCAAGAAAAAAAATGCTTGAAGAAAAAAGCAAACAAATAGAATCCAAAACGGAAGAAAATCGAAGTTTGTAAGCGGAAAGGGTTAAGCAGTTTATATTTTCACTTCAGTGATGGGGCGCACAGGTGTTGCGGATTTTTCCGCGGCGGTATGGCAAAGGTCTCTTTTGTTTTGTCTGGGGGGCGGCAGATGGTACGTGTCGACTGCTTTTTTGCATCACATCTTCCCACATATCTGCACTATAAAGGCTGAAGAAGATTTTGAGATAAGACGAAAGTGAAAGATAGAATGGAGAGGATCAACACGCTTGCACACATAACCACAACCCGGCAAAATTGGACCAGAAGAGAAAATTGCGTAACGATTGCATGTGTGGGAAATTTTTGTTTTTATTTTTATTCTTAATTTTGTTTTTTTTTGTTTTGGTGCACATTGATTGCTTAAGTTTTCATTTTTAATTTCATTTTATGGGAGAATTATTGTTAATTAATTGATAATTTTGTGTTTAAAAATATTTAAATTTTAATACAAACTACGTGTGTGGTAGGTTTAACCTTTGAGGTACATACGACAAACTTCCGAGTATGATTAATGCTGAATATAAATAATAATAATAAAAACACAGCAATACATATGATAACGCAAATAACAACAAAAACCAAGTATCCATGTTCTGCTCAGGTATGTCCCCGTGAATTGGCGATGGGATAAAGTTGTCTTCATTCCAAAGACAGGAAGAAGAGGCCACGAATCCGCGACGGACTATAATCTAATTAACATCCTTCGTACTCAAGTCACTGGAAAAGGTCATCGACTCTCACATCCGCCAATCTGTAGATGTGACTTTACTGTCGCCAGCTCAACATGCCTATCTCAGAGGTATATCGCAAGGCACTACGTTGTGGAAACTATCGAAACGACTCAACATTTAGACATACCGCCCTATTATAGTTGGCGAGTCGAAAAATGGCGCGCCGTTTGTCGTTTTCATTTTTCGTTTCATAGTTGGCGAATGCAGCGACACGACAGTTTTCGACAAAACCTTATCATGGTTGTCGCTTGACAATTTTTGGTCATTTCTGATAGTTAAAAAATTGATTAAATTTCATTATATATATAAAAGTAGCACCTTTTCTCAGAATGCATTTTTGTTAGCGTTGTCACGTACCAAAACCAAGCGCCTGAAAAAGTCACTTGACAGTCGTTAAAATCGCGCTTTGTCTCCTCAAACGCCAACTGTGATACGCCTGAATTTGTGCCGACAAATGTCAGTTTTTTCCAGAACTATGATTCTGTTTTACAGTTGCCGCGCCATTTCTCACTTCAAGCGCCAACCATGATCAGGCCCATATTCTAGACATAAAGGCGCCTTTAACAATGTACGTACTGAACAGGCCAGCCACTATGGCGGCAATCGGGGCGAATTGCCCCATGTCCGACAGGTCAGAGGGCCCCGAAAATAGATAGATACCCAAAAAGTTCTTTTGTTATATATCATAAAAGGGCCCCATTTTGACTCACGCCCCGCAAAGTTATGTGGTAGGCCTGACTGAATCGCGAGAAGCCTTCATAGCCCTAAACGTACTAGAAGCAAGTCTGGTAGCTATGTTGAACTCGAGAATAACACAAGGTGGGGCAAATGTAATGTCATAATGTGAATGTGACATAATTTTTGCAAATGGCGTCAAATGTTATTGTGCTTTGATATTTATGTTGTAGGCAGATAGAGAATTACACACCTGAAGAACGTGGAATTATTGTTACTGCTTATTTGACCAATTTCATTTCCGGTCTGTTGTTTTAACGCACCGTGAACTTAATCGTTGTTTTCCTCGTAATGAGCGACGACGTGTGGTTATGCAAATAAGCGAGAATCCACATGAAATCCACGAAGAGCCATTGCATCCACTCAAAGTGTTTGTTTGGTGCCACATCACCAATTTGGAACCAGATGTTTTGCGTGTTTGAATGGTTCAAAGATGGCGGCCGATTTTTGCATATGTGTTCCCTGACCCCCGACATGGATATCAAATGAAAGGGTATGACAGGTAGAATGCAATTAGCGGTGTAGTGTCATTCCAAATACAAAATGGCGACCAACATAAAATGGCGGAGGACATATAATAGACTAAAAAGTGTAAAATATCACCGATCAACTTCATATTTTGCACAAATGCGTAGTTTGCTTGACAATGCAATCTGACCATTTTGTAAAAATGCCGTCATGCCCTTCTACTTGATACCCATTTTGGTGGGTCGGGGAACACAATTGCAAAAATCGGCCCCCATCTTTGAACTGCCATCTTTACCGCCGCCCTCCAGACGAATGCAAGAAGGTCTTTAGTTGAAGGAGACCGGACTTGAGCGAAGCTCATAAGCCCTCTGATAAACGTTCCTCTTGTAAAACAGATCAGAGTAGGACATTCGCAAAGAATATATGTGGAAGTCTCATCCCATTACATTTAGAGTCGGCATTCTGTCTCCTGAGACAGTTCTAGGTTGTGGAGGTGACATCGCAGCTCTACATGGCCAGTCTGATATACAACCAACAGCCTATGGTCTGCCCTGTTTAAGGTAATAACAAGAAGACTTTATTCGATTTTTAGCCTGTCTAAGACCTGAGGCAGATTCCCAGTAGGCCAGGCAGTTCCTTAACCCAGTCCTCTATTAGCGACCTGGAGTTGGACCATGAGATGGCACAGAAGGGTTCTGGGCTTTGGACTTTAAAGTGTGTAAAAAGTGACTACAATGTTAATCACTTCACAATAACACACTCTAAGCGTGTTGAAATAACACACTTGCAAAAGCTTAGATTTGCAGTGTAGAAATCACCCTTTGTACTACTAGTCGGTCATGTCATTCAATTCATAGTGAAATATCTAGTAGTAAGCTTGATTTGGAGGATTGAAAAGCAAAAATAGGTTCGAGGTCTAGAGGGTGGTTGAGTACGGCATTTGCAACTTCTTTTATTGTAGGTTCTGCAGCATTGCTTTCTAGGTCATCGGTTGTTTTGCTTCTCCTTAAGTTAGGACTATGTTCTCTCAAGTATTTCTCCAACACCTCGAGTATGTCATCGATATTACTAGCTATAGTACCATTCTCTTTTCTCATCATGATGCAGGTGGGTTTGTATCCTTTCTTTATAATGTTTACTTCCTTGTAGAAACTGCAAACATCTTTACTAATGCTGATTTGTTTAATTGCATTGATTCTATTTCTGAAGTAGTCTTGTTTTTCTTCCATAATATCTTTTTATAAGCTACGAAATCAAATTGTCCAATTTAGTATCAAACATATCAAAAATACCCTCGTAGTTCTCTCATCAAAATTTTCTGATTTTCCCTTCGTCATTGACTAGAAGCAACTGAGGTAACAAATTGTAAGTACATGACAAGTTTCCAGTAACCAGTCTCAATCCCAGTTAACGCGGATCACTTATAATTAAGTAATTTTCCCTTAAACAAGAAAACAAATGGCGCCGAACATTAAAAGAGAAATATTAATCTTCTGCTTCACCTTTGCCATTAACCCCTAACTAGAAGTTTTGCAAGTCCGCGGCGTCTCACAAGAATCATGCCGTTATAGAAATTAAAAACCCATATAACGTTAATAGCTCGCATTTAATTATCCAAGCGAAAATACAGCTTTATGTTTCTCATAATCATAATTCATAACCAATCATTAAAAGCGATTTCGCTGCAATATTCCCCAACCACAACAAACAAATATAGAGACCAGGGGTAGGATAAAAAATCCGCTGCTATCAGGTTTTCCGGCTCTAGCCAAAGATCAGTCGGGGCTAATTAACTGCTTGTTCCGAGCGTAAAAAATTAGAATTCGCTGCAGATTTTCTATTACATAATATCGGAACAATATCGCGCTTAATTTATGCATTTTTCGAAACGAATTAGCGCTTTTTGCAAACAATATTTTTTCGGTGTCATTTGCATAAATTCAGCATTAACTCTGACATTAATGATCCATCGGCGATTTTCATTTCGAGCTGAAGAGGGATTGGCACGTGGGTGGAGAAATTTTGATGGCATAAATTAGGATTACGGAAGCGAATTGGGAATGCGGCTGCGTTGTTGATTAAGAGGACAAAGGAAATTTTATTTTTTAATTTTGTCGGGACTACAAAGAAAGTTTTTGTTTTGTGATCTTCCTTTTTTGGATTCACCTTCAAGTAACCTTCATTTGTTAGAAATTGTTACTTATTTGGAAATTTCACTAATTTGTTATTTACGGATTTTAAACAATTCGGCATTCTTGCTATTTCTGGCCGTTTCCTTACCGGATTCATTAATTATATTCGCTGATTCTTTTTTGGCGGCACGTGTCTTTTATTGTTTTCCTTTTAGCTGGCTGCACTCCTCTGCCAGGGCAATCTATAAACTGGTAATTTATTTGACTGCGAGAAACATATTTGACTCAAGTAATGATGAATTACAGAAATTGCAATTCAACTGCTTCTAGAAATTTTTGGATTTTTGTAATTAATCTAATCAAATGGCAATAAGTTTAGTGTCAGAGGTAAGGCACTACTCATACGGGGATACTCAAATCTCGGATACTCGGCGAGTGGGATACAGAGACTTGGAGAATCGAGATTATAGTTGCTCGTTATCTTCATACCGCCGAGACTGAAATTGCAAATTTCCTATAAACCTATATTTTATTTAGTGCACTTTGCAAAATGTCTAGTGATAGTAGGTAGTAGTAGTTATCATTTAGTTCTCAGTTTAAAAAACCAAGCAACTGAACGACTGGGAGACTAGCATGTCAAGTTTCCTAGAAACTGCCCAGCGGGAAAAATTGGGAGCGCTCCTCAGGGGAGCTAATTTTGAGCGCTGCAAAATATGCTCCTGAAAGGGCATTACTGGAGTTTTCAGAAATTTTATGGAACGAAGAAAACGGGCGAATTTTCTTGTTGACCACAAAGGGCGACTTTAGCATACTCAGTAGACCGGTTCTCGTTCGATGCGGAGGACAAGCAGCATTGGACGTGGTTAGTATACTTAGTTGGGGGACCGCTTTGGTAAAACCATACTCGCGCTTGGAAAGGAAAAGGCAATTGCAAAAGATGAACAAAAATAAAAGCGAAAGCTTGCTTCGAACTCGGACTCGTAAACGAATTCGAAGGCAATAAAAGCGGAGCAAGAGATCGAATCGCTTACTCGTGCTGATCGAAAATCACTACGAACAGCAAAACAAGTGAAAAACTCAAACTTTCCATACAAATCTGTTGAGGAGAAACCAAAGCCTTCTATCCCCGTGTTCTTTTAATGAACTGGGTTTTGAGAGCTTTTGAGTTCCCATACAAAATCGAAAACCCAGGTTTTATCTGGGTCTTCTGGTTCTTCGATTTTGTATGGGAACTCAAAAGCTCCTCAAAAGCTCTCAAAACCCAGTTCATTAAAAGAACACGGGGTATATTTCCAAGCCATGATGTAGAAAATTTGGCTCTCAAAATTTCCTCTCAATATAGAAGGCTTTGGGAGAAACAACCCAGCGGGGAAGAAGAGCGCTTCCACACGGCAGTTAATGCGCTTCTTTGGAAGCACGGAGTGCTTGCCTGTTCCATTCCACTTCATTGCAATTTTACATGGGGATGTCATCAGAAAGATGCGCTTCCCCGTTATTTCCTTAAACGCGCTTCTGAAGCTTGTTAAATGGATGCAGCGGGAAGCACTTGCGATTATGGTTCTGTTTGGATATGCGAAGCTTTTAAGCTTTTTTTTAATTAAAGAGGAAGGAAAAGAGCTGAAGAGAGAGTAAATATTTCATACTTAAAAACAGAGCATTTTTGAGCATTAGACATAAGAACATTTTGATATTCACACAAAAATTTCCAGTTATGCTAAATCACTACTCATTAGTTGCTCAGAGCTATGAATACTGAAATCAAAGCAAATCCACAGGGAATTGTCTGTACAAAGAGAATTCGCAGCTTGCATCAAACCTACTTCCGATACGAAATACTCTAGAAGCGCATCACTAAAGCTTCCAGTGGAAGCACTTGCTTTATTTCCCGCTGGGAAATCAACCAGGAAAGCTTTCATGTTGCGTTTTGAATCTATTTCTCGTATCCTTCACAAGCAGTTTTCGAATCGAGAATGGTCCGAGAAAGCGAGCCTCCGAGAAATTGTTTGCAGGGATAGATAACCCTCATCAGAAAAGAAAATTCTGCTCGCATCCAGGGGAAATAAGAATTACATACAAATAAACGTTGCTTGTGGCATAAAAAGGTGAGTTAATTTGTTTTCTTAATAAAAGCATTTGCTTCAAAAGTATGCGTCCTCGTTTATCGTAAGCTCAAAGGCCATTCATACAGGGGGTACGGGGACCATGCTTCTGCCGACAAAAGCTTTGCTGGAAGTTTGCTGAATATACACGGTGCAGCAGCTTTTGTGTTGCTAAGCGATGTTTGTTGGTATATGTGAGCTGTAAATTTTTTTTCTCACTCTGCTGGTTCGGTCAGTAAAGCGGTTAAATAACAATTTTTTAATCAGCTAGTTATACAGGGTGCACTACGAAGAGTGACAAAGCCGCCGGCTGTGGATAGGTTATGGATAGACGCACAAAAAATCGTATGGGTGGGGGAAATCGTAGCGGTTTAGCCTCTAGGGCGTTTTCAATTTTTTTTGGTAGAGTTTTACATATTACCCTGTTTTTTTGTAACCCTATGACCTATTTTCATGAATCAGGTATCAGCGTACGCAGAATACTCCCACCGTCTATCCATAACTTATCTACAGCCGGCCGCTTTGTCACTCTTCGTAGTACACCCTGTATATTTTTTTTTTAGATACCAAAGGGCATATGTAGTTTAACTTTCAACTGCAACGGTTGCATGTATACTTTTGGATTCTAATAGGATAAGGCAAGAACGACGTCGCGACCGCAGTGATAGAGTGGAGGGAACGCCGCAAAGACGATGGAAATGTACAGGAATTTCTGAACGAAGATAATTTATGCGATTTCTTCATTATAAAAATTTTTTTAATGTTCACTGTTTTGACGTTTTTTTTTATTATTTTACCCCCGCCAAAGCATTAATTTCTTATTTCTGTGAGTGTGTACTTTCCCTGACCGCAGGTCAAAAACAGAACTACAAAAGTCTCCTTCGTTGTACAAAACTCTCCACACGCCTAACCGTGTAAAAAGCTTTTGCTGCAGAAGCACGGTCTCTCGTGTATGAATTGCCAAAAACGTGCGTTTGTCGCATTCACAATTCCCGTTCGAAAACTCTTGGAGCGTCAATACGTCAATTCACTACCGCTGAGTTATTTAGAATAAAATTTTTACGCTGATAAATTTGCCAGCCGCGGAGCTAAGCTGCTTAGTTCAACTACCCATCCAACGGGCTCAGCCCTTAGCCACTGCTCAGCTGCTGATTGCGCTGGATGCGCCCAATGCATCTCTCCATATAAGCTAAACATGACAAGTGAAGGCATAACGCCACTAACTGAACTGTGACCAAGAATATAAATTAATTCATACACTGATAAAAAAGTCCATTCAAGAAAATTTTCTGAAAATTAATAATATTTATGATATTTATTTTGGTAAATATTGAGTATACTAGTACCCACCTCCGATTTTTTTGAAATTTTTTTTATATATGTATTTTGGTCCGTAGAATTCATTTTTCGAAAAATAAATTGTCGCTCGCTTACCGTTTTCGAGTAATAAATTTTTATAGTTGTGTAAAATCGGTTTGCAGAAAAGTGATAACCGCCATATTGAAAACACTTATTTAGAACCCGAAGGGGGTTCATCGGGTGATTATTGATACGTTAACCTTAGAACGGGGGGTATCGAAGGAAAGAGAGGGGGAATCGAAAAGCTAAATTCAAAAAGGGGGGTATGGGGGGCGGAGCCCCCCAAAATCGAAAGAGGAAATCTTAAAAGGGGGGTATGGGGGGCTGAGCCCCCCAAACGGGGGGATGGGGGGCAGGGCCCCCATTCCATAAAAAGTGTACTTAATTTTCCAATTGCACCTTTTGTTTTAGAAGAACATGAAGGATGATTTGTTGAACGTTCGACACCAGTGCTAATTTCACGATTTTGCTGGATCCTTGCGCAGGTAGACCAATGCTAAGATTCGCCTGAGGAGCTCCTAATTTTAGAAGAGCCAAAAGGAGGTTTAGTTGTTTTACTTCCAACATTAGTGTTAATTGCACCACTTACGGTTGTAATGTGTAACAATTTTTATGATGGTGGTGAAATAATAAAATTGAAGTTGGATTCCAGTAGTAGCTTAGTTAAAGTAACTTTTTTATTTACCGACAGACATTATGTATTTTATTAGATAAAATTGGGATGGTTTTTAGTAAAGCAGTAAATACTACGATTAAACGTTATTTAAAAAATACTGTTGGTTTTTCTAAAATTAGGAACTCCCCAGGCGAATCTTAGCATTGGTATACATGCGCAAGGATCCACCAAAATCGTGAAATGAACACTAATATTGGAAGTAAAACAACTAAACCTCCTTTTGGCTCTTCTAAAATTAGGAGCTCCTCAGGCGAATCTTAGCATTGGTCTACCTGCGCAAGGATCCAGCAAAATCGTGAAATTAGCACTGGTGTCGAACGTTCAACAAATCATCCTATATGTTCTTCTAAAACAAAAGGTGCAATTGGAAAATTAAGTACACTTTTTATGGAATGGGGGCTCTGCCCCCCATCCCCCCGTTTGGGGGGCTCAGCCCCCCATACCCCCTTTTAAGATTTCCTCTTTCGATTTTGGGGGGCTCCGCCCCCCATACCCCCCTTTTTGAATTTAGCTTTTCGATTTTGGGGGGCTCCGCCCCCCATACCCCCCGTTCTAAGGTTAACGTATCAATAATTACCCGATGAACCCCCTTCGGGTTCTAAATAAGTGTTTTCAATATGGCGGTTATCACTTTTCTGCAAACCGATTTTACACAACTATAAAAATTTATTACTCGAAAACGGTAAGCGAGCGACAATTTATTTTTCGAAAAATGAATTCTACGGACCAAAATACATATATAAAAAAAATTTGAAAAAAATCGGAGGTGGGTACTAGTATACTAAATATTTACCTTTATTTTATAACGGGAATGATTGTTATTAATTAGGGTTTGTTTTTCTTTATAAATATTTTAAAAATATTAATTTCTTTTGTTTCGTCATTTTGTCCGTAACGGTAATAATTTTAACAGTGTATGATATATTATCTACTTTCATATGATCATCGAAAACGCGATTTTGATTGAATCTTCTTTTTCGGTTCGCAATGAGGCCGACAACGACAATCCTAAACAATCGGAGAGGGCATTCACAGTGGTGCCGACACCGACATATTACTATTGATATAACAATAACGAGCTTGTACTCATGGAGGGGTTTCACCGACAAAATTTTATACATATATGATGTAGAATTTGTAATTGCACCAGACCTAATGACCGGGAGACCCTATCAACAATTTTCCATTTCCTGTTTTATTTATAAAATCAAATTTTGAAAAAAGTGCAACTTCAAACAAGTTTCGTGTTAGTTGATATAATTGATTACAAATTAGTAAATTACTCTAAAAAAATTTCAAAACTTCGTCAAATTGACAAAATTTTCTCACGAAGCATCTCACATATCTCACGATTATAAGTAATCAAAGTTGGTAACAACTTTTACTTGTTCATAATCAGATCTCGCCAAACAACAGACAGAATCGACCGTTACATAAATCACCACCTTCACTCGCAATTAATTTCTTAATAGAGCTTCGCGGAATAATTGAATTGGACATTTTCAATGGCAGAGAAAGACGAATTTTCTATTATTATTATTTTTTTCCACCGGAAGCTAGGAACATGTGCTTTATGCCCGCCGTCATTTGTAATAGACCACGAATTCGAAGATCATTCGTCAGCAGCACCCAACTGTCTCCACCTGTACAGGTATATGTATACCTTCTGGCATCAGACAGCCGACATTCTGTCAGACGACGACAATGTTAGTTAGTCATGGATTTTTTCATTTCTCCGCCATGCAGTCAAGGTGATTAGCATGTTTAGAGCACCGTTAGTGCAGGTGAATATACCTTGACTACAGCTCCATTTTGATGAAAAGGTTTTGCACGGTTTCGCACGGCGTAAATTACTTGGCATTGTAGTTTTACCGTAGTCTTCTGTTTTCATTCGTACTGCTACTACGCCGCCAGTCGCCAGAACAAATGTCATCACTTTCATCGTACTGGATGTTGTGTATAGATAAAACTGGATAAAACTTTCCAATTGGTCGTGGTTAAACGGAAATTACAAGATTTCAAGTCTCCGGATACTGGTGATTCCGCAATCTTAATGACGAACTATCGCACCTAAGGCGACGCCGCACCGTTTGCCGTTTTGTTTGTTTGGTGAAAAGTGAATCTGCCTTCAGAATGGCATTGTAGATGAGATTAAGGTACTCGTGATGACGTATATGCTCAAATGCTCCATGTAAGATGTCTCCTGACTTTGATACTGTCAAGCAGGATTTTCATCAGATTATGTTAATGTTTAGGCGACAGTAGTTGATTTTGGTGACAGGTGATGCGACTTTAGTGGAATGATTTTGGCATTAGCATTGACCTACGATCACGTGTGGGCAATAGCCCTTGCAGTGTTTATACTATCTTCTCATCGGAGAATTCATTGCGTACGAAAAGTGTATACGCGATATTTCATTGTTAATAGTATAAAACTGATTGATTTTCAGCATAATAAATCATTGACATCAAGGGCTTTTCATTTCGGGAAAACACTCGGCCTCATTCGTAGGAGTCTGTACAGTCTATGAGCGGCTTCTTAACTTAAATTCCGTTCACGCACTCGCGAATAAATAATTCATTTGGCCAAGGATTTATAGAGTTAATAAAGCATTCCTACCCGTTTCAGCGCAATTCCGCTTCAATTACACAGGACAGAAATTTTGGAGTTCTTACTACGGATACACAAATCCCAGTCAGTCTTTAAGGAGAAGCCAATACTTAGCCAGTTGGGTTCCTCATAGCGCCAGACAGTTATTTTCCAAGCACTGATGAACGCTTATGTACGTTCAATCTGTTTCTAGCTTTAGGTTTAGCTTCGAGAGCTATGCAACACAGTGTCATGGTCCTTGGTCTTTGTAATTCTTCCGATAAGATATCAGCCCTTCCTACTTGCCTTCTTTATTAACGTAACTACCTTACTTAGTACCTTCTCCGAAGCTACTGCCTACATATGTATGCGCAAACTGCGGTCCTGTGTTATTATCGAAACCAATGTACTGTAGTGTTAGTATTGGATTACAGCTGGTGCAGCAAAACCTCGTGATGGTGTTTGGATTCTTTCATCCTTATTTCTTCTAATTTCGTCATTAGACTTTCTGCTTCGGATGCTGCTTACTGCTAAACATTATACCACTACCGACGAGTCAGAGTCGTATTAATACCCTCGACCGGACGTGCTTTATTCAGCGAGGTATTGAAGAAAACCAACAACGCTTTTACATCTTTACGAAGAAGGCAAAAAGTTTGCTTTTAGGCGAGTTTACCACTGTCATGCGGTATCAGCGGAATTTTGATTTGCGGTATCAGCTGATTTTTGATCTAAGTCTGTTATCGCGAACGATTTTTAAGATGAGTTCCTTCAATCGAACACAAAAACTATGAAAAGGTTGAACTAAAACCCGTCCAGTATTAATGGCATAATGAAAAAAATTTAATATGTTTTTTTTATTACAAAACAAATTGTTACTCACCCTCGCCTTGGCACTACAGCAGTTGGCATTCAGCATGATCGTAATTCCTAAAAAAAATGAAAAGAAAATCGTTAATATTTTCACAGTCAATAAAATACAAATTAAAAAAAACTCAATTTAAATATTTTAATATTAATACCATCGCAATCTTGACATATGAGCCACATCGGACGCGGATCGAACTAATCGATTTCTGGGGATTAATGTCCGCGTTAACCCAAACACACAATTCTCACACCCACCTGTGAGCCGGCATTGTTCCCACAGCGACGTAACATTTTTGTTGTTGTTGTTAGTAACATTTCAACGTGACAAGAAACGAGCCTGTTGCGAGAGCCGCGAGTCCATAAAGTTCCCCAACAAAGAGTTTCCCCATTTTGGGATTTAAATTGTTTCGATACAAAGAGGCGACGTCGTCGGCGGCCATGACTTTTCACAGGGACTATGCCGCCGATCGGCAGCTGCGGTTGTTGATAAGACGCCCTTAGGGCACCGCGCAAATGCTGTAAACAATGAAGAAGTAATTTTGTTGTTAAGGAAGTCTACAATTTCAGTAAAGATCCGACCTTGGTTTAGTTCTTCCAAGACAGGCAATTATTTAAATCGGTCTTAATGTTGTAATTGAATTTGATCAAAGCTTAAATCTGCGGCCACATTAGGCTGAATTTAAATATGAAGAGTTCTTTAATTGAATATAATTATTTGGGCACCTCAGGACTGGTTGGTGTTTTAATCAAATATCGTATAAGAATACAACATTCTTGTAATAGAATGAATAAGTAATTATAATTATAGCGATATGACCGGGTATTATACAGGTGGATTTAGAAGACCTTAATCAATAATATACAACATTCCGTGATTATGTTGACATATCCAAAACTTCGTATCTTTATACCAATTAAAAACGCATTAGTACTTTTCCGTTTATAGACTATTAATTAACTAAGAAAATTAATGAGCTTCATTCATCAGAACTGAACGGAGGCCGAGTCTTTTCTGCTATCGCAGAATGTTTTCCTTCTGCCTTTTCGAAGGGCTGATCAATGGTATGGTAAGGTACACTTTGCATATTGAAATTCCATTGTTTCACATAAGAAATTTTTGAAATTAAAATTTGGGTATGCTGAATGATCTTGAAAATCATTTAAACTGCGAGGGAACTTTTTTTGTTCTCTTTGTTCGTTTTTATTTTTTTCTTAAAAACATAAAACGTCTAATTACGATGTCCAGTGTCAGTTGAAAAATTCATGGAGTGGAATTCATAAAACTTATTTAAATCAAAATTATATTAAGACATTTTAAATCTGGTGTAAATTTTAACAATTCAAATCTGTTATATGTATTATATTTTGTAAAATTATTATTGGTTTGGTTTGCGCAAAATTTTCTAAGCATCAACATTTCTTTGGACCGGTTCTACACGTTCAACTTTTCATTCAATTTCAACACTTTTTTCTCTTTCGTTCTCAGGCAACTTGCGAAAGGGATAATCTTACTCCTTTCACAATTGCATGCGAGCGAAAGTGAAACAAGTGTTGAAGTTGAAAGAAAAGTTGAACGTGTAGAACCGGTCTTGCACTGCTAAATTTGTTGAAAGAAAATTCTATAGAAGTTCGACAGAAATTTGTATCGTGTGGACCCATCATACCGATTGGACTTGCAGCCTTCTTTATTCTATTTTTCCGTTTGATAAGGGATGCAGTCTGAAAAGCAACACAGAATGCAAAAGATAATTTATCGTCTTAAGCACACCTCGCCCACCGTGATTTCCTATATCAAATCTTACTTAAAATATGATTCTTCTATTTTTCTCAATTATCGGGGTTTCGTCTATTTTACTACGTTTACATTAGCTCGCTTTCTTGTCTGTCTGTTTGTCCGGTACAAATTTTGCAATCGATTTTTCTAATACGTTATCCGATCATGCTGAAACTTTGCACACTGCTCTACCTCCGATGACAATGTAACATAGTATAGTCAATATACCGTTAGATCCAAAATGACGGCTATGGCGGATTACGTTTTTCTTCACAACCCCTTTGACATGGGTATCAAAAGCACTGGTAAGATTAGTAGAATACAATAAGCTATGCGACATCATTCTAAATCCAATATAGCGGCCGACAAAAAATGGCACATTACCTATTTCTTTACAACAGCCTCGAAATGGGTATTAAATGAAAGGGTTAGGAACAGGCTATAGTGAGGAACCAACCAGCTAGATTTGTTTGAGTTGCCACCTATCCGAGGAACTCAGGCATTCCACCAGCCTACAAGATTTATTCCAGCAATAGGCAGCAATTGGGTGTATGGAAGGCGTGGGTGAATTGAAAGCCGCAGATTTTGCTCTATTGATTCCAAAAATGGCGATTTTGATTCCGATAGAGCAATTCGCATATATATCCAACTAGTGCACAAGTTGATGCACATAATACAGCTGTCCTGAACGATATCGAGCCAAAGCAATGTGAAATTTCAGAATTAGGCCTCAGGATGTGCTAGTGAATGCGCCAAGAAATGCCGACAATGTAATGGACAACATTGTTTCAGGCGATATTAGCAAGACTGGAGGATTACAAAAGGAGTTGGACATTTTCAACGGAGCGAGAGTGAAATAATAATATAGAGCAAGGACTTGTGAATGGTGCAATAGGCAATATCATTGATATTTATTGGCCTTTATTCCGTCGTGTACAATACCGATATTCCATATGTTCATATTGACTTTGGCAGAGATGGAAATCATTTGATCAAGTCAAAATCAATACAGTTTCTGGCACACCGAATCTATAGAACAATCGAATGAACACAGCTTCCACTAATATGTACAGTCCATAAAATGCAGGAATGTACAGTAGACCATGTTATTGTATACTTAGGATCAGCATTATTTTCTAAAGGACAGGCATATTTTTGTCATTATGTCGTATCAGATCATTGGCAGGGCTAAGAATAGAGGAGCTTGATTGTTCAAAATTCACTGCCAAGCGCCGTAAACCGAAGATGCAATGAAAAATATGGGCAGAATGCGAAAACTAGGACTTCCAGCACCATAGGTCAATCATATATATAAATGAAATTGGTAACTAAGAAGGATCTGGCATTAATTGTTTTCATAGCTGCGTTCATTTTCTACTTTTTAGTACTTGTAATTAAAGCAGAAAAGGAACACAAATTTTTTGATATGAGTAAAACGTAACCTAAAATTTTTGACATGATTTCATATGTATAAAAAATTATAAATAAAAGAATTTACAACACAATGGAAATTAATGCGGTAAGTTTTTAAAGTAAAACGAAAGATAATAGTTTTAGATAATTACGACTGAAATTTAATTTATAGACGTTTTTATATGAAGAAAGCAGTTCAAAACATTCAAAAGCCATCTATGGGCTTCTGAGTAAATGAAATATAACATGCAATAGACTCGAAATGGCGACTTTCCCTCTAGCGGATTTCACCTCCGTAACTGCAAGAGTATTTACGAGTACTCACGAGTAAAAAGTAGTAAAAATAAGTAGAAAAGTAACGAAGCTATAGTTTCGATCAAATGCAACAAAAAATAAGCTACTTAAAGAACAAAAACGATGGAAATAGGTTTGAAAATAAAGGCCGCAAAGACGAAGGGGTTGGAGCAGATAAATATAGGCCAGAGCTCGATAAATTTTGCATGTGAGACATTACAACAAGTAAGCCGTTTCACCGAGGCATTGTAGAATAGGACGGAAGAACATCAAAGGATATGAAGGCAAAAGCAAAATCAACATTTCTTAGACTGAATCGCAACTGGAGATACAGGACTCTGAAACTAAAGAGGAAATGCAAATGGTTAGACTAAGGTTTCAAAAAAGACGATAAAGATATCCCCACCCAAGTTCTATTCTGGAACCAGCAAGCCATTTGAAAACGGACCAAAGCTCATGTAACATGTCATCGAAGCATAACCTTAAAACTTGGAGCGAACTTATGAAGACAGTATAAAATTCTTTACGCTGAAAATCTCTTGTAGAAGCTATATGTGGCTTCATTTTTTTAGGACTACAGGTCAAATTTTATTGCCCTCATGTGAATAAAGTTTAATCAGAATTTCTCGTTCCTTTAGGGTTCGAACGAGACTTTCAGAATGATAGAAGACTAATTTTTAATATTTAGCTGGTGTTCTTCATTTCAGTAGGTATCGATGTCGAAGAAGGAGAATCAATTCTACAACAAATTTTAGTAAATATTTATGACACTGTTTCCTTTCCAAGTATCCAAGTCAATTTTATTGCGTCCACTTTTAGTTCGGTACAATTTTCTAATACATTTTGTAATTTTTTATTTCTTGCGCAAAACATCCTTATCTTATAATATTTACTTTCATCCGGCATGAGATCACATGAATAATGTGTCATACAAATGTGACGCCTAGATGTCAGCACTGTATAATGTTTGCAAGTGACGTCTTTCCAAATGAGATAAGCCATTTTGTTTTAGTAGCATTTAGTACAATTTCAGCCATGGATAGGTATAAATTAGCAAAACATTATTCAAAATTTATTATGAAAATGGGCGTTCCTTGAGAAATACTCATCGCATAATTCGATTTCCTCAAGATGTAATTTCACGAAATGCAAATTTCAATTGACCTCTAAGGTCATGTGATCAACACCATTCGATTTTTATTTGTGTTTTTTTTTTGCAAAGTTGAGTGTATACAAACAAATAGCAAACGATCTAAAGAACAACATTCAAGTTACAATTCTCCAACAATAACTCCAGCAACATGTAAAGAAAATTTCGATATTCGAATTGATGATTGCAGACGCTGTCGAGATGGACATTTAAATGATATTCTGTTCCACGTATAATTGTAATGGATCATACTTTCAATAATAAAAACACCTTAAAAAAAACTGCAATCAATTTGCGTTTTATTAAAAAAACGTGGGCGCCGAGTTTATTTCACGTTCATTTTCATTGTTGCTGATTATTTAGATTAGGTAAGGTAAGAGATATGGTGATGTCGACACAATTTAGAAGATGTTTCTGTGTCAATTTCCGTAATTTGTTAATGGAGCTTCACAACAAATTCATAAATAACGAAAGCTGCAATACCTATAAAAAGAACCTATGCAGCTTTACATTAGATCAAACCAAAACCTCAAATGTCAACTTCCTGTGGTGTCACAATGACGATATATTGAAGGTTTCCTTTACAATTCCACAAATCTCAAGCTAGCTTTGCCCTGTTTCCAATAGTCTATTCAAAAGTATTCTCGAAATCAACAAAAATTATTACTCTACAAATTTACTTTTGTACGTAATTTATTAGAAAATGGTCGTAGGACGAAAGTGTTTGAAATGATTCTAAACGCCTTCGCTTTTCTTATAAATCGTCAACGCTTTAAGTTTTCATATGACTTCGCTTTTATTGGGTTTTGTTTCCTCAATGTTTTCTCAATCCTTTAATCATTCAATGTCGTAAAACCAACAACAGTTGTGACATTTTTTATGAAGTTTGTTTACATGGGTTCAATATCAAAATGAACAATAAAACTAATAAAATAAATAATCTCGATAGTCGACACTGAACAAAGTTATCGGAACATATGGTGACTGCAACGGCACAACAAATACAAAGTATTATAGTTGCATAAACAAATCGAACAAAAGATCATGGATCATTTTTCAGTAATTCTCCTGTTGATTTAAAAATTTCAAAACCTTAAGCAATTTACATTCAAAACAGCATGAACTTTGACATGGATAAACAATAATTTTTTTAGGTAACAACAATGCCGAATTATGCCCGCAAAACATCGAAACTATTATTCGACAAAAGAAAGGATGGCGATAACGATAATAACACTGGGGCACAATCGATCATGATAAAAGTGAATTGTGGGAAAAAGAAATAAATTTCGAAAATGAGGAAGACAAAATCCGGCAGCACCACCAGCAGGAGGCTAGTGGCCAATCATTCAAGGTAGCAATTTCAATAGACGAAACTCTCCGCGGTAAAGCACCTTGCGCCGCGGCACAGAAGGAATTCAGGTTTATCACGATCAGACGTGGTGAAAATTTCGATTTGTTCACGATAACCTGCGGAGACCATGATTTTTTATAGTAAAATAAAAAAGAAATATTTTTAAATCCTGTCACGACGGCCTTGTAGGAAGATGGTTGCAGGTTCACATGTCAGCAGTTCGGTTGTACACAAATTGAAGATCCATTCTCGAGGTGAGAGTTCAGGTTCAGTGTACTTATGGATAAAATAATGCTAGATTATGTATTTTGTTGTTCCCTGCCTGGAGAATGTCGTTAATCATTGTAGAAAGGAGATTGAAATCGCCAATTTTACACGACAATAACCGTCCTCGATCTATGCTTTTTGGATTATTCTTAATGATCTCACAAATATGTACTGCACGTTTTTATCCAAAAGCAGCAAAGAAACAAATTGCACTTTCTACAGTTCGTAAATCGGAAATGAAGACCTTCCATGCTGTGTGATCCGCATAGCCTCGCGCTACGAACATCAAACAAAAAAAATTGTCAACTCATCAAATGATAATAAAGTATACGAAGTTCGAATCTTCGAAAATCAATTTCGTTGCGTCCATCTGCAAGGCAATCTGCAAACCAAAACCGATTAATAAAATAAAACCGCAATCGTCGTAACGAAAGCCATGAAGTCTCTCAACATGACAAGTATTTATTGGAAAGCTAACATAAACCGCGCGGATTTAAAGTACTTCGGCGGCACGTAGCCACAATGTAGGTCTAACTGTCTTTAACTTGGGCTGCTTATGGGTTTACCTCCGTGGGAGTAGTTGATTCCATCATCCATATCCATGCTTTCTGTTCACTCATACCTGACCATTAGATTCGCTAATTGACTTTTGGGAACATCACGACTGTTGAAAAAATGATAATTTGTAATGAAAGTGATTACAACTTTAATAGTAGCGTAAATAACCATTTGACAGACGGTCTGTGATGTAATCTTTAGTCTAGCAGTAGCTGAGAATTTTACAATCGAATCGTGCCGCTACGGCTTGGCTAGGGAATCCGATGCTAAGGTGCCACCAGCTGGACAATAAATTTTTACCTTTTGCCATCATCGCCGTAACGTAATCAGAAATCAAAGCTGTTCCTCGAATTTGCTACCAGATCTTATCTATGGCACCTGCCTTTCAACATGAATTGCTACATATTAAATTGTAAGTTGCGACGAGAGGATCGATGGTCGCTGATGATCAGTGCGATGGGAATTTAAGAGTGGCGAATATGTCATTCGAATGGTAAAATTTATGATGACAGTCACAATTACTGATGACATCGATATTGCGACGAGATTTTGTTCGGTCGCATTGTTTGGCCAAATGTTTTGATTAAAATATAACAACAGTTTACGAAATGCGAATGGACTCTTTCAGTTATTTCAGCGATGGAATATAAATTAAGGAATTGGGTACGTAGAAGCGAGTTCCATATATTCAAGCAATGTATTATTCGAGAGGTTTTATTGGTTTAATTATGCTCGAATCTTATATGATATTCAAACATGTAATAGAGATTGAATGTAAAGTAATACTAACCGTCTTGTAAGCAATACTTTTCTAATTTTTGTCATGGTGATGAAATGTTGATCGTAATGACTGTTTTATCTTTACCCTTCCATGAAACTAGAAGCTGCTTTTTAATTGCGGAAAGGTGGAAAAGTTATGCAACCTCCTTAACATCAACGCATCCCTTGGGACATCCTCACGGTATTGGGCCAAATGGATGGATTAGTTTTTATCTTAATCCTGCTTCGTCTTGCTTTTCCTACTTTACTCTGTTTTTCCCGCCTTAGCTTGTGATGGATAACATTCAGCATCCTTTCCACATCTCATCCTAACTCACCATGTGGTTTAGAATGTTCTCCGGTATCAGTCGCCTGACATCTCCACGCTTCCACTTGATCGACTTTTCTACACGCGGTATGTGTCTATACGTCCGTTGACGCTAAATAGATTTATCCCACTTTTTTCGGCTTTCCAATATGGACTAGTACCGAGTAATATGTCATCACACAGTTTTATGATCCACACCTACATACCCCGCGTCATAGAGACTCATTCCAGGTCATTTCACTACGAATCAAAAGATCATATGGCTAAGCCACCCAAAACGAGCAGGTGCGATCGCCTTCGCGTGACGTAGGATGACGCCTCGATGAGATCGAATTCTGCGCGAACGAAGCGATCTGGGAGATTAAAGCGTGGCCTGAAAGCGCTGGCCACAAAACTGCTTGCTGAGCACAAAACGGAGAAAACCAATGTCCGTAAGGATCAAGGTATGGGAACAGACCTCACAGTACGCCCTAAGATACCTGCTAAATTTTCAAGAACCGTTGGGGGCCCCAGCGGATAAAGCATCCGCTATTTGTACAGCACTTCCAAGAATGTTGTACGTGGGGCCCCTAAACCGAGCCGTCGTCTCCTGATAGCGAGGATGGTTACTTCAGTCCTGCTATATGTAGCGCTAGTGTGGGCAGCAGCGTTCAAGGGAACGGCTAACAGCAGAACGTGGACGACCGCATACAGACTAATTGCCCTAAGCGCGTGCTGCTCATACAGGACCAGGTCCAATGATGCGGGGTGCATAGTAGCGAGGATGATGCCCATAGACATACTGACGAGAGAAGGCATGCGCCTCTATGATCCAGAATATGTAAGGGGGAGCCAAACACAGTGCGGCGGCAGATGACGCACTACAAGTCCGTAATGGAATGGCAAGGGAAGTAGGACCAGTCTATTAAGGCTCGGCAGACCCACAGATATATCCCTAACGTGAAGAGACGGGTTATGAGGGAATGTGGCGAAGTGAGTTACGACCTCACGCAGTTCTTGAGTGGGCAATAAATGAAATACCTCCAGCGTTTCGTGGACCTACGCTGTGCCCGGATGCCCAGGTATCCGCAGAGTACGTTTTATTTATTGTGTGAGATTCGTTGAACATAGGGCGAAACTAGGCAATGGATGAGGCGTCACTAACACCGAAAAACATCCTAAGACACATGATGAGGAACGAGGATGAAGGCCATATACGCGAAGTTGACGCTTTTCACCTCCCAACGCACGAAAAGGTGATTGAATTCGAGAAGTGTTAATCGAATAACAATGCTACCCACCATAACCATATTATCCGCCGGCTATAGATGGACATTGCGTTTGAGCTCCTGAATGTTGGAACGGAGATTAAAGGATTACTATGAGTTCTCTTCGATGCTGTGCTTCCATTCGGGAATTGAGCACAAAATAATATCCAAGTACTTAGTTGTCAATGAACATCTCTAATGGACTCCCACAAGGGGACGGACAGGTCTGCCTCCTTTTCAGCGGCACGAAAGCTGAGACTGCACATCGATGAAAGCAGAACAAAGTAATTGGTGGACCGTCTACAATAACAGCTAACATTGGTCCGTCTACAATAACAGGTAACATAGGAAAATAATTTACGTACCTTGAGTCAATAGTAGCAGCCGACAATAATATAGAGCCAGAAATACTGCTAAAAGCTAACAAAGCCTACTTTAGTCTGTCAAAGCTCTTCAATCCGAACATCTAACTATACATCATCTAAAATGCTGCTATATAAGACTATGGTCTTACCGGTACCTATATGCATCCAAGCCGTGGGTGCTCCGCAAAAACTACTTTAGCCTCATAGCCGTGTTCGGGATTATTGGTCCCTTATTTTAGGAAGGACGATCACGCTATCGCGATATAGATGCTATGAAAAAATAAAGCCTATCCAGTGGGCAGAGCATCTAGCTCATATGAGCCAAGAGAAACCTGCTCGGAAAGTTCTCTGCGGTGAGATTTACGGGGCTCAACAGCAGGGAGACCCAGCCTCCGCTTTAAGGATGTCCTAGGCAGAACGCTTAGGGCTTACTGGATGACATCGGCTCAGAATCAAGACTTGTGGTGAGAAGAGTTGCGAGAGGTCAGGACCGGTTTCCTTTTGTAGAGCCGCTAAAGAAGAAGACTTAGCTATATAGAGACCCAAAAAAGGCTTCTTCCTGGGGATCCTGGGGTTTACTAACGGGTCAAAGATGGAACATGGTACAGGGGCTGGTGTCGCAGGACCCAGCTCCAAGGTCTCGAATGCAATGGGTAAATGGTCCTCTGTTTTCCAGACTGAAATACATGCCATTGCGACCTGCGCTAGGCCCAAACTTGAGAAAGGTTTGAAAAGCGCCAACATTAGAATCTTTTTCGACAGCCAAGCTGCCATCAAGGCACTCGACAGTAGCCATAATACTGTAAAAAAATATATAGAGATAGCATCGGTGCCCATAGCATCATTAATTATGGGAGTAGGCAGGAATTGGGAGTTTTGTCTTTAACGGGTTAATGGATAGCTCAGAGAGGCTAGACCATTTATAGTGTCACTGCTTGTGGAGAATTTCTTTTTCGTTATTAGGATCATCATGGTCCGTATAGGTAACTGTCTTTATCCTGTCGCTTTCTAATGTTTTTACAACGTTTAGAAGCTTAGCCATAGTCATAAGTAGTGGTGACCAAAAAGTCTTGCTGTGCTAAGCAAAAACTCTTGCAGTCTTGTCTTGTCTGGTCTTGGTTTTGCTAAATGTGTAAGACAAAACAAGACTGCAAGACTTTTTGCACATAACTCATCACAGTCATAAGTCATGGCAGCGGTGCGCGGTACTGTAAAATTTCGCGGCACGTCGGCTTGACTAAAACAGTACGACTCATTCTTCTTATATAAGTTCATAAGGTCCGCCACGAGTATAACTCGTGCTTCTCATATTTGAGCTGTAAGGCATATAAAAAGATTGGGTTGTTTGAAATAATAATGAAACCGCCTTAATCATTTAACAAAATATTAACAACTAAAATATTTGATTTAGTGTTCCATAATTTACGTCAAAACTTATTTGATAACAGTTGACACAAGGCAGTAGTGTATACACGCTTGACATGACAAAGTACATCTGAAAAATTCTAGAAAATGGTAGCTAGTTTTAGCAAACGACAGGAGCCATAATACGGTAAATAAAGATCGGATAAATTAGAAAGACGCACTTCAAAGTAACCACAGGTAAATTACCGTGATTGCCCCTCATAATATGCAGATTATCTCATACCCTATAGGTGCAATTTTGCCCGTTAAGTGAGCGTAGCTCCATCACTCTAAACAATCTTTCTTGGATACTGCCACCTCTAACAGATCTAAACAAGTATTACAAGTAAAGCTTCGCTCTCTGGTCCAGATCGGGGTTCAGTGCATTCGAATGCAACTTTTCCGCTCTTCCAAATGCGATGGACACTTCTTTTTGAAATTCCTGTCTAACGACCAGTGGCGTGGCGTGCTTTGAATTGTAGGGGATGCAATCTGGCAAAATTTGTATGGAAAAACTCCGTTCCGCGGATGCACGTTATATATTCAAAAGGAGTATTAAGATTATCTATATTATCATGAATACATAAAATAAGTCTTCCATTGAAATTGCAGCAAGTGTGAGCTACTTTTGGAAGTTTTTGCTTTAAAAACAAGTCGAGAATAGCGGTTCGTTTAGTTGAGTGAATAAAGAAATTTGAGAAACATGTGATTGACTGAAAGAAGATTCGGCACTCACGAATCTTGTCACATGATTTCGATAAAACAAAATTTAAGCGATGGGCAAAGCAGTGTACAAGAAGAGCATTTGGAAGTTTCTTTAACTCTAACTTCACCTGCCTTAACTGAAGCTCCGTCATAGCAATTGTAACTTGGAACCACATGCGAAATTCTGCATAACATGAACTATATGTTCATGCAAACGAGCTGCTCTTCCATCATCGGAAATATTTTTAAAACTAATGAATGTTTCTTTCATGTCACCAGAGGAAGAAATGTATCTCAGAGTGTTTGACAACATAGATCGACAGGAAATATCCGTGGTTTCATCACAAATAATTGCGAAAAACTCAGAAATTTGGATTTCAGAAGTAATTTTAATTTTTAGTAAGAGTGCAGGAAATAGCCATTATTAAATCATTTTGAATATTGTTTGATAATCCAGAAAATACTGAGGCTGATTTTTAAGTTCTGGATTATGTTTGGCCAAAAGTGAAATTAATTCATCATAATTTTCCCGATTAATAGAATCTTGGCCCTCGCGGTGTCCGCGAAGGGCTTGCTACTGACATGCCAAGTGGCAAACATCTATACAAATTTTAATAATTTTCCGGATCTTTTTAACTAACTCATTTGTTCTCATAATTGAGGATTTATAATTAGTGTCTACTAGATTTTCAATCCTTTGTCTTGTACCGAATTTAGAAAGAGCTAAAACCGATTTTAAATGCTCGAACGGCTTTATGAAAATTATTTAAATCATTAAATCCCGAAGACCGCCAAACGTTCTTTTCATTGGAAAATAAAATGCAAGGCCAACAAAAAATTTTTTGCTTATTTGTAAGCCAATTCGCGCTATTGTATAATTTAATAGAAAAATGCCTAGTGCATGTTTTATTCTCACTTAAAATATGTAATATTGGTTTCGGTCTACCATTTTCAATTATGGATTCTTTTCCATTAATGAACGCGAGCCAAAGGATTGCTGCAAAAAATAGTCCATTATGCAAAAATGCTAACCATAAATATCACCCATGATATTTAATAAAGTAAAAAAAAAATAAAAAAAAACTAACATAAATAATATATAATTATTTTTCAATTTATCCAATTTTATTTTCAAACTTACTTTTTAAAACTACTTGCATTATTTTTAACTCACAAAACAAATCGCACCAACTAAATTGCAGGTATAACAATTTTTTATTTATGTGAATTAATTAATTAATTATTCTAAAAATACTGCTTTTTACTATTTTCTACAATTAAGTCATTAATTTCAAACTACATTGTACAAAACCATTTCCAATTAGATTGCACATAGAATTGAATTCCCTCCAAACTTATAAGAAAATTTCTCTCCGCTCTCACCCAACAAAAAATATATTCAAAACTTCGTATGGATGCAAAATCTGAATTGCTTCCCTTGGCTCTGGTCACAGGAAGAAACGTTCGTTGTGTCTTCCCATCTCCACTTCCCTCTTCATCCACAATCTCGCACCGGGGTGCGTTCCAACGAACAGTCAAGGGAAGCAATTCAAATTCTGCTTCTCGAAGTCCGCTGGCATGTTTCTTTGCGTTTTCGTATACGAATTCAGAGAGAAGGACAGAACTTTCGCTCATGGACATATTATTTTGATATTAACAGTAGAGGCTAGAAAAAGCTGCAATAATACAAAGTTAATCTCAGAATGATAAAATTTTTATTTTATCATTCTGAGATTAACTTTGTATTATTGCAGTTTTGTAAAAGAAAAGAATAATTTATTGATAAAATTTGAATTTTTATTTCTATTTCCTAAGAAATTGTAAGGGATGCAATGCATCCCTTGCTTCCAAAGACGCCACGCCACTGCTAACGACCAACTAACCGCACAGCTCCTCTTGGATTCTGGCGATGTAACTTTTCTTACCTTGTCCATATCATGGGACGTCAGTGATCTTAACAGTCTCAAACTTGTATCAATTAATTTCGGAAGATGTCATGGATCTGTTCACTTAGATGTTTTTGCGCTTAATCAAGGTTTTAAAAAGTTTGATTACATATCATTAATTAAAGGGGATAAAGGTGAAAGGTGTGTAAATAATTATAAGCTGTTCAATGCACTCATTTTTTGGGAACATCGTGTATAACGCCTTTGGTCCAGGTTGATGAATTGTAGGCGGTGGTAAACACGTTAACTATTCCAAACCCAGGTCCAAAATCCTAAAATTTGTTAACTCGGAGAAATTTTTGGTGAAAATTCTTTCGTTAGCCGAATTTGTATTTTTGAACCGTTACATCACAATAATAATTGTAGGTTATATAACTTAGTATCATTAATTAAAAGTAATTAATTAAATTAATGAAAAATTATCTGGGATCGGACCGGCACATGGATAATCACTTTAGGTGTTTTGTAGCAACATTAATTTTAAAAAGAAATGAAAAGTGTTACATACAACATAACCATTCAACCACTGAAAACTTTAACTATCATTTTGGAAAGAAGACTGGTTGATAAAATTTTCTATAATGTCAGCTATAAATCAAAAAGTCACCATCAATCAATAAAAGTCCATTCGAAACAATTTCCAAATACACTTTATCACATTTTCTTGCCCAGCGAAAAAAAAACGACGCAAACATTGAAAAAATTTGCATCCAACCTTGACGACTGATATTTACCTGAAGGTCAATTTCACACAGCAAGTGTAGCGTTACCTAAGCTGTTTACCATATACTAGTGTGACACACAGATAGGAGAGCTCACCTTTAATCTCGGTCATCCCAAAATCCCGCGATACAAAAAGTGAACTGGAAAATGCTGCGACAAAAGAATAATGAAGCCTAGTTTTAAAATTAATGAATTTGAATATCCATAAATATTCAACTCAAATGAAATATGGATAATTAAAATGCATTTAAGATATCAGTCACGAAAGGTATCTTTTGTGATATGCCATTAATCAAAGCCTCATAGGAATTCATTGTTAACGAAGCGATTACCTCACAGCTACCTGTCGTGCGAAATCGCCCAAATCATAGTATTCATATAAATTATATTTGGTTTTCACCTCTTGTCCATCTCTTGTCTAACTTGGGCCGGAGTCACTGGAACGTGAACTGGCACTATGGTCTAAAAGGGGTTATATGATATTAATGGCATGTCGTCAAATGTATAGTAAAAGAAAAGAAGGTGCAATTTCAGGTAAGTTATTCAGACAATTTACCGGTAGTCAAGACGTCTCTTGAGGACACATCTCCATTTCCGTCTTCAGAAAGGGCATGGACCATTAAGAAATCATCGAGAGATAAACAGGGTTTCATGACAGTCGTGCAGTAATTGTCCAGCGATAGTAGTAGAGTCGAGTGGAGACGTTTTCAGTTTCTTCATTTCTTCTTCTTGTCTCGTGTTCAAATAAATATGGAGAAAATTAACTCTTATCCATTTGGACATTTCAAGAGGTGAAGACTTTCGCGCGCGGATTTTTTTGGGGAAATTTTTTTTTATGGGAATGTTTGAGAAATTGATGAGTGAACGAAGCGGACAACTGACATTTCGTTGTTATGAAATCATCAAAGGCGCTAGCGTTGGACAATTTATAATTGGGCAAAAGAAGGAAGCTGAACAACTTTTGATCTTAATCAGCATATTTTTTAATTTCTTAACATCGGGAATATTTCAGGTGAAATGAACACGATTTTGATGGATTATTATGGAACACAGGGTGCGAAGTTTAATGGTAACATTCCTCGGCGGCGTTATCGTATACTAGTTATGTAAACAAATTTAATTACTGGCAATTCATGTGCAATTACTAGAATAATAAATGTGTTGATATTGAAAAAATTGAATTGAATAAGTGTTTTTTTTAATTTGATATATTGAAATTAAAATCAATTAAATGATGATTTAAATAGTTAAATTTTCAGCATTACATAGTGGGCATAAATTTAAAATAATGGGCTAACAGAAACACGTTAAGCCTTCAATTCCGTAATAGATGAAATAGGCAAAATTCGAATTACAAATTGGAGCGAAAAATCGAGGCGGTTGGAAGAAACTTTACAGGAGGCCCGGGTACTACAAAAACTGTAGCGCCAAAAAAGAATGAGATTTCCAATAACATGCAAGGATACTATATACAAGAATTAGTATACTAGTATGTAAGTACTTTTGAACAACTCTTAGAAATTTCGGTATGGAACCTTGTTACCATCTGGAATAGTATATTCTGTAACAAGTTTGGAATGATGCATATTCCGCACAAGTGGAAGTGGCGGTCCACGAGTGCGGAATATGCCATTCAAAACGTGTTGCAGACTATACTTTTTCTACTCCTCTAATTAGTTTTTATTAATATTTTGTAAAGAAAAACGTACCTTATGTATAGTAAAGCTAATGTCAAAAATATAATGTATAAGGCACAGCAAGATATTTTAACGCTAAATAACATATTAGTAGGGAGTGTTCATTCATAACAATTTTGTAATTTAATAATTTGTTAATAGATGGCCGACGCAAAATTTATTAAAAAAATGGTATTATTTTCTGCAATTTAATAATTGAATAGTTTATTTAAAGTAAAAATTTTCCTGCGGGACATCATTGATTGTTTATTATTGAAACAATCCTTTTTTTTTCTTTAATTAATAATTCATATTCTTGGATTACGACGAACAGATGTCGCCAATAGTAGTCATTCCATAACAAGTGATGGAATGAATTTTCCACACGGGTGTGGAAGGCAGCTAATTCCGTAACTAAAAGTAATATCAGAATGCCTGTATTCTAACAGAGGCGTAGAAAAAAAGTTTTTTGTAAGTATTTTCAGAAACAGATAAATTGATTTGGAACAAAGGCACAAATAAACTAATTTCAATCTTGTTTCTTTAATAATAGCATATTATTAATCCACATGCTTACATTAAAAGGTTGCGATCTTCCAATGATTAACAACACTATTTTCAATTGAACGAGTATTTATACAGAAAGAATGCAGGAGACTTGATTGGTGACATAATTCCGAACCTGCTAAAAGACTACTGTTCATGAGGGAATAAATTGGAGACAATATTGTCATAATAGCAGAAAAACCTCGAACATTTCTTAACAATCAATACAAAAGAGTAAAGTTTACAATGGTGGAGTCGCTATTCATATTGAATTTTTGTATGTTATGTGCTATACGTAACATGAAGAACAAAATAATCACAAACAAGCAACATTAACAAGAGATATAGAAACAAAAGATCAGTTTCAAAATGTGGAAGTCTGCAGTGAAAACAAAATTTGTTTAGTTAATTAATTGCTAAATTATTGAAATGGCGCTACTTTGCATTTGTAAAGTTAAATGGTTTGTAGGCATTATTTTGCTTCACAAGGTCCGAAAGACAACTAAGCTCAATTTTTGACATAGTCGTTAGTTAAACGATACCATTTGTTTTATTTTTATTAGAATGGATTTGTTAACGTGAAACAACATTTTGAATAAAATAATGTTATCATAGAAATTCTTTTGCGGGTTGAATACTCTAAAATACTTTGCTTAACATACTTTTAAATAGCTTATATTCCCGGATTTACGGTGGGTGAGATCTTGACTTTCTGGGTTCAATTCATGGTATTGACAAAGATATTTGTGAATAGATGCTAATATTTTTTAAAGAGACACTCATTTATTTTAAAGAGACACTCATTTATTTTAGTCCTGATATCATCCAATTTGAACGTATGCTATTTTAAAACGAGACAATTTTTTTGATAGCAAGAGTTCGCACATTTTCCAATTGTAGAATTTGTAATTTGTTTATATTAAAATTAAAAAAAAAGACCCTACAAAAAAAGAGATCAATGTTGCACATAAATGTTGCTTGTGTTGTGATCAATAACATCACGATATATGTAGTCTTAACAATCGCTAAATTCTATTGGATGTACCAACAATTGAAGGAGCTTCATATTGGCGCCACACTCATGTCTACACGATTGTCAGCGAATTTCAGGTATTCAGTGACCGATCGATTCAGTGAATGATCGGCCTGATGTGAACTAAGTTGGATAGTGCTGTGAGTCATTCAACAAAATTTAATAAACATAGTTAATCTATATTAATAAAAGAAAGTTTCTGTATGTATGCGCTATAGCGGGCACACCAGTCATCGCAGAGCTTCGAAATTTTGCACGACCCACAGTGGGCTAGATAAGGAAAAAAGTGGACAAAAATATAGAGTTGTCCCGTACATTCGAAATTTAGGTTTCAGGGGTTTTTCACATCGCTGATCATGAATCCGTAACGGTTTAGCCGCTAGGACGTTTTGAAGTTTTTTTGTTAGATTTTTCTTTTCTCCAAAACATACATAGTTAACCTATACTTTTTATCCAAGATTGGAAAGCTTGAAGTATTTCCTATGAATAATGTCCGGACAATTTTTATGCTACGGCCTTTGCTTTTGAAGTTATAAGCAATTTTAATTAAAATTGGCCTTATTTGGTACTTTTTCAGTACTTTTTCACCAATTTTAACATCTTATAAAATATGAATTGTCAAGTTTTGGCACCCAAATCTTTCGAATTCTCATTTCATAAAGTATTTCCTACGAAATCACCTTAAAATAATCCTGGGGGGTAGCTATTTTTACAGTTTAAGGTCAATTAAGTTTTTAAAAAAATTTTTTTTTCGTGGTTTTTGATCGTTCTTTTACATTAGCATGGATTATTATTCAATAACGGTAAAACACATAGAAATATTCTACAAACCTTCAATATCACCCTCCATTGAACGGAATTAATATTACAAGACACGCAAATGCGTCGTTCGGTAAAACATGGAGGAGATCCCGCTCTTTAAAATAGTTCCTAGAAAAGGGCATTTAAAAAATAAAATTTTTGAATTTTGTCCACTTTTTTTAGAATTTAGCCCACTGTGCGACGGTCGAAGCCCGATTTTCGAAATTCAAAATGGCCGCCGCAATATGACCAAAATTCAAAATGGCCACCCAAATATGAATTTGCAAATTGTGTTCCGATTTCAAAGAAAGTGGGTATCTGTGGGGTTTTTAAGGTCGCTAATAACGAATTTGTGGTCAAAACTTATAAATTCAAAATGGCCGCGGCAATATGGCCGACGAATTTGCCAATAGTATTCCGAATTCAATGAAAATCGGCATCTATGGTTTTTTGAGATAGCAAATAACGAATGTTTGATCAGAACTTATAAATTCAAACCGGCCGCGCAAATATGTCGGACTAATTTTGTTAATTGTATTCCGATTCGGATTAAATTCTCATATTTCCGAATTGCCCAAGCTTCGAAATTTTGCATGAAGGTCCGTGAAGGTCTCCCATGATACACCTCGAAGCCCGATTCTCAAAATTCAAAATGGCCGAAATCAAAATGATCACGCAAATATTACTTCAGTTTAAGGAAGATGGTCGAAGGGCCGCACACAAGCAACGCTTTCCATACGCCAACTAAATATATTATATTAGAGCTATTAAGAACTTATAACGGTATAGTTTAAGCTCTTTAAACCCCATGTCGACTAGCATTTAAAAAGGAGATTATGCTGTTGATCGTGTAGGGTGTCATTTAGCATACTCAATAGACCGGTTCTGGTTCGATTATAGAGGTCCAGCAGCATTGGACGTGATTAGTACTCGGGGAACGCTTGGCAAAACGACATGCGGCTTTAAAAATCCACTCCACTCGCATTGCTTATGACGAGGCGTGAATGAGGTAAGGCCCCGACTAGCATTTAAAGGGGGCATGTCTCGTACAGCGTCTGGTCGCCAGGTGGCAAATGAGGGCATGCCGAAAGCAGTGGGGGATACTTTTTATAATAAAACATTTAATTTACGAATAATGAAAATATTTTATTATAAGCTTTATTAAGTTGGGTGAAAACTCCAATTATATCCTCACAATCGATTTCTTGCACCAATTTTGCTTGGATAGACAACATTGACCATGTTTACGCGAAGATACTTAAGCTCTTAATATCGCTATCAGTAATAGTTTTAAGTCAGTTCTGCTGTCAAATAGAATTGGGTTTTTTTGAAATCAAATTTTAAATGTGATTTTATAAAGGCAAATATAAAAAACTAATATAATAAACAAAAAAAGATATTCCTTAGTGATACACGTGCTTCAGTTTGTCCTGCCAGAAATAAATTACCCATTGATTCAACTCGTCGTATTTCAACAGGAATGGAGTTCCACAATTGAGCTACGTGAATAAAGAAAGAGCGTTGCCCCAATAGATGCCGAAAGCGGGGGATAATCACAGTTGTTGATGATGTTATGTTAGTAGCACAAGACCCTAAAATCTCAGTAGTCACTTAAGGAACATCCAAAAACTGAGTGCCGGTGAGGCCAAATGTGGTCATACCTGCGAAGGTTATGAATGAAACGTATGCAGTCGTTAAAGGCTACTTCTAACTTACGGTTACAGGATGAATCTAACACAGGCACCCTCCCCAAGCCAACCCTAGCTGAAGTTGCCATTTCAACGCCCACACCCTAGTAAATGGTCACATATTTCTGCCATTAGTATTTAACGGCTATTTAGCCCTAATAGAACTTACGTATGCAGCGTCAGAAATTTTTTTCGATTTAAACCCTTTTTTATCCCAACCCCCTAACTCGAGGTGGGTCCACTTCCCGCAAAAATGTTATATTATAAAAAATGCTTGAAATTACTTGAAAAGCTTATATACAAAACGGCAGAAGGTTGGGACGACACGATTTTTTCAAGTGCCACCTTCCCTACGGGAGAGAGTAAACCCTGACAAGTAAAAGTTTTTCAGCGCCCCTAATATTTTGCCGCCCTAGGCCCGGGCCTCGCGGGCCTAAGCGTAAATCCATCACTGGCCGAAAGAGGGATTTTCGCATAGATAGGAATCTATGAGCACCACTCAAAGAAATATCAGCGATAGTGAAGTGAGGTATGCCCTATCAGTTTCTTGTAAAACCCCTCTGAAGATGAATTTACAAATCCGACGTTTTTCTGTCGCGCCTCTCTTTTTTAAGATTTTAACTAATCAGAAACAATTTGATGTCGCAGAAGTTGTTTCTGATTGGTTGAAATCTTAAAAAAGAGAGGCGCGACAGAAAAACGTCGGATATGTAAATTCACCTTGAGAGGCAAACTTCATTCCAAATGAAATTGGGCAATCCTAACATCTGCCTTACGTATTCGGAAATCTTTTTAAAAAGCTTTAAGTTTAAGCTTTAGTTTTACTCATAAAAAACTTTGGTTTTTGCTGTTGCCTTGCTTCATCAGGCAATTATATTGGTGGCCGTGAAAATTGTCATTACATTTAGCATACTCAACAGACCGGTTCTCGTTCGATTGTAAAGGCCAAGCAGCAATGGACGGGATTAGTACTTAGTTGCGGGCCCGCTTGGAAAAACGACGCTCGCGTTTAAAAATATAAAGCTTTCGACATAGCCGCAGCTATTACTCGCATATCCACGCCGAAATTCTCAAATTGTTTAGCCTCTTTTTTCCACTCGCGATGGAGCGAGGCGTTAGATGCCCCTTGTGGGTCCTATAGGGAAATTCACATGGGACCCACATGAGGCAGTAAAGTTTGTCTCATAAGGGCCATATCCGCACCCCCAAGCCCAAAAGCTATTCGGGCATAACCCCATAACCAAAGAATTTAAAATCATATAACTTAACAGACAGTTGGTAAATAAATTGACCGATTAACTTGTTTCATTTTAACGGTTATATGTTCACGTGCTCACCACCCACAATGATTATGATCCGCTGCCCCTGTATGAGGTAGTATACTTATTTTTGGCTGCGTCTAATTTAAACCAATCCTTGCGGTTACTTAATTATTTAAATGAACTTAAGAAAAAATTTATAGGACTTTATACCATTAACAATAATTGTGCTTGAAAATTTCTGGAATTTTTTCAAAATCTTCTTCTTATTTTTATTAACTGTGAACCATCTCAAATTTGGTTAAAAAATTAACTAACCTCGAACAAATTATAATACAATATTTCATAAGTAATTTATAACAGTTAGACTAATGACAGCATGGAGCAACAAGACGATCATAGCCATTGGTTAATTCTTATAATTTGCGTCTGGACCAGCAGACCCATATCTAATAATCGGAATCACTAGATCATTGGTTCTTACCCAATAATAATCGTTTGAAGCATCGGATTATTTATCGTCTTCGATCATCTTAACAATCGCCAGCAGCAATTATATGCGCAGTAAATTTATGGCTTTAGTAATGACTGGTCGGAAAGGCTCTCACTAAACGGCTTTTAATTTGCCATTTATTAGTTTTAACTGCAAATAGTTTTCGCTTTGAGCAAAAAAGTTTAGCAACTCTGCGACATCATGCAAAAACACTATCGGTACTCATCTTGCCCAAGAAACACCGTTTAGTAATTATTTCTCAAGATTCTTCCATTTGATAATGATGCCGGCAAAAAAGAGTTTCAAAAGTCAAGTGGACAATAATGAAAAGTGGAATCGGAACATGCAACGAGACAGTTGATTGCATTTAACGTCGTGTGTCCTTCGATACAAGGCTGAGATGCTTTTAACCCATAATGCCCTTTTGTGAATCTCGCTGCAAGTTGCATCAGTTAAACTATATCAATTACAGACAGACGAAAAAAAACAAGTTCGTAAACCAGATCGGGTGCATCAAAACAAGTCTAGACATCTTCAGGTGTCCTCCTTACAGGCATTTGCGGCTGGTAATTAAATGCAGAACTCGTAAACAATCAAAGGTGGACACGCGGACACGAAAATAAGTGAAAGGCGACTCATAGCATTCCTGTGCCATCTCTGTAACCTCACGCAGTTCACACGACCAATTACCAAGTTGATGCATTGGTGCAACATTCATTTTCAAGTACTTACCCACGCAGAGGAGCAGCGTCTGCCACCGAAGTCCCATTTTAGAATGTCGATCTGCAAAGAAAAAAAAAACATGAAGCATTAGAAAACCTGACGATATCCAATTTAAGTTTATTATTTTGAATTTGTATGGGAATGCAGAATGGTAGTTATTATACGATCGAGTAATTGATGATGGGGCGATGATGATGGCTGAATGCCGCCGCACTGAGAAGACGACGACGACGGGCCAAATGGATTACGGACGAAAATATACTGTGCAAGTATGACATGAAAAGATCACGTTCGACAACGCCCCTTTGGCTATTAATTTTAATTATATCTCTTTGAGATTAGACTCATTGTACAGCCGAGTGTGAATGAATCTGGCGTAGACTTGCATAATGCCAGTAGTAGAGGCCTAGTTCCTTAGCGAGAAGAACGTGCAAGATTGCGGGAGGTAGTGATGGAAAGCAGCATCAATATCCGGTGAATGGTGGGTGCAGGACAGGCAGTTAGAAGATCTTGTATTTAGTTATGGCCATATCAAGTACGTAATTTTAATTTTAATTGTTACAAATAATTTTGACTTGAGTCATGCTATTTGATAAGCATGACTTGTAGCGTGTTTAGTGATCTAAACATTTTTTAAAGGGCTGCGATTGTGTAACATGATCAGTATTTTTGTTGTTGGTTAAGGTATTAAATAATAGGAATGATGGACTAATAACTATTTTGTGATCTAACATAAGAAAGAAAGTACAGATTGACCCATTCGATCGAAAACGTTTCTTTTATGAGATGAGATAAATTTGAAGATTATCTTTTAAATATTTCATCTATGGACTAAGTTAATAATTGCGCATTAAGAACATTTTGAACAAGGAGATAAACCAAACTCCGTTCAAAATCAAAAGTTATTTCACCTACACTTAACTCATCTAAGCAAGGGTTCTACTCCATTAATTATTATAATTTGGAGGCCTCAGTAATCTCGTTGTTAAGGCTCCCGAATAATATCTCATGATTCTTTGCTTGTTCACTTCGTCCACCCAAATTTTTTATAATGTGCTGATGATGTCTGGAGTCAACCTTCGTACTACAAGTCTGTTATGCCTTTTACGTTATCGACCAATATTCAGTAGGTAATAAGCTTATCTCGAGGGATAGGATATGCTAATGGAAGTCTGGGGATGCACAAGGAGAAGGATGAACCCTGTGTTTGAACCTTTGGATGTTGTAAGAGTTCAGGAATTCTTTCTGTGGAATGTATGATTTCGGGAATTCTGAAAGTGAAAGTTTGTTCCACAGTCGATTTGTTTTAGTTTTAAACGACCGTTCTGTGCGCGAAAATAAATGCTACAGAGTTCAAAAGTGAGTCGACCAGGCTTGTGCTGCGTTGTGGGAAAAACATAGCCGTGGAAGCAGAAGGCTATTAAACTTGGTGGGCTAGAAATAGTGGTAAAATTTTACAAGGGCTACTTTATTTCTATGGTGGCTCAATTGGAGAGCAAACTGGGATATCCCCAATGAGTATGGGAACTTGGTTTTGCACATTGTTCAACCACAGGAGGCTTTCGAGGCACCGGCTCAGATAAAAGAGTTGATATCCAATCGGGAACGAATGTAAGACTTATACATTATGGCACTACCCTACAGCTGGAAAGATTTCAAGCTTCTAAGAAATCACAGACACTGCAATGCTTGTTCAGTAATTTGGAATATGTGATTATTTCGAAGCAGATCGCCAGTCAATGATATAGTAGAGGGGGCGGCCAACAAGTCGATCGCGATCGATCGGTCGATCGCAAAGCCAATTTTGGTCAAGTCTTTGGTTTAACCAACGTGTTACAATTGTAACTGCAATGAATCTGAATCATAGAAAAACACGGCCAGTGATTTAACAAATTAACAAAACCGTTTTGAATATATATTTTACTTATCTATCCATAGTAACACCGTATAAACATATTATGGTCATATGACCTTGAGAAATCTATGGTCGTGACATCGAGCTACTTCGCTTTTTAACGTATTATTACACTGCCGCTCTGGCTGACGACACATACTCCCCCTCCAGCGGCAGCGATATCGCATTGGAATGGTGATTTCTCTTCGGTTCTTCGTCTACTTTGATGTTAAGAGAACTACAGGAAAGGCCCTAACGTATAAAACCCGTGTACGTGAGCCTAGTGAAATTTAGGATCAGTCAATTTATATCTACTCTGTTTACATTATTTGACATTGAGTCAAATGCAATGTGATCAGCTGATTAGAACTCGGAATAACGGCGTGTAAAAGGTTTATTTGTAGGCGCAAGATCTTATCAAAACATATAATCGAGTTAATCTTCTAGCTCAGAAGTACACTTCTCAGCTGGGCTGAGAAACGGGCCACGCTTATGTGCAGGGACCGAATCCGGCCGAAAGCACCAAAAAAGGTATAAGAAGAAAAAACACCGCAAAAACGAGCATGCGACCGAAAATGCGGGTTCCTTCTCAACCCTCCCCAGCACTCCTGTACCGAGCCGGTCCGGTCCCTGCACACAAACGCGGTCACATTTACCACTGCACAGTGGCTCGGCTAAGACATGCAAACACAAAACAGAAAACAATGCAACATTTAAAAGCACAAAACATCAAACAGAGAAGCGTGCAAAAACAATGAAAAAGTGGGACACACAAGGAGTCACGCCACATTAAAAAGAGTCCTTTTAAGGACATCTTCGCTAACTTGCATGCTAAAAGCACTCGCATTTTTGTTAACATTTATAAGCATGCGGTTAACTGGTTCGTACATCCCATAATTGGTATTAGAGGAATTAATGTACAAGAGAGGTGGACCTCTCAGGTTGTAGTTGTTCACTCTAAATGACGTACGGGTTCGTAGGAAGCCTGAGTCAACTTTGTCATTCAACAAACGATGAACGAATATAACGTCAGCGACCTCGCGACGCTTATGGAGAGAGCTCAAGTTGAGCAATTTAAGTCTGTTCACATAAGGCGGAAGAATAAGTGGGTCATCCCACGGGAGGTGACTGAGTGCAAAACGGACGAACTTCCTTTGAACCGATTCGATTTTATCGACATGGGAGGAGTAGTAAGGAGACCATACCTGGGAGGCGTATTCAAGTAAAGGCCTAACTAAAGATATGTACAAGTGCTTTGTGATAAGGGGGTTGTTGAATTCCTTGGACCATCTTTTTATAAATCCCAGGACTGAATTGCCCTTGGAAGAGATATAATTGATGTGGGTGGAGAAATCCAACTTACTTTCTAACCTAACCCCAAGATCGATAACAGAGTTAGTGCGGGAGATCTTGTTATCAAGAAAAGTATAGTCGTAAGTTATAACGCCACGTTTTCTACAAAAAGTCATGACCTCACATTTACTAATGTTAAGGACCAGGTTGTTGTTGGAACACCAAGAATAGAAGGTGTTTAGGTCTGCTTGCAGAAGTTTGCAATCCTCGATACTCCTTATGTGGCGGTACAATTTGATGTCATCGGCATAAATAAGGATTTTACAGTGCCTCAGCAGGGTAACAATGTCATCGATTGATAAAATAAAAAGAAGAGGACCAAGATGACTTCCTTGTGGGACACCAGAGGACGCCTCGATGTTTTTAGATTTGGCTCCGCGGAATAGAACCTGGTAGGTTCTGTCGGCTAGGTACGACTGGAACCACATAACCAGGGCATGCGGAAAGCCTAATTTTTTTAGTTTTAGAACTATAATAGAGTGAGAGAGCATGTCGAAAGCTTTACTGAAGTCTGTATAAACACAGTCAGTTTGACAGCCAGTGACAAAGCCTCGAACAGTGTAAGAAGAGAACTCTAGTAAATTAGTAGTAGTGGAACGAGCTGCAAGAAAGCCATGTTGGTTAGTTGAGATAAGTCTCTTGCAGATAGGGGCAATAGCAGAATAAATAATGGATTCGAAAAGTTTTGGTATACATGATAACTTCGCAATCGGTCTATAATTAGATATTTCGTTCTTACAACCCTTTTTATGAACAGGGATTATAAAAGAGTTCTTCCATAAGGTTGGGAAGCGCCCTGTATTGAGGGATTTCTGAAATAAACATAGGATAGGAGACAGTAGGGCCCCTGCACAGGATTTTAGAACAGCAGGAGGGACACCATCAGGGCCGGACGAAAAATCTTGTGGAATCTTATTTTTAATTTTAAGCCCTTCTTGCCCTCTTCTGTTCCAATCGCCTTTTTCGGCTGCAATGGACAAGCAACTACCAAAACGTGAGCAGTCACACAACAAGAATTTCACTATGCCAAAATTCGGCGAAGACCCTTCCTGTAGCTCTATATTCTAAGCTTTTGATGCTGCATGCTCTGTGACGTTCCTTGTTGGCATAGGTCGTTGTGTGGTTTAATGTATGGCAACTAAACTTCTTCGAACTTGCAGTTTTTTTAGATCCTCCTGGCGTGCTCCTATGTTTGGCTTAATTGCTGCACGCAATCCTAAAGCGTGCGACGATAGATATTAAAGAAATGCCTGATCTGACATACAGGTGCGTGAACGAAACGCATTCAACGCAAAAGCTGTTTAACTATTAACTTTTTCCGCACTGCCTTATTCGATATAGACTGAAATGCCCAAACACAAGCTCAGATCAAATCCATGCACGTTTCGCTTATATGTTTTTTTGTTATAGGGGAAAGATGAGACAGAACGCAAGCACGCAAGTATCTGTCAGCGAAAACTTGCCGCATACTATGCATCGGCCGCACGCACCGCACGCCAGGCCCGGATGTATTTGTTTCCAGCTTAACAGTATTAACGGCTAGACTGCGTACCAGTCTTTTATTTGGTAGCCCATAATTGCTGCCTTTAGAGTTCTGCGGACTCCTTCAATCATTCCAGTCGCTTACTAAAATGATCATTGTCTTTACTGCCGGATGAGTCAGACAGTGTAGTTTTTTACGACTAATTGTCAAAGTGGTTCAGGAACGTAAAAGATCAAATTTTGTCTTGGTCTGATGTCGCTGTAGACTTTCCACGGGCTATTTGGGAACAGCAAACTTCTTGAGCAGCAGCGGTGATCCTTTTTTCGTTTAAAAGCGAAGGTTAGTGGTTTGTGGAATATTCTCGTCCTTCTAAAAGATGACTGGTGTTTCACTCCTTGATCCATTGCCAGAAGTTCTCTGTCATACATGTTTTAATACTTTTCAATGGTTGTGAGCTTCTGAGGAAAAAACCTAAAAGTTTTGCAAGTCCATCCACGGCTTGATGTACTGTTGTGCACACATAGCGTTATTTTATGCGACCACTGCAAATCTCAGATTTTTGAAGTGTGTTATTTTAACACGCTTTAAGTGTTTATTGTGACGTCACCCATTTTATTTACATCGTAGTCACTTTTTACACGCTTTAAAGCTCGATAAAAATGGTCCTTGCCGATCGGGCTCGAATCCGGATGAAACATACCCCATTGGAGGTATACGCCTGGTTTGCGGTTTCTTAGTATCGCCTTCAGAAATTTCTTTGGTGCGCAGTAGAAAGGAGTATAGAGATTGTAGTACAATAGGTCAAATGACGATCGTTTAACCTTTAAGCCTGCAATACACTACTCGCGAAGTTGCTTCGGCGAAGTACTTCTCAAAGTTGATCGAAGTCCGAAGTACGTGACTACACGCTCGTGCAACCTCGCGGGGAGCTCAGCACACCTCGTGTCGTTTGACTCGGGCGCAAAAACAGCCAAAGATGCGATGTCGCCCGAGGCGAAGTAAAGTTACACAAAGTGAATAGAAGTGCCTCTCTACAGTCTCGACTTCAAACAACTTCGATCTACTTCGCGTGTAGTGTAGTGCAGGCTTTAGACCTAATATCTCATTCAAAATAGTTTCGTTGCATGACCTTGGTAGTCAATTCCACCCACGTCCAAAGTTTATTCAACAAAAATTGCATTCAAGAACTACTGTGGCCAAAAAATAGTAAGACTCGATTATCGTGTCGTGGTGCATTCTGAATTCCTTCCGTGGCGTCGGACCAAACTGCTAACACGGAATAATATTTGAACGTTATGCGTCTTTTGCGTGAAGCTATTCGCCAGAAGAGGCAAGAATTATGGGCAGAAAACTCTTGTTTTTGCAACACGATAAAACATCTTCTCACATCTTCTCAGCTATTTGGCCAACAATTTGACACATATCGATTCGCATATTCGTCTTATTTAGTTTCGTCCGCATATTCCCCCGATTTGTTAGAAGTCGGCGATGCCTGAAACTCAAAAAAACCACTCCAAGAATATCTTTATAAAAAGCTGCGCTCTTTTTACACCGTGATTCAACTCAGATCATTGACTTTCAAGTAATCTGTGATACGAAAATAGCTGGTGTACAAACCATATCGAAGACACATCTGATTGGAAAACCCAGTGTTTTTATAGCTTTGTGGGTTGCTACTTCTGTTTTCTTTAGTTTTGTATGTTGGTAGTTCTGCAAAATTTCATATATTTATTTGGAAATTTTTTGGTGGGATTTGCGCGATAATTGAAACTTGTCTTTTGTTATTTTTGGAAGTCAATTAAGCATTTTTATAAATTGTTTTTAAAGCAGAAATATTTTTAGTAAATTTTAGAAACTGATATAAATAGCGAAAAAAATCAGAAATACAACTTTAAAAAACTAAATTTCTTCCATGATCCAAGTCCGTTCTTTTATGGTCGGTTGATCTGATCTGGATCACGGTGTAAAAAGAACGCAGCTAAAATGCCAGTAAACTCCCTCATAAATCGAAAAATGCACTTTTTTGATGAAAATAAACTAGCTTATTGGCATGAAATTTGACGAAGTTGTCAGTTACCAATCGTTATCAACAATAAAAACTACTCGTTAGGGGTTTATAAGTCATAAAATATCTTGGTCTGAGATTTACCGACCATGGAAACATTAAAAGAAATTTCTTATATGTACACCTATGCAAGAACATCTGTTTCCAAAATGTGTCATTTTCCAGAGTAGAGATTTTTCTAAATTGTTCTTGCTATTTTGAAAATTACTTAACAGTCCGAAAAAATCGAAAACTCAAAATAACACTTCGCTGACACTTAAGGTTAGTGAAAACTTATTTTATCTAAACGGTTTTTATTTGAAGTGAGGCTAAGACAATTCACATATTTTTTCAATAAAATTATTTTTTCAAAAATGAAAACTGAAAACATCCTGTTTTTCTACTAAAAGCCAAATAGACTAAAGTCTTCTCATATTTGAATTATAAAAAAAATCTGAATCGATTTCACTTATTTTTGAGGCCGGTTCTGGCCGTATCTTTCTACAACAATCTTCGATAATCCCTGGTTTTTGCAAACATCCACAATTATTTTAACATTATTTTTGCCGATCAGTGGACCAAGAACTAAATTTAATAATCTTTACACAAAATGCAAATAACAATATTCATGGCCTACCTTCGTCGACAAGTTCACAAGAGCCGTGAAAGTTTCCGTTTTACTCACTAGAAGTTTCCGATCTTAAACTACGGCCAGGCTAATTGTTCAATAATTATAAATAAGAATGATTTTATTCACTTTCTTGATCATGAACCGTAGCACTTTAGGTTTTCACTAAAAACACAAACCGCAAATATTAAGGCTCTTTTACATTTCGAACAAAATTCCAATTTACTTCTTTCACTTGAGGTAGCACTTTCAACACTGTCGGCACATATCGGCGATCATCAAATCTTTATCACCCTTTCCGATAAAATTTCAAACTCACTATTGGATCTCAATTATGTTTTAGAAGTCATCTGCCACAATAGAAACCGTGTCTACTGGCTTTACGCATTATTGCCGGCCTTTTCTAATTAGCTAAGACCTTCGGTGCAACATAACAAGATTATCAAACACCGCCGAGCACCAGCAGAGCTCAACTGGCGCTAATCCCGCCGGGTAACACAACGTCTTACACCACAGAGAATCCACAGAGCACTTCTCCTCAGGTATCGTCGGGACAATCTATCAATGATCTTTGTGAAGGAAACAAATGATATCCAGTAATTCCCATGTAAAGATTAACCCTGGCAGATGATTAATATTCAGAGATTTTTGCAGATTTTACAAGCTGCGCACTCCAGGAAAATGCTGAGCTCTGACCTTCCACCTGGTCATGTTAATTGATCAGGCCGCAAAGAGTTTTCGGGATTCCCGCGTTGTACGCATGCATTTCTGCAAAGATGGCTGCCACCCATTTCGCTTAATCATCGCAGTGTGAATGCCTTTGTTGCTTTCCCGAAGGCATGGGTGGTTTTAAGTGGATGATGCGGTCGAATGGCCGGAGGTTGTTGATCAATTTAGCGGCTCAAGACTTAAGGAACTGAAAATAAAGATCCCATATCAGTAACAGCATCAACAGCAGAGAAATCACCTCTGACCACGTCTCGCCAAGACCCCATAATGTCTAATGCGCTACAGTCGACTCTATTGTTGTGCAAGAAAACCTTAAAACTTCGCAAAGTACACCTGAATGGAATCCTCGATTCATTCTGTATTCACTTGTTGCAGCAGAAAGCGACTTTTTGCGCAGTCACCTAAGTGCGATTGTGTCTTGTGCACCCACGAGCACATCGCGCAATTCCCGGATCGCATCTGCAACGCTCATCACGATCGTCTTTGATTCAACGAAATAATTCAAGATCACTTAACAATTTCGATCATCGCTTTTCTTCAAAGTAATGAGGCGACCGATCACGGCCACCCTGTGCCTACCGCAAAAATACCAGAATTGTCGCAAACAAAATACTCATCGAAGGTTGATCTTTGGTGGCTAATGGGACGCGTTTACGTGATTTGCAGTGGAGATCATTGTCGGAATTAATAGAAACCGAAATTTGATTAGAATTTTCGCAATCAATCTGGCGCACCTGAGGTGATAATGAGATAAGCCACAAAACGGGCTTAAACTGAACAGAAGCTGTAGTCAAGGATGTGCTTTTTGTGGCCGTTAATGAGATGCTCAAGTTCTTTAGTCGAGTGAATTCTTTGGTTAATTTGATTCTGTGTTGGATAATTTTTGTTGATTGTTCAGTGGTGTTAAAAAAGTTTATTTTTTTCGAAATTACTTCGTTTTTAAGGTTAGTTAACTAGCTGAGAATAAAGAGTGAGATACGTGCATGGCGCTTTTTAATAGGGTCTTTCAAGAAGAATTTTCTCAAAGTTTATTGTCGAATAAACACACTCATGGCCTTCGCATAGCAGTTGTTTCCGATGCCAATGGTATTTCCGTTGGCCCTTTAATTGGTAGATATTTGTTAGATTCCTAGACGTATTCACAACATAAAAAATTCTCAGGCTGATCTCTAAAAATTCCCACCAAGTCTTTGCTTGAAACTATTTATCATTTTTTGCAATACTATGATTAGCAATTTTGCTATTTAAGTAATAAAGTCCTACCAGGCACGTATCCAGGGGAGGGGCCGGGGGGCCCGGGCCCCCCCCGAAATCCCGAAATTTGAGAATTTTTTCCATTCGATATTCTTCACAGAAAAGTCTTCAGTATAGAATTTTCTATTCTTTGAAGTTTGATTTTTTAGTCGGCGGAAAGCACGTTTGGTGTCAATCGAACGTATCCTTATATTTTTAAATTATGAAAAGCCTGCCTGCCATGTTCAGTAACACGACTTTTTACATCTCACATGTGGCAGCATTGAACAATATAGTTCAATTGTACGAATCGATTCTGATCGAGATCTAGGGATTTTTAGCTTCTTATGTTGGACTCATCGAACAAAAACAAATGAATCACTGCACGTGAGTGTTATGGGTTTGTGTACAATCCAAGCAACTTTTTCTATCATAAACCTTCGAGATTTTAAAAAGACAACTTATTTCACCAAATATGAAACGTCGCCAAGGTCAAACAACGATTACATCGTTTTTCAAGAAGCCGAAATCAGATAATTCAGACGATGCAGAAAATGTTAATAGTGAGTATATACAATATACAATAAATAAGTAATCATGATCATAAACAAAAACTGTTTCAAAAACTTTTAGAATGTTTATATAATAATTTATTTTAAAATAACATCAAATGAATAACAATTAAAGCATTTTAACAATTAATAAAAAATTTTTTGTTGTGGTAATTTTTTTCCAAGCTTATAAATATTTTTCGTCTTTGAGCCCCCCCGAAACGAATTTCTGGATACGGGCCTGAGTCCTACCGTAAAGGTAGAATAGTTACAAAAAAGAACCTATGTATATGACCATTGGTAGATTACATATGGGATTAAGAACAAAATAATATTTGATCAGAGCGCGGTTGTTTAGGGACCTTTTTACCAAACTGGTTTATGCCTCAATGACAGTGACAGAGCCGTGTCTGGTCAAAGTGTTTGCTTTTTCATTCCCGTCTGTCTGCTACATGAAGACTCAACAAGTACGCAAAAACCGGTTTTATAGGAACGAAACGAGAGAAGAGGAGGGAAAGAAGGAAGCACATGACGAAACTTTAACGAAAGAATTTTCATATAGGAACTGAAGTAGCTTGATTTATTGCTTGAAAGACAGTAGTTAGGGTCCCCAAGCTGAACGCTCTACTATACATGCTTTCGCCCCAGATACCCCCAGGGATCAATTTCATCACCAGCTCTTTTCCTAATTTTTATAAGCAACCTGTTCGCGGTCCCATTGTTGATGGTGCTACTCCGTGTTTGATAATGCAAGACAATCATGTGCCAGACTTTGCTTCTATGATCGTGGGCTTATGTCCAACTTGATCAACAAAGACATTGAACTCATTCTTGATTAGGGTGGTAAGAATCCAGTAGAATTCCATGCTTCCAAAACGAAGTACAGACGTAGTTCTAATAAAACAGCTCCCATCCGTGTCATTGGATGGTGCAGAACTATTGGCTGACCAAGCCCTTTACATCCTAGGCGTGACAATAAAGAAAGACCTGCAATGGAATGACCACATACTCCAAATCGCCAAACAAGCATCTCAGCTGATTTTTCACCAAGTAGTTGTGAGAATCTTAAATCGGTCTAGCAGCAGGAAATGTCCATGCCTAAGTCAGGAGACACCGCTGGGGGTCCGCACCTAGACGGTACTGACTAAACTCACTAAATCTTTTGCATGCCATTTGAGTCCAGACCGGTAAGAGCGGCAAAGGCATTACTTTAGCCTGGCGTCATCAGCGTGACGCTTAAAAGGGTCCCTCCAAGATGCTCATCAGAGCCGGAACAGTGGGGCTTACCGATCAGCGACCTACCACTTCTGCTTTCTTTGCGGGAAAGGTGACTTCGATGAAGATCGCTACCCAATTAACTGGATTCATAACTGGCCGGAAATGGAATGGAAGGAAATGGAATTGGGTTGGCCACACCTTACGACGCGAAAACGAGAATCTAGCCAAACAGGCACTTGATTGGAATCCGCAAGGATCCCGTCGAGTCGGAAGACCTACAACAACGTGGAGGAGAACCCTATTAGCAGAGATCGCAACAACTGGGAGATCCTGGTCAGAGCTGAGAGCTGTCGCGCAAAACAGATTCCGCTGGAGGGCAACTGTTTCCGCCCTATGTCCCATGAGGAATTAAAGGAGCAATTAGTTAGTATAACTGGCCGTAGGCACGTCGGAAGGTGGACGCCATTCTACCAAGGAGCTCTTGCCCCTCGGTTCTGTGGGTCACACTAGCCCAGCACAAGAAAAGAACGACCCCCTTCTAAACAAGATATGCTCCGTGTCCTCTATATCGTCCGGGCATTCTGGGCACCTGAAGCGGTGACGTTATACCCTATAACCTGCATGCCCGTTCGGGAATTGCGTGAGGTAGTAACCCAGTTCCGCCTGTTCCCTCATAACTTACTTCTCCACATTTGGTATGAGTCTATGGATCCATCGGCCCTTAGTAGACTCGTCCTACCTCCTCTGCAATGCTGCGATGGACTGGCCTCACACCAGAACTCGTCGCGCTACCTTGGACTCTCCTTTTGCATATTCCAAGTCGTTCAACCTCAATGGGAATCATTCACGCATGCTCGAAGGGCGCATATATATGTAGTAGGACCGAACAAACCAGTCTTGTGACGAAGTAAGGGCATCCCGAGGTTGAGCCTTTGATCAATCATCACTGCCGAATACCTAAGTGCCAACTGCTAGTGGATGACCTGGCCTCCTAAGTAGTATATAACAATGGGCGTACTGGACTAGTGACGTAATCGTTGTAAGCTCGGGTGTGAGCTTTATCCGGGACAACAACCTGCGTGGTAAGCTTTTTACTGTGAGCTTTGGGTGTGAGCGCCACCTGTGTCAAACTAATTGAACTTCGCTGCAGTGTGAAAACGAAAAAAATAAAATAATTTCACATAAAATTTGAATCAATTTAGGCACAGAATTTAAACAATTAAAAATTTATTTTAAAAACGATTTAGCGTTACATGTTTTCGTTGGTCTTGGGTGGGATCTTGTGGGGAAATTTTATCCTCTTGGATGACCTTTCACGCTGGGTGAGCTATCACACTGGAATTAATATCTGTATTTCAACTCCGCAGTGGTGGGTCTTGGATGGGATCTTGTGGGGAATTTATAGTTGAACCTCGCTGTGTCTTGGCTACGATCTTGTGAAAGTCTACAGTTGAAATTCGCTGTCTTGGGGTATATTGGTTGGATGAAATCAAATTTCACTAGTTTCTAAGGTATAAGCTTTGTAGTCCAGACAGGCCAGACAGACCAATCTACATAACATCTATTATTTCGCGTAGAAATTGAATTTTGAAGGCAACAAATGTAAGGTAGGTTATAATTGTTTATAATAGTTTTACACATACGCACAAAACAAAGACACCCACATACACAACTCAGACTTGATCGCCCCGCAGACCAGATAGATCAGGCAGAGCAGATAGGCTAGGCACATCAGACAGACATAGCAGACAGACACACCAGCCAGACAGACAGACTAAATTCCACCCAAGACTCCCCCATCATGCAAGCCCACCCAAGACACACTACAGCTTAGTTCAACTAGTTTCTCGCAGGTAGCGCCCACATCCAAAGCTAAGCAAAAAAGGTTCTTGTCTCGGATAAAGCTCACACCCGAGCTCACAACCGATGACGTCACTGGTTTCGTGCCCCCATAACACTACCACTCTCGTACTGTCAGGAGTTTGTTCCGCTTGCTGTTTAACACTTCTTCCGTTTTGTCATCAGCTAGCATTAGAGCAGCGCTCTCGAGTCACGACTTTATCTCCCGTTCGTGAATATGTCGATTTTATCGAGCTGCGATTCCGATATCATCGGCGAACTCAATAGTGACCGCTTCTTACGGGAGGCGTAGCTTCAGTACATCATAGTACATGATGATTCACAAGAGGGGAGCTACGATGGAGCTTTGGGCGACTCCAGTTTTCCTGTACTCCCTACTCCCTGCGTCCGAAACGCAATGCACACTAAATACTACGGTGTATACAACTTCATCAGCGCCTCGACGATCGTGATCCACTTCGCAGTATTGAAAGAATTTTTCACATGAAGCATGAAGTCATCACATTTACAGCATCCGTTGTCAATCTAGCCTTTCTGAAACCGCCGCCTTCTTTCTCGGCACATGAGAGTAATCTGTAATCTGCTTTCAATTCACCTTTCGAGATAGTTACCCACAGTGTTTAGAAGACAAATCGGCGTGTAGGCCGAGTAGTCCCCTGCTGACCTTTTCATGCACTATAAAAACAATGAATTCGTTAATAAAAAGGAAAACTGGACTATGAAACAATCTCTCGCAATCAGCATTTCCGAATTCTTATAAAATCAAAAGGTTTGAACGAAGGGTTTATCACTATCTGCTTCAACACCCTGCCCTGCTAGCTGTTCAACGTATATTCCACTGTAGAGTGTCCATAGCTCTTTTGGAAGGATAGGTCGTCGTAGGAGATCTCTACTGAATGACAGATGATAGGACCAACTAATTTACTTACGCAAAATATTTTTGCAATCTTGATGACAACTCAAATATACGATAATGTTTGTACTGAAACCGTGTCCGTACTAGAAATTCTGTTAAAAGATGAATCTGTATATCTTAATTTTGAAATTCCTTGTCAACACAGTCAACTCATAACATAGTTAACAATAAAGCACCTTTAGCTCGCGATTTATTTTCAAACTGCTTACGACGATCTCCAATTCTGCCACATATCAAGATAAGACAAGAAAATAATCTTGATTACATGTCAGCAGCTCTACTCATTCCTTCAAAGTGATCGATCAGTACTGACACGATCAGTTATCATCTTAGTAACTACTATGAGGACCCTCGTTAAGCCAGCTAAATACTGCTTACATTAATTGCTTATTAAAATTACAAATGTGATAGGGTTTAATGATTAGGTGCTTAATTACAAGCTTTCTTTAATTGGGCACATAATACTGCCTCGGCTTTGTCAGTATAGATTTCACTAGCTAACGCCTACGTGATGTTGAGATGCTTACAGGTAAGAAGGTGTCATAAGTACAATGTAAGAGTAATGGACCAAACCCACGCAGCACGACAGACCAAAACAAAATAAACATAACCATCGAAATGGTGTAGGTTGGTTAAGCTACCACACCTAATTGTGATCCTCAGTGGTTCCTTTGCTGTTTTTAGATTCCTTAATAAAAACGAACAAAAAAACAATAGAGGTAACAAAATTGCTGCGATGACTAAGGTTTTAAAAAGTGTAGGTCATGTGTCCATTAGTGATAATGATTAAGAATGCAGTGAAGAAACATTTTTCTCGCTGTATTTATGAGAATTACAAATTGAAGGAGGCAAGATGGACCCTTGTCAAAGTTTTCATATGAGGTTATATGATCTACAAATACGAAAATAGTTAGGTCCACAAAGGCAGTGTTCACGTATGACTTAAGAGATACACATACTAATAAAGTAAAGTAACGCTATCGGCCGATCTACACCCCGAAAATATCAATATCAGTTTGGTGCTTCAGTATAAAATCTCTTCAACACTTAAAACAATAACGTAAATCTTTATCGCAATAGCATGAACCAAAACACATGTATAAAGGTAAATACCTGTCAAATTTGAAGTTCGATTTAGAAGTTTTCATCCGCGTCTCATAAGGAAACAATCGGAACAAAACGGTGAAAGTTAGTGTCATCGTTAATAGTTTACAACAATTCGAAATGTTAGTAATAAAAAATCACTATTCAAATTCCGATGTTGTAATTTTAATTAAGAATTATAATTTATTTTTCACACTATACAAGACGTGAGAGACCGACCGAACCGATCCTCAAACAAAAGCGATCTTCCTTATTGGGCATCACGAAAATTCAATAAGACTCGAGTAATGGATTTGAACCTTTCTCATAAAACTACACGTAAAACCCAGAAATGCCCCCAAACATAAGCCACCTTAACGCCCCCTAATCATCCACCTATAGATGATGAAGTCTTCTTGGCGGAGATTACAGAGATTTCCCTAAGTACTCCCAGCAAAACACTTCCTATACGCAACCTGGACAAAATTTCACGGCTAATAGAAGTCGCCGTGCTGCAATTTACGACGTCGCGTCGTAAGCCAACTTTACGACTTTTCCTAGCTTTGAACATCAGAAAACCGTTTATAAAACAGAGACGACCGTTGAAGACGAGCGCGAAGCTTCAAGCCGAGCGCGCAAAAAATATGAGACCACTTATGACAAGCACATTAGGCGAGATTTGACACCTTTTGTTACCTGCTCCACCTGGCTTTTAAGTCGCACCGCGCATCGGAAACGGTTAGTGATACACGCATAGCGTTAAATTAAGCCAGTTAAACCGTGGCGTCGTTGGCGCGTATGGAAATGCCAGAGCCGGAGCCATCTGGGGCTGGACTAATTTGCTACGATTACATGGCATATGATATGGGAACTGAACTAGTTATGAAGATTTATGTGGCGGCTTTAGGGTTACCTGTGACGATCTCTATGCATATTTTAAGCGCGTATTTATGTGGGCTTTAAGTATATGTGAGATGCTTCCAATATTTCCAGTTTGTCAAGTGTTATTGATTTTATTAATGGTAATTTAGATTGAAGTATAAACATTATGTGATAATTTGCTCGGGGAATTTATATCAATTTTGTGGGCGAAATTGAGACGTTAATAGATTGTAAAATAAATTTTTATTGACTGTAAACGTAACTTGTTTGGGAAGTTTTTTTTTTTTTTGAAAAATTATATGCGAATACAACTTTAAGGTGTGCGAACAAATTTTTGGCATGCATGATTGATTATATGCCAGTAATGAACTTGAGAGACGAGTTTTTATATTTGCAAGTGAAACTGGGCTCTCACATAAATTATTTAGATTTGATCTAAAAGACGATTAATTTTCGTTTAAAAATCCTGACCAGTAGTACAATGTACAGTTGGTGTGGTCAAATGGTAGGATGTATCTATTGAAATCAGCATGGGTCAAAGTTAACAAATAAATTGTATAAGTGATAGAGTTGTACGAGTTATACGAGTTATAATACATATGTATACGATTCTGCCATATATAACAATCTAAATATCCAATATTATATAGCTTCAAAAATTACTTTCAATATACCTTTTTTTAGAAATGATAGTTTTGTTTGTACACCAGATTTTGTGATTTCGTTATTAGGTTAGTGCCAAAGCGGATTTAAATGAGGAAAAAAAAATAAATTAATAGCAGGGAGGGACAGCAATGAAATGTCGTTAAGGTTATAACTAAAAGAAAAAAAAATTTAAACTCGAAAAAAAGGGAAATGGTCAAATGGGGATGCTATTTAGGGGTTGAAAACGATTTTTTTGCGATTTGCGATGAAACATGTAGATAATAAAAAGATCTAAAACTTTTGTATTTAACATATTTTGACATAACCTTAAATTTTCCAAGAAAATGGCGGAAAGTCGATTTTTCAATTTTTAATTTTTCTTCCGTAAAAATAATTCAATTTACATGAAAATTTGTAAGAGTATACCTTGTGTTGCGTTAAATAAGCATGATTTTTTTTGTTTGGAAAACGGATTTTTCGAAAAAAAATACCCTTATCTTGCATGGACAACTTTATTGATGTTTTTTTCGAATTTTGATATTCAATAAGTGCTCATTTAACCATTGAAATGTCTAGTTTCAAATGGTCTATACAGAAAAACCGAACACCTGATTTTTCGAATCATGTATACATATTTCTCGATTTTTTCATTTTTTTCAAATTTTTTAATTTTTTCTGTTAAAAATTAAATTCAAATAAAAGTTAAATTAAAAAATTTGAAAAAACCCAACACAAGGTATACTTGTACAAATTTTCATGTAAATTGAATTATTTTTAAGGGAGAAAAAAATTAAAAATTGAAAAATCGATTTTCCGCCATTTTCTTGGAAAATTTGTTTGGTTATGTCAAAATATGTTACATCTATTTATTATCTACAACTTTTGTATTAAACATTTTCCACATGTTTCAGGAGGTCATGTTTCATCGCAAATCGCAAAAAATCGTTTTTAACCCCTAAATAGCATCCCCATTTGACAATTTCCCTTTTTTTCGAGTTTAAAAATTTTTTTTTCTTTTAGTTATAACCTTAACGACATTTCATTGCTGGTCGCTCCCTGCTATTAATTTTTTTTCCCAAAAATTAGGCACTAGCCTATATGTCAAATTTGTTTCAGAAAAAAATTAATATCCTTATAACAGATGCCATTGCCTCTCAATTGAAAAACTCTAGGCTCAAAACATCAACAGGTTGCAAGGACATAATGAAGATAGTAGAACACAAGATTGCCAACGACGACATGACTACATCACAAGAGTGACCTACCCAACTAATAACATCTTTTGCATCCTATCGATAATCAAACAAATAATTAATCACTTCTGTATTTTTTATGATTTATTTTTTATGATTCTTTATTTTAAAATCTTCATTTGACTTTATATAATTATTTTTTAGCTTGAAAAAAAACTTATATGGTCAGGAACTCTACCTCGTTGGCTTATTTTTTTACTTCTCTTTCAACGCTCGGGATATTCCGCGAAAGTTAATGCAATTCTCGGCCATTCGGACCGCTGCTTAGTCAGCGCTAACCACCTAATAGAACTGTGTGACATTATGTGAAGGCTGGGGCTTATTTATTGTTTTCAATCCGCAGACTGGGACCTGTGTTTCCGTAGTAAAATTCTAGACTCTGCCGATATCCGTATCACCAGGATCTTACAGGCAGGAATGCATTTGTTCATTCCTCATTCTACCAAACATGTGGATCATAGGTCGAACAGTTGGTTTTAACGGGAGTGTATGAACAAAACTAAAGAGCGTACAAGAGTTCTCCGAGTGAATCGCTCGCTCTCTCATTTGGCAATAAGCTGAGAAGCAAACTCTTTAATGCAACCGCTGGTAACAAAAACTTCTGGTCCTTGGTAAGCTCCATAAAGAAGAATTTTACTATATCCGGAACCGCTTCCTTTATCTAGAAGGGGGAGGTGATAACAAAAATCAAATTCAAGTCCGATTTATTAATATCTCTGTTCGTCTCAAATTCTTCTTAACCGCTACCCTCAGTACTCAAGGACTCCACACACTCAATTAACAGGGTCTTCTTCTGGACTCGCGGGCGCACAGTGTTTGCCCTGTCGCTATCCTACTTCTCAGGAGTTTATCCACACTCTTAGAAACATGTTCTGCCCATACCGAATAACTCCAACGATTTCTTCTATTTTCTGCAGACGATAGTCAATATAAAAACAGAACTAAACAATACCAGATATCTCCAAAGCATGGCACTCAACTCTGTTAGATAAACTTAAAGCTATTGGACTTGGTCCACTGGATTGATAGTTTCCTCTGCGGTCCTTCAATTAAGGTAATGCTGAATGGCGTCAAATCCAAACTCCTTCTAATTTCTGCCGATGTCCGCAGGGGTCCCTTTTATTACCTGCTCTATTTCTTTCCTTTATAAATAACCTACTCTCAATTCCCTTCAACCTGCTTCACAGATTCGCTGATGACGGTTCTTTGCGTTACGCATACAGCTTCGAAAATGCAAGTTAAGCACTTGACGAATTCTGTCTTGACGATCGCGGACTAATGTCCAACTAAATCAAGAGGACATTGGACTTATTCTCGATTGGTGCCGCAAGAATCGTATCCAACTCAATGCCTCCAAAACAAAGTAGGCACTGTCTTATTTCCAATCAAACGTGAAACACCTCTCCGTCGGTGGTAGTGGAAGATGTTGAACATTGGCCGATCAATTCCTTAACATCTTAGACGTGACAATTGCCAACAATTTGCGAGGGAGTGACAACAAAATCCAAATCGCTTAATAAACGTTTAGGATTTCTTAAAACGTGCAAGTTCCTCCTCCAGCTGGATAACTGTAATATACAAATCCTACATTCGGCCTGTTTTCGAATACAGCTCTATCATTTCGAGCAGCCGGGGCTTCGATAACCACCTTGGAGTTCTTCTTGCGTTTGCTGTACAATCGATTCTTTGAGTCGCCGTAGGAATGTAGCAGTTCTGACAAAATTTTATCGCTACTGTTATTTAGGTTGATCCAACGCTCCCCTGCCTCCAAGGCAATCTTATACTGGCATCGCCAGATTACCCCGCTCGTCTCATTCCCTCCGTCTGCAGCCTCACTTTTCGCGCACTCTACAAACTAGGAACTCGTTTCTAAATAGAACACCACGACTGTGTGACAATATTTCGCAGTCAGTATTTTCGAACTCCTACAACATCCAAGAGTACAAACGCAGAGTACCGCACCACCTCTTTCAATACCATTCCGAACCCTCATAACCCTAAAATTTTTCTATCCGCCGTACTAAGCTTACTACTAGGCATTACAACATGACAAGCCAAACGGCATAACCGATTGGTAGCACAAAGGCTGATTTCTGAAATTAGAACTGCCACATAAAAAAAATATTGCAGCTGTGATGTATCTAAAAATGTACATAGATCTTGGTCAAAAGACGTAAAATTCAGAAAATAGGCTCAAAGTTCAAACCGGAAGAACTGGAAGTATCACGAAGGTCTTAAGCGATTCCATGTATAAAAGGTGTTCAGTAACTCCTTGCCGATATAATTAGGTAGATTTCCTAGAAATGAAAGAAAATTGTGTGGGAGTTCAGTTTTCGTTGGTGTATATTATCGTTTTCCGAATTTCAAGCTACAGTAGTAAGTTGATTTTTTTTATTTTTCTTATTACACAGCAGGTGGCTATTTCTAATTTCTGTAAAAGTTTATACTAAGCTAGAAACTAGGTGTAATTCAAATCCATCAATATCTCGAATCCGGAACCTGTAATATGCTTAAACATCGACTAGTGAAAAATATGAGAATTTTCTGGTTTTCGAAAAACGGGTGGCTTGAAAGTTGTTAAAAGCTCCTGAATGGCATTTTGTATCACGTTTTTCAGCCATTTTTAACTTCCCAGTTTATAGGGAAGTTATTGTAATCGGTCCGAAAATCGAAATCGTAATTTTTGACGTATTTTCATTTTTCAAGGTCCCGATAGCATTTTAAGCACAAATTTGAGAAGAAGTAAGTGGTCACGTATGTGTTCATTTTTTCCTGCACGATATCGCGGGAACCAAATATGATACCGACTTCGTTGATGTGCCGAACGACGCGTATTAACGAATACATAATCTGAAAAGATTTTCATAAAATTCGGTCGAGTGGTTTTTTTGTTTACGACGTACGAGATTTTTGTACCTGCGCAAATCAAAAATGATATCGTCTTCTTTGAGGTCCCGATCAAAGCATATTAACGAAAACATGGTCTGAAAAAAATTTCATAACATTCCATCGAGCCCTTTATTCAGCATTCATCATACTGGGAAGCTGATCGTGTGGACCGAAAGGGTCAAATCCACAACCCAACTAGTTGGATATGGATTTATACCTTAATATAAAGCTAAAGCCCAGTGTAAAGTTCAGCCTTACATTATAACAAAGAGCACTTTATTTAAAAATGGATCTGCAAAATTAAATTTTGGTTGAACAAGAATTCGTAGTAAGGGCTATCAAAACCACGCACGAAACAATCTCCTCACACCACACAAAACTCAACATTGTTGTTTTAATTCGGTGGAAATCCTCTCAGATTTGACACTCGAATAGTGTAAAATCAATATCTTGTCCTCAATCGTGGATTTGTTCTGAGATAGTCTGGATTGATGTTTGTGATAAAATCGTTGTTATTAAAATTACTGAATTAAGCCAGAAGAGACTCGTAAATTCAATTCGATCTTCAATATTAATTGTATAGTATACAGCCAGCCAGGTCTCGCGAACAGTGTAACCTAATAAGGTTTATTATTTGATCGTGTCCAGTACTATCCCCAGCTCACAATAAGGCTTCAGAAGAAGAAGAAAATGAGCATTAGATCGAATATATATATATAACCCAGTGTTGGGAAGAAGTTGCCGAAGTGTTTAAATTGATTCCGCTCCGAAGTTGACTTCTAACTGTGCAGGAAGTGCTCCAATTTTTCAAGAGTTTTCAGAAAGAAGTGACAAATGGTTCTAACTTGTGTAAGGCGATACTTAAAGGGATGATGATCATAGAAGATTTTCAGCTTTGATATCTTCGGTGAATGTATGAAAAAATGTCTGCGAAAATATTTGTTTAGAGTGATTCGATTTTTGTCTTCAAAAGGTTCATCAGATGCCCAAATTCGTCAGGGTAGTTTATGGACATATAGTAATGAGTTATAGTCAATTCAGTGGCGCAATTTTTTTTTGTGATTTCATGGATTATATGGCAACAAATTGTTCACGTGTACTACGAATTGGTCACCAAACTGAGACGTAAGAACTAAAATCGATGGGGCAGAGAACTGTCGTCTGGAAAAGACCTCCTCCATGACAACACACACCCTTACATCGCTGCCTGCACCAATGAGAAGATCTAAGATTTTGGTTGGGAATTTTCTGATCGCCCACCCTACAATCCCGGTCTTGCACCCAGCGAATATTTCCTTTTCTTGCACTTGAAACAGTGGTTTGGTAAGAAACGCCTTGAAGACGACAAGGGAGCCAAGACCGCCGTTGTCAACTGGTTGAATTCTTAGCTGGTGAACTTCTATACAGAGGAATAACGGAAGTTGCTTCAACGTTTATTATGACCAAATGGCCCCTATTTTTCGAATATTCCTGGTATGTATGTAGATGAACAGTGTTGGTAGAGAATTTCTCGATAACTCAAAAATAAGACGGTAAGGATTATGAAAAAATATCACTATATTTGTTTCGTAAGAATTTCTCTCTAAAAGACAAACTTTTTTTTGGTTTTTCTTCAAAACTAGAAACTTCGTGCCTTCAGCGTGTTTTGAATAATATTCTAATTAATATTCGAGTAATCAATTTGTTGCTACAAGTAGCCACAATGTTTTACATTTCTCTACATTAATAACTACTGATTTTCTTTCTCACTCTCCAATCAATTATAAATCAGCACAGCACATTTAAAATCTTAATTAAGCCCAATTTATGAGCTAATTTGCCTCATAAACAAGAATCAGTTTCATCACTAGCCACTGTAATCTCATAATCTCTGGTACTTCCCGACCTATTGCTATCTCGAAATATTCAAGGCACCTGTTATAGAGTTTTTTCTATATATCGTCGAAACTGAATTGAAATTCAAATTTCTAGTTTTCCATCAAAGAAAAAAGAAGTAAGACCAAAACACGTCGATCACCTGTGGTGTAAAATTAAATCAAATGCAGTTTTTCAATCAACAAAAGCCGTTAATCTTCCTCCTTAAGCAAATCAAGTTTTGGTTATAAATCTCCACAAAGCATAGAGTTAAAGAGGCATTGGAGGAGATTATAGGGGATATCCTCAGATGCTTAAGCTGTGGTGCTGATCTTCCATTCAGTTCGTTACAACGCATTACTTTCCCGGTAAATTGAGGTTCCCATGATTCTAAGCATCTGACAAACTTTGTAATAAGTTCAAGGTTGGCAATGATTTTATTCTCGAATAAAGGTCTCTCACGTTCTATAAAAAAAAACAATAATCGATAATGTAAGCGGCAATGGACACTAAAATCGCGCATCCTTAGCGAAAGATCTCACGCGAGATCATCACCCGCAAAAGATGATGATCGAACCCGTCAGAACTGAATGTCAAGCTTGTAATTACCCGGAGCTGATGGCTAACGATCTTCGAGTATTTATTCAAATAATTGGAGAGAAACATAAATTTTAATTAATGGCGATCTATTACCTGATCGCACCTTGCTGTATGATTGCCTTATCCTGTAGCTATTTCAACATATTTTCGATGTTATACGAGTACATGACGTGGGGGAAAGATAAGGTCAGATGATGTGAGCGCAGCTTACAGCACGTGAAGGTGATGATGTTACGGTGATCTTGACTATGACGCGATTAGGCCGATCTTTTGTTTTTTTTTTCATTCAGTTGATTTTCTTTTCTGTTTTTCTTTTTCAATATCGCAGTCAGGTAGACGACCGACCGATTGCTTGATTTTACCGGTCTGCGAGGTGGTTTGATTTATTGATTGGAAAATGTGTAACATATTAATCATGCATGTGTCGAATTGTAATCGATACTGAAAATTAGTTTTCCTGTTCCGGAGACGGTTTTAATTTAAAATTTATTATGCCTAACGGATTTCGGTTTCAACAATAATAACGAAAACTAATATTGTATTAAAATTAATTGCCAACGTAAAAAGGATTTTAATTCGATTTCGGCAGTTTTTGAAAAATGGTAATTTTTTAAACCCACATTTTTTCTATAAGTTTTTCAACTATTTAGAAGATATTGCTCTTGTGGATAGGGGAAAGAAATACCTGAATAAAGAATGTGTGTTGTAGAGGTTTATTAAAATCCAATAGGAATACAGAACCAGAACTGTCGCAGAATGGGAGAATATCTACAATTGATCCCTGACGAAAGGCCCAATATAAGACTGCTGCCTTCTACGAAAGAACTGTACCAAATCCTAAGAGTGAATATGATCATGAATAAAAATTATGCTTCTAAATCCACTTAATGAGAAAAATAAATCTAGAGTTTCGGGAGTTGCTCCGCAGTACCGGCAACTATAATCAACTACCTTATCTTGATTAGATGATAATTGAGCGAACAGCGGCCCGTCAGCAGCTCTGCCCTGGAATCCACATCAGCGTAACATTGTTGTTTCTGACTTCAGATATTTCAGAGATGGGAGCATTGGCTCCAGGTTTAGTTTCTTGAGAATCGTTAGGTGATTCAAAAGGACCCCCACCAAGCCTCCTTCTTCCGTAGGTTTAGTAGGGCTTCCATAGCAAATTCCTTCAAATTGGCGGCATTATGGAAAAATATGGCTGCCTTTGGGCTTCCAGGAGAGCTTTTGATCCAGGATTATAACCAGATATTTAGCCTCCTTTGAGAAACCCAGTTTTGTACCAGCTAAAGAGGAAGCTTTTAAAATTAGCTTCCTTGCATTAGTACAATGGTACAATTTCCGTTAGTGACACCAGCTATGCACATATGAACGACTTGCATGAGATCATGATCGCCGCTGATCGTCATGACAAGATCACCTGCATAGGCCTGTGCTTTCAAGCCGCAGTTATTCAGGTCGGCAAGAAGTTTATCGATGCAAGAATTTCGTCGATTACGATTGACCATAGGTGATAGGACGCCTCTGTTTCTTTGGGGGGTGCAATGCAGTTTTTGCATTGATCGCGTCAAAACTAACGTTATCGAGTGACGTGGATGGCCGTCTCAAATTGCAAGCAGTGAAGTGGGTCAGCTATAAGATTCTCCCTAATATGCCTGTCTAAAACCCTCTCCATAGTATTCAGGAGACAGGAAGAGAAACTAGGCTGGTGGGTTGATAGGATTTTGCATCCTTATACGATCGTCTCCCAGCTTTGGGAATAAAGATCATCCTAGCCTCTTCCTAGCACCTCGGAATATGGGCCAGCGCTAAGCTAGCCCGGAATAGTGGAATTGCAGGCGTTTTGACACTGCGCGTGCCTGAACGGAACGACAGAGACGTTGTATAAGTTTTTTTGAAGACCAACCGTAAATCTAAATGAGTTAAATACAACTAAAGAAAACTTTGATTTTAATTTTAAACTAAATTTTAAGTGAAGTTTGTATGGCATATATTTATGGGGATGTCCACAAGAGATACATTCAAAAACATTCTAGAATAAAGTTTTGCGAAACGTGGTAAGTGCGCAAAAATCTAAAAATCCTTTTTATTATAGATAAAAGAGAAAAATTCGCGCTAAAGCACAAAGTTCATCTCCCTGATCAGGTTTACACTGAGCTCTATCCATTGCCATATTGTCGACGTTCGAATAGGAGTCGTAAAAGAACTTAGTATTAGAATTTATGGAAGTTACATGACATACTCAACACGAACTGAGTACAATTTTCGGTTCGGTTTGTGTCATGTAACTAGCAACCGACCGCAAAAATTGTGCCGAACGTGTTCTGAGTGGGTTCACAAGGTTTTGCTTGGTTGAGTACACTTTTCGGTCGGAATGTCATGTAACTAGCGATTGAAAACCGAGATTGCTTTAACAAGGTGGAAAACTTTTTTTGTTGGAGTATTATAATTTCATTAAATACATAAAAAAAATTTCCATTTTCACGAATAATTTCACTGATGAACTGACAATAATAAAACCAAAATTACAACTAAAAACTCAAGTTCGATATGTCATATAACACTCGACCTCAGATCGAGTTGAGTTCGGTTTACTTTCGGTTTGTCATGTAACTTCCATAATTAAGATACTTCCGCAGCCTTTCCACTGGAGTTGAAAGGAAATTTTCTTACACAAGTTAACAACAAATTAATGGTTGGTCCTGCTGACTAACTATTCTTTATTAAAACGATGTTACTGTGCGTTTTCACAATCCAAACTGGAAAATTCATGTCGAACCCCTACGAAAATTGAAAAAATTTACTTCCGTGGTCGCATAAAACAAACAATTCCAAATATACCTAATTTTTTATATCAACCAACAACGCTTTATTTATATGTATATGTGTTAATGAAAAAATTTAATTTTATTATTTGTTAACTTTAAAAAACACTTTTCTAATCGTGACTTGTTGGATTTGTTGCCGCATTTAACGATGATTAGCCCTTTCGTATCTGTCGTTTGCTGTGAATTTATAACTTATGTTTTCAGACATTTAAAAATATTCTTAAGGTCAAGGTTTATAAGTTGGAAATTTAGTTTTTTAAGAGATGATTAATTTGTGGTCTTAACACGCAACATCTAAACTTTTGTTTATAAAAATGATACCAAAGTACATATTAAATGACAATAATATTAATTGTAATTTTGCAGAAATATTTAAGAAATTACAGTCTGAATTTTGAGTTCTTTATTAAGATTTATTTCTGACTGCGTCTTTGTTGGTTATGTTAAAAGAATTTTGAAAATAATACAGTGTTATTCCATAGGAGCAATGATTGTTTCAAAAATTATTACTTTAACGTGTACTGTAAATTTCACAACTTTTTTGGGATTTTTATTTAGTACAGTTTATTATTTTCGAATAGCGTTTCCAATCCAATCAAAAAAATTACTTAAATCGAATTCTATTTTTGAAACCTATCAGGATTTTCATGGTTTTTATAACTAACATAGTGAATCAGACCACACTGGCTGTATATTCTCTTTATGATAGATTCTATCAGATGAAGTCATTCGGTTGAAAAAGCAGGTGCAGAAAATGTCGTTGCTGTATTCTTTAATTCCGTGAGGATTAAAATTATTTGAAAGCAAATTGCAGTTTTCAGATCAATGATAGTTGATTTTTTTTTCATATTTCTATAATATTAATCTTGGGCAAGATGTGATTTTAAAAGACAGCGCCATATTTAAATTTATGGATGGAAGCTAACAGGTGATCCATTTAGAACGACTTTTTTCAGAAGGAATTTTATGACAGATCACGCGTGAGTTGTGTTGAACTATCATTGAAATTTTTGTTCAGTATTTTTTGACATTTCATCAAAGCTCAGCACAAAGTCTACAAATTATTCAGAAGAAGATCCACTTTTTTCGACCAAAATTTTGTTCAGCGATGAGGCACTTTTATGGCTTAATGGCTACGACAATAAGCAGAATTGCTGTATTTGGGCTGAAGAGAAATCCTAGCCTAGTCTAGCCGGAAACACAAGAATGAAAGAAAGTACTGCCGATGCCAACACACGATTATATACTCCACTGGTTCTTCGTACTATACTACTATATTTGTGTCGCCGTCGCTCATAGAGTGTGCACACAACTAATTTCGTCGGGCCATTCGCCGTGGCCGAGAAAAATAGTTTCGCCGTCGCCCTGAGCATGTTTACAGCATAAGAACTATGACGTGACGCTGCCAGGATTTGAACCACGTACTTCTGGGTACGTCGAATGCCTACCCCGTAGGCTACCAGGGTTTGTTTTGAATAGCGTTTGAAGACAGAAAATAATATAGTGAGTCGCCGGAGAATTTTTATTGCCTTTTTGAATGAAATTAAAGACGAATTTTTCTATAATATCTAAAATATATAAAACGAAATTTGTTTGACCGGTTGGTATTTTTCCGACAGAGCATTATTTTATAGGCTTCATGTGAGCTAATCATCATGAGAGTAGTGCATAGCCGAAATAAATAAAATTCTGAACCCAGAACTAGTACCATTTTATCCAAAATTTGTTCTGTGCGGAATTGTGTTGTGGTGGAAAACAACGCACTTTCTATTTATTAATACTCGATAATGGACGATACTCTTCCAATCTCACTAAAAACATGAGCTTTCTTTGACCTACGCCGCTATTAGCTATTAGCTATTATTTATTTTATGTGAAAAAACTCTGCTTAGGAATCACTATTTGTACTACCAGTGTGTGATGCCGTTAAGATGCAATGTCTAGAAGTAAGCTTAGTTTGAAGGATAGAAGAGAATAAGAAGAGGGTGTCTGAGGGATGCTCGAGTAGATGTTGTTGAAACTTACGTTTGAACTCTAAGATGTTGTACGAGTTCGTAAATATTGACTGTGGAAGAATATTCCACAGTCGAGTTGTTCTATTTAAAAACTAACTTGTAGACCGTATTGTGCGCGAAAGGGGGCCGTAGAGTATGAGGGTGGGCCAAGCGGGCTAGTCTTATGTTGCGGGAAAAATATTACCTTGCATGCAGGAGATTTGGAATATGTCATCATTCCATCGCAAATTTCTCAGTTGGGTCAGCTGTTCTCTTCTCTTTGCCCGCGGAGATAGGACAGTCGGTGCAAGTTTTATACTTCATTTTGGTGGCGTTAAATTCGACACGATTCATGCGGCTCCAATCAAGATCGATTTGCTATCACGGTTGATTGAAGTGGCCCTCAGTTCACGGTAGTGAAAACAAGATCTGGCACGAGCCATACGAGATTGTCGAAGACGTAAGGCCGAAAACAGAATGAATGCAGAAACTTCGACTTTAACTTCACCGTTGCAGTAAAGTCGACTTTGCTGCACAGCGCTAACACATTCATTTCAGTAACTTCAAAGTCGATAATTTGACGGATAGTATTTACAATTGCCATCACCATTTAATAACATATTAGAAATTAGAAATTTTGAAAAATGGACCCATTTATTTTTATTGTGTGCGGCATTTACGTATATTACCTGCAAATATTAAATTTTATAATAAACTCAATCAAATTAAATTTTTTAATTTGGCTACTGTGACAAAATTGGAATGTTGCGTTAGTTGTTCTGCAACTTTTAAAATTTTCAAAGTCCAAGTCGGCGCAAAGTTTACTGAAACGCTTACTGCATTGATTCTGTTAACTGAACGTGAGTACCTTGAAAACGTATGAATTCTGTCAAAATGCAAAGTTGAAGTCGAAGTGCGGCAGTGCGGTTACAGGAGGAAGCTCTTAATGCAGTTTCTTAGAACTAAGTATATACCAATGGCTTGGAGTTTGGTGAACTCTGTTAAAAGCTTTGGAAATATCTAAGGCAACCAGATCACATTCACCGAAGCGGTGAATGCTTTGGTTGGGATACTCGGTTAAGCACACAAGGAGGTCGCCAGTTCTTTTGTATATGATCCGCTTGTTTTCACCTACCATAGTCAAACATGGAACCCTTTTTTCTCTTCAATTAAAAAGAAAAGAAAACTCTTTAATCTTAGGCCAGGCAACGAATGCTCAAAAAAAGGTATAGAGAGAAATGTTTGGAACACAGTTTTTGACTTCGTAACTTTGTTTGGACTAGTTAGGAGCTGAACATATCAAAAGGGAGGGGGCGGGGGGGGGGGTTGAAGGTCCCATTTTTCGGTTTTTCGCTTATATCTCGGAAACTATGCATCTTAGCGACATGACCATGACTACAAAAGCTGACGAAATTTGCTACAAGTTTTACTCAGTCAAGTTTTTCGATAGCTTGTATAGTTTTCGAGATATTTGCTCTTGAAAGTCTGCAATTTGGAAAAAAACATTTTTCCTTCACATTTTTTGTTCATTTTGACCGGATAACTCTTCAACGATGCACCCAAAAAAATAAATGCCGGCAAAAGGGTTGTAGGGCATTAAATTCCCTTCAATAATATAATATTACTTTACTATTTTAACTATTTTCCTTCAACTGTTAGGTTTGAAGGTTTAAGGCAAGGTTTTCGTTAATAATATAATAACTGACTTCCATAATTTCCTGAATCATAGAAACATCCTTCTACGGCTTCTATTTTAATTTGCCTCTTCTTCAAACGCGTTTGGAAATCAGAAGTCGATTCGTACGCCAATACTTTTAAACGTAACTTATGTTATATTTTTATATCAGCACCCTGTGATCTGCATATGCCTAACTAAGCCTAAGACATTTTTCTATATACTTTAAACAATAAATGTTTTTTTAAAACTTACAGCAATGCTTCTAAAAACTATCAAGATTTAGTGAAGGCTTTTGATACAACAAACAGATGTCATAACAGTCATAAAAAAAACTGCAGTGACTAATAGTAATTTTACATCCGGTACTATGTTAATTTGGTAAAATATCAATAATTTTTTTGTTCAAAAGACAACTGGAATAAAAACTTAAAGTTTACGACATTTTGCAATTCCGTTTTTTCTGAAAGAAATTGACCTTCCTAAAATAGACTTTACTTAAAAAATTGGAAGTCTGGCACCAATAATGTGTAATTCACATTTTAAAGTCATTTTAGGGTCATTTTACAACTTACATAATGTATTGACAAAACTAGGAATACAAATTGAGTAAGATCGTTGAATAAGCTGTTAACTTACACAAAGATTACATTTCCTCTTGACAAAATGTCACAGAAGCCGCTTTTCAACGACTTTATTTTAAGTAGTTTTATTTTTAGTTGTTTACAAGTCGATACTGCAAATAAATTAACATAAGACGACATATTCGAAAGACTCATGCGGCGCACATGATCAAAGTGTACAATTTTAAAAGGCACGAGCAATATGGCATATAGCACCCAAAAAGATGAAATTGCGGATTCAGCGTTTTTGATCGGTCTTCATGAATTAATTGTAGGCGTTATTAGGTAATTGCTGGCTCTTCCGTGAAGAAAAATTGAATAAAAATGAATTCCGTTAATAATAATTCACTTTACGAAACGCAGTGTGCATACAGGTATGTATTTTTTTCCTATTATTTTAATCATAAATCTTCTCTTATGTTTACTTATAAAAGATGAAAACATTGAAAAACACTTGCAATCAGATTACGCTATACAAATCTGGAGCAACATAAGAAATATCGGATTCCATGCGCTCCCGTATGAGCACATCCAATTCAATCGTGAAATAATGCCAGCATTACAGCAACAATAAGTCCGATTTACTTCATCTTCAAAAGGCACTTAAGTACCAGATAATCTACATTTAAAAGTTACAAAATTTCGGCCAATTCGCCAAAAAATAGGCTCTAAGGTGCCATGCAAATCAGCGGTGCACGGTAATCGCCGATTGCGCAACCACAAAATCGGTCCGTCAGCGCGGCCGATCTATTGATTCAGCAAACACCGGTATACGCCAGACTGACCTCAAAACTTGCCGACTTCGAATTACAGAAATTCCGAGACTCCGCAAAAACGGCCCCAAAACACCAGTAGCCCCATCTGCGAGCAGCATCAAAGCCGTCACGCAGTCGCGGTGAAAGAACGTTTGGAAAAAGCCACTGCGCGGCACAATGAAGCGATTAAAACGGCTTTAAAAGTCTGAGAATCGATTGCGTCAGTGACGCGCAGCTACTTCAATCAATCATCGTAATTGCACGACCCCTTACGACGGACTGCGTCAACGGAAGATGCCGCCGATGCAACGGTCTGCGACGCGGCCACGATCTGCGCGCATATTTTCAATGGCGCAAAAGTGAAAATTGAAATGCGGGGAAAAGTGCTCCACATGGGTTTTGTGTTTGGCTACGTTTACACCTACGTGCTCATGCCACAATTGGCCACAATGGGTGCGATCGCGGCAGATTGGAACACTGGTGACTCTATTGTAGTTCACGGAGTCTTATTCTCACGGGTTGGGTTCAATTCCTGCATTTTACGTGACTTGGAGAAAGGCTATCTCTTCTCGTGGACTCTGTGGACTGGGAACCAATGTCTTCTTTGGATGAAGAGTTTTGTAAACATTTTAATTGGGGAAGGGCCGTTGCTTTTTCATCGTGATTCGTTGCATGAAGGTGCGTTAACATTAATCCAATTTAGGAATTAGTCCGCTAGTGATTGATCGAGATTTTAATGAAAAAAAAATTGATCAATTCATTTCGTAACTACTTTAAAAAAAGAATAAGTTGCAATCTGTCTATATAGCAACTGATGAGCTTCCGCAAACGAATCAGTTCGATTGGCTTAATGGAGTGTCAAAAGACGACCTAATTCTGGATAAGCTGTATACGATTGTTAGCGAAGGGATATTGCGAAGCACGTGAGACACCTTTTAAAAGACCTCAGACACTCTTGACCTTTCTAACAATACTTCATATTGGTCGATCGGTTTCGCAGCCATCGAGATTAAAGTCATATACGCAACGTGTATTTTACTGTTAAATGTATGAGGAAACTATTGTTGTGGGTCAAAATATTTTCAGGCCATGGGAAAATGATCGAGCTCGGATCTGGGCTTAATCATATTTCGAGATCTTTAAAACGATATAAGGGCCCCCATTATGGATGGGATTTCATGGTAGAAGCTTAAGTGTTTAGAAATTGAATTAATAAAACAAAAATAAAACGCACGCAGCTTCTTCATTTATTTAAGGGGTGATTTTAGAGTGCCTAATAATTCCTTTACAATTATCGTTTTACTTCATAAAACGCTAATTTTGCGATTTGGCCATTAGAAATAATTTAGTATCAAAATCTTACCCAATTGTTAAAAAAATGTTTCTTGATAATTGTCTTACCTGAAAAGAAAAATTTCACATTAGTAATGAAAGAAAAAGTAAAATAAAAAGAGCTAGTGTTGCAATAGTTTAGCTGTTGCCAATTTTTCATATCAAAAAATCAACTTTGTTTTAATTATGATATTCTAAACAAGATAAACTAGTGGGGTTGTTGGTTTGGCCCTTACAATTCACACGATCAACTTCCCAGTATGATGGATGTTGAATATTATGAATGGATTTTTAATTATAAAAAAAAATAACAACATATTGTAACGAAAAAATCACACCAAATTCATACACCTGGTTTTTCAAACTAACACAACTCCTATACCCTATAGCAAAAAATTTTGTAATATTAAATAGTGACCAGTTAGAAAATAGTAATAGTTTTAGTACGAGTGGGAAATTGACTAGTACCAGAATATATACGAAAGACGACCCTCGGAACAAATGGCTTGATTGACGAAACTTTATTTCCCAACATTATACCAACATTCTACACCGCCCTCTTTAGTCGATACTCAAAAAGAATATAATAACCACCTGAAAATTATGTTGGTTTCGCATCTTGCATTTATTTTACTCTTTTAGTGATCCCCTCCTTTAAGATTTAAATTTGGGAAAAATTATTTAGATGAAGTAACATTCGCAGGGGAACACGTTCAAAAATCCGTCACAGTTTTAAAACAGTGCTTGAGTTGAAAGCTGGCAATCAAACTGACTGAATCATCACATTGGTTTCTTCCATGATTTTTGTTACTTTTTTCAAGATAACTCCTTCGGCATACTTGAAAACTGCGGCTCATAATTTATCTTGGCAACTACTCTTTCGAAACTCTCTATTGGAGTCACGTATGGGTTAGAAAGACAGAATACAACTCTTCCTAAATATATGCTCAATAGTTGAATCAACAACGATGACTTAAAGTATTTTTAACTTAAACATTTATCCCAATTCAATTTTATAGGGATGTAAATCGAAATACTTCGGAGAATTGTTGGCCCGTTGTGTGAGAAAGGACGATTCCGAAAACTCTAGAATGACGCACTATTGCAACATAGATGTTGTGAAGAAAATAAAGCTCGTTAGGTTCCGCTGCCCGAATAAAATTAAAAGAGCATATGATGGCGGTAGAGTTGACGGCCAAACTTGACCAGAAGATTTAAATGATCAAGTACTGAGCTGTACACACGGGCATACGACGGCAAATTTGACCCAAAAAAGAATCTGAATCAAATGTATTGTTGAATGTGCGTTGAAACGGCCAAAACTAGAAGGAATTGAAATAATTCTTTGAAATGTGATGACCGGAGGCTTTAGAGGCCGCTGATTACGAATCCGCTATCATTTTTTTGAAAAACAAGATGGCGGTCATCTAAGTTAAAAAATCATTTTATGAAAATAAGTGTCTGGGGGTTTTTGAGGTCACCGATTTAAAATTTTACAAAAAATTTTCAAACCGCAAAATGGCGACCAAAAATATTTGAAAAATAATTTTCCTACACGAAACTTAGTTTCTTTCCGAGGCTGCAGATTTCGAATTTGACAATATTTTTTACGAAAACAAAATATCGGCTAAATTATTTAATCGGTCACTTTCCCACTGCACGCAGAGTCAATTGAAAAAGAAATACAATTTCATCTGTGGAGTGCTCTTGTCGCATTTCTTTCGCTCTTCTTCGTTTTATCCGTACACTGGCTTCAGCGAAATTTGTAGACGGAGAACCCCACCATTGCTTGTTTCCATATTTCTTACGGAATCAATGATAAAAACCTCCTTCTCGAGCCCAAATTGATTATTTTCATAAAAGTGGAACTATGTTCTATGAACTTCTTGCCATTTAATTCGAATTTTGGTTAGCCCTTTTCTTAGTTGGCTCTTTTAGTTATCCGACACTGTTCGACCGATTTTATGTGGAACGTAAGTATACTCCTCCTAAATACGAAAAACTTCCGCATTATTCTTCAAATTTTCCTGAACCAGTTCGAATATTTCTTTTCGCGATAGAGAAATAGTTTTTCCGACATCCCAATCTTTATGAAACACTAATTTTGTTAAAATAAATAATAACGAATTTGGAATCTGAGACCTCGAACCAGACACCCATTTATGATTTTTGAACATTGATGGTCGCCATTTTGTTTTTTGTGAAACTGATAAATAACTGATTCGTAATCAGCGATACCCGATTTCATCTAGTTTTGGCCCTGTTTTGACGTTTTGAACTATTGTAACTGTGTAACTTAGACTGCGTTTTTTTAATCTATTCTGTTCTGTCCTGGAACATTAAAAAACGGCAAGGGAAACTTTCATTTTCATTTGCATAAATTATGGCTTTCGGCGTTTTAATTTCTTCGAATATTGCATAAAGATCGGTCTTATTTATCTCTCCATTAATTTTTCTCGTTTTTCATTCACTAGACAAAACAATTTATTTTATTTGTCAACTGTCAATTTCCAATACGTATGTTCGAAAAGGGAAATTTAAAATTTCTCTTTGTGCTGGATACTGTTCTCGATATTATCGGGGACAAGAGTTTGTATGGAAGCTGTTCCAGAACAGAGCAAAACAGATTAAAAAAACGCAGCATTAGAATCGTATATAAATAGTGTCCAAGAAAAAAAGGGCGAAACTTGGGCGGCTGGATTTCGAATCCGTTTTATCTAAGGAGTGTATAAGCACATTAAAAATAAAATGAGACCCTATTTATAAAAAAAAGTTGACTTCCAAATTAGCAGAAAATGAACTAACTTTTTTATCATACTACTATGAGTAGGCATACAAAATTATATAGCTATAAATGGTAATCTATTGCACTAACATACATTCAGTAAGTGAATCTATTTTGCAGGTCTCATTGCCACCTTCATTTTCCCATGGAAGCTACCGCTCCGAGCGTCTTGCAATACTGTCAGTTCCCTGACGGTTTTAAGAGTCAAGGCGCGCTTTCCGGACCCCTTTATAACCCTTATAACATGCCAAGGCTATAAGAAAAACTTAATTTGTTGAGTTTTGTTCGTGGAATTTTTGACCACTGTGCGTGCATAGCGAAAAGCTTTTTGAATGCGTCAAAGCTACCCTGCAAACATTTACATTCGGAAACGATTCGAGAACGACACGCAAAAGCGAGAGCTTGCTTCGAACTCGGGCTCGTAAACGACTCGTAAACGAATTCGAAGGCAATAAAAGCGGAGCAAGATATCGAAACCAATATACTAGGAAAGCTTTTATGGTGGGTTTTGAAGCTTTTCTCGTACCTTTCGTAAGCAGTTTTCGAATCGAGAATGGTTCGAGAAAGCGAGCCTCCGAGAAAAGCCGAGAAATTGTTTGCAGGGTAGTTTCACGTTGCCTCTGTAGACTGGCTGTGGTCGTATTGATAAGCTGAACTGCAGAAAGAATATCAATTTCAATGGTTTGTAATGACTGAGATAAAGGCAACGTGATTCCTAAAATATCGGCGAGGGTTACCAAGTTTACAAGAAGTCCCACATCTATCCCCTTGATCAGCCACTTTTTGCAAAATTCCAGGAAGACATGGCAAGACGTCAAAAAAATTCAAACTTTTTCTTTGTAAATTTATGACTGTTGGGGGGGGGGGCTCACGTGCCCCTGTACCACCCCTTTATCCGCCTGCGTAAGACATCTAAGGAGCAAATTTTGGAGAACTTCGAGTAATCTTCAGTTTTTGAATCGTCATGGCCACTCTTCTCTGCAGTCTTCACTCTTTTAGTATTAACATTCTCTCTTTAGATAATTATTTCTTCCTCCATCGAGAAATACTAAATTCTGAAAAATACTTTGCTGTATGAATATAACGATCATTACAATCACTATCAGCACTAGAAGCTTGAACAATCGAACTCGAATTTTGAGAATAATAAATGTGAATATTTAGTTAATGTTGTTAACGCCTCTAGCATTTCTTTTTTAGAGTAATAATAAGACTTTTCCCATTTAAATTCCGCAGGCTTATCCAAACGACTAGTTTCTTCTAAGGGTTGGTAGCTGACGTCTGTGTCAAATTTCATGCCAATATCTTCAGTAATTAATGAGATTCGCTTGTTCACTTTCATCTAAAATTATAACTGCATTTTTAGATGTTCAAAAGGAGTCGAAAAGTTCCTCAAAAATGTCCTCGGAGCTGTTTTTTGAGTTTCAGGAAAAGCCAGAACTCAGACGAAGCGGAACAATAAGGGTCGAAATTTTGACCACATAGTTTCGAATAATCGAAAATGATACGAAACCACCATAATTGAATCTTAATATTTTTTGATGACAGTTTCGAGTTCGTTTCGACCATAAATTCCGTGTCCAAACGAAACTCAAGCGCCAAATTTGACCTCGATCGATGTCACTGACCATTTCAGACGTACATACATAAATATACCAAGTTTGGAATCACGCATCTTCTCTACTCATAGTTTCGAATTTGCGAAGTATTTTTTGAAAATCAATGAACTTTAAACAGTTGCAAAGACTTTTCAAAAGCAAATCTGTGTCGGCGAAATCGGTCTTATCCAAAGGCATTCACAAATTCGCAAAACGGTTACAAACAAATTTATTGAAATTTGGACAGGACAACGACTGTCGGGTCAGCTAGTGATCAATTAAATTGCTGCTATTCATTGATTTTTAATTAACTGTATTTAGTTTGCTTAACATGAATAGAAAAATATTTCAAACCTTCATAACTTCCTTGAATGTATGCTTTTCTCTACTAGCTCAGATCTTAAAGAGTTCAGATTCAGCTTGATCCGAGCTTACATATTACAACAGATTCGATTTAAAGGCACATAAGGGGAAACGTGGGAAAAAGTAACTGAAAAAAAGTGCTACACTTTAACCTATTCGAAGAGTGAACGAAAATATCACATGAAGAAAAACAACAGTTTGTAATAAGCGTTATTTTCTGAAGATCTTATCACATGTCGGCACCACAATAACAAATCCCAAAAAAAAACAATTTGACCGCTCTTATTTGAACCGAAGGCCATACCCATTGCGCCATGTACTTGAAGTTAGTGCAGTTCTCATTTATATAATCGATACGTCAATTTTAATAAAAATCTTCAACATTTTCTTTCAGCCTTGGAGTCATCTTGTGGCGTCCGTCCGTCCGTCCGTCGTAAATGAACAAAAACATGATCGCGCTCTGCCCATAAGCGATACTTAAATATATTTTTTTGCAATACTCGAGCGTGCAACAAACCTAATTTCTCCCGTACATGAGTGAATTGCTCAAATCTGCGCAGGCCGCAATTATCCCATCATTTATAGGGAATTTATTATGAAAATGTTGATTTCTTAAAACGTGTGAATTGCATAAATCCTGCGAGACAACGAAACAAGTAAAAAAATTGTTTTCTGATTTAAAAGTGATCGATTATGCGCGCGATCAGCCATCAATCAAATCGAGCATAGGCCAAGCCATGGACGTGTCAACAGGCCTTTTTCGGTTTTTGCTGCCCGGTTCCCATACTACTCTTTTTATGCTAAGTGGAGCCGGCACGGTTTGGTGCGCCCCGACTCTGTGCGCTTCGATGTACAAACGCGATAATCCGTCTAGCTCCAAATTGACAAGCATTTGATAACTGAATCAATTTTTTGCGGATTTCGCCACTCGAATGGCTCCGGCGGCAGTCGTTAGCGGAGTCTCATGGATGATGGCTGCAGTTCCATACCTCGTTGACGACGGGGAAAGAACTGCATTATCGTCGTCATAGTGCTGGAGTATTCGTGATGAAGCAACTCTTTTTATCGTTTTCGAGTGTGATTTGGGGCCTGGAGTACAAAAATTATCATGGTAACATCTGCTAATGCTGTTTGGCCTCCAAATCCGGTGTTGGTTTCTAGGTTATCTACTTAGATTTTATTCAATTTGTAGGATGAACTTAAGGTAAGCCGAATGAATATTAAATTATTTAATTTTCACTGCACGGGGAAAAAATATGTGCGACCTTTGTATGTTCCTGATGAAGATTATATCGAAAATTTAGAGTGATTTGACATTAGACTAATGTTTGTGCATTCTTCAAGATTGAAAACAAAAGTGAATTACGAAATTTTCATAAAAGTTGAAATTTGATTAAAATGTCGATCTGGAAAATACAATGCGAATAAAAGCAATTCTGATGCAGAATAACACCTCATATTTGAAAGTAAGTTCAGCTGTTCCAAACGTGAATTTTTTTTGTTGCATCAATACTTTTCAATAACAATGATTATTGCTCATTCCAAAAATAGTGACTATATTCGTGTCACAAAATCATTTTTCTCAGCTAATATAACTTTGTTACAATACTTTGAGTATAGTGACACAAGTTTTATTATATCATTGCCGAATTTGAATGGGATGTGAAGTTCGCACGTTGTTGAATTGGCTGGAAACCATTGAGACAGAATATTAGAACTTCATGTTATACACAATGAAATTTTATATAGCGACTGATATAATATTTTTTCAAAAAACTACTTAAAACAATACAATTTTTCTGGGATATTCATTTCCAAAAGGAATATTTCATGATATTTTACTACTACCAAATCAAAATACTCGCGATACAAGAGAATAGATGGATAAGAGACGGACACAACCAAGGACATTTTCTTTTATAACCTTGAACCTACGACACGTCCCTTCAATGACATCATGATGGTGATGAGGGAGCTGAATGCCAAAATTAGACGAGGGAACTGGCACAGACCAATATTTGGAAAGGAACGCCCATCCAGCCATCGTAGCAACAATACCTCAGCAGCAGCTGATTTACAGATGTCCATATTCATTTTGACATCGATACATAATTTGACTTTATCTCTCAGTCGGGTGATTCAAACGAAAAATCAGGACCTAGGCGAAGCTATTGAACTAACTGATGCTGCGAGGCAAGAATTGATAAAAAGAAGGGAAAAGTTGCAGAGCATTTTGGGAGAATTTTCGAAAAATTCGAATTGCGAAAGGCAAGTCTCATCTCGAAACAAATCCATCGCGCCATCGTGATTGCTAACTCAGTTGAAGATTATTACAGTATAACCATCTTGATACTTTTATCGCTCATCTTCATAGGTTAGATTAGGTTAGATGTGGCTGAGCTGTTGCTGTTAAGCTCATACACTTAGGCAAAAAGGATAGGCCCATTGTGATCCCACTTTAAACCTGACGGTACAGTGTCGTTTCTTCGCTAAACAATCTCGAGGACGTAATGAATCTTGTAAGTTGCGGGATCCCAATCTTCGAGATTTCCGCAAGCGTGTTTAGAAAGGGTTCACCAAATGTGGTTAGTCTCCTTCTGCTTAGGGCTGGGCAGTAACAGAGGAGATGTAGTACACCTTCCTCCTCGCCTTATTTTTACAGCTTCTGCAAAAATCGTATATCTCAAGATCCCTCCAATGCTTCTTTGCTTGTTGCATTGTGTGCTGTTTGCATCGGAGTTTAAAAGTGGCCCAAGGCATACCAACCCTTTCCTTTCCAGGAAGGAGAGTGGCGGTCGTGCCTTTCCTAGCCAGTTCGTCAGCTTTACAATTTCCTTCTATGTACTCCAATCAATCTACAATAGCTCCTTGTAAATTTAGCGTTAATTGCCAACAGGAAACAAAAAATATGGTTATATAGGAAAAAAAATTCTAAAACAGATAGCGTTTTCTTTTTTTGAATTTGGAATGGCGAACCTAACCTAAAAAATTCTGGAAAGTGAAAAAAACGCTTTTTTGCGAATAACAAAAAAACTAGAGCTCGGATCGAAAAAAATCAAATTATAAAGTTGTAGGTATTCAAATTATCTTTCGATTGATGTATAATAAGTTATAGGTTAGAGCACAACACATAGAGATAAAAGCAAAAAACTGTTAAAATCCACGTTTTTTAAATTTGTTAATAACTTTTGTTTAACGCAACTTAGATATTTGTTATTTGGCAAAAATATTGCTTCTTGCTAGCTGAAAAAACATTTTTATTTTTGTTGCAAAATATTGAATACTTTCCTTAAAATTTCACTTTTTGTAAAAAAAGGGGTTCTTCTAAAAACGCTCCTCTTGGTCTACGGATTCTTCTAGAGTACCGTTCTGGAGCTTAAAATTTTCTTCAATACTTGTACTATGACATACAAGTAACAAAAAGTTTATTAAAAAGTTTTCCAGTATTTAAAATGACCCCCAAAAACATATTTATAATGAAAAAACAGACTCAAAAAGTTAGTTTTTACAATCGAACGTCTGTTTTTTCATTATTAATATTTTTTGGGGGTCATTTTAAGCAATGGAAAACTTTTAAACAAACTTTTTGTTACTTGTACGTGATAGTACAAGTTTTGAAGAAAATTTTAAGCTATAGAACGGTACTCTAGAAGAATCCGTAGACCAAGAGGAGCGTTTTTAGAAGAACCCCTTTTTTTACAAAAAGTGAAATTTCAAGGAAAGTGTTCAATATTTTGCAACAAAAATAAAACTGTTTTTTCAGCTAGCAAGAAGCAATGGTTTGGCCAAATAACAAATATCTAAGTTGCGTTAAACAAAAGTAATTAACAAATTAAAAAAACGTGATTTTTAACATTTTTCTGCATTTTTCTCTATGGTTTGTGCTCTAACCGAAAGGAGGTAACAAATTCGCTTGAAGCACTCGGCATTTTCAATGTAGATGCATTTCCGAATGTACATCAAATTCGTCGTGTTATGGCTATATTTTCTGTCACTACCGTCATAAATGTATGCTACCCCACGTCATCTTAAAACGTAATCTCAGATCCACTATTCCTGAAAATCGGCTTAATGGTTAAGCCTCCCTGAATATACATCGTGACGTCGAAATTGATGTACAGAAAGTTTTAGATGATTTTTTTTCGGTTCGGAGAACAATTCGGAGGTCGGAGTTAATATTGATGTACATTTGTAGCATAATTAAATGTTTTTCATGATCGAAAAACGCTTTTGAGTACTCTCCGCACGGGCTGGAGTGTTCCGTTGTCATCCCAAAGATCGTGAGCTGGATGTCCATTCACATGATTCTTCATGTTTCAACTACTCCTATATAGCTAGTATTCTTTTGTAATAGTCTTCAGTCTTCGCAGAATTTAGCTCAGTATTTTCGCATTACCTATACCATAGAAAAGCAGGTGTTATTGGATCACAAGCCGATGTTCCGTGCCAACTAAGAAGCAGTGGTAGTTATCGTGTGTTACGGAAAGAAATAGGACCAGAGCAAGTGGAATCAAAAAGAAAGCCCTACAGATCATGCCCAAGCCCCACTTTGCCACTTCTTCCACAACTTACCACAGGCTTAAGGAACCCAGAAAGCTCCAAGGAACTAATCCAAACTTCTGCCGCTCTACCCATTTTTTCTTCCCTCCCAGGAAGATGACGACACATGTTATCATTTACGGGCAGTAACTCTATGTTGAACTCTTCTGGTGCTCTGATATAACGGTACCGGTCAGAAGGCTTCCCAAGTGAAACTGAATCCGCGAAGAGGAAAAACGAAATTCCCCATATTGAAATAACTTGACTGCACACATGCGGTAACAAATTCAGCAGATTGTGACTATTGGATACTGTTGCCAACTGCAGGTTCAGAGCATGACACCTTCAGGGTAGCTGAAGGAAGGTGTATTCCAAAATTGAAGAGGATCTCCTAACGATTTCACGGAAACAACTGGTTCTCCACAGGATGGCGGTCCAAAACTGTTCCACTGTTGAAGCGAAAAGTTTCGAATTGGGTATGCTTCAGGCCATCTCGTGAATCTTTCTACTATCGTTAAGATGTAAGACTACCTAGCAGATGGTGGTAGAGGTCCCACTATATCCATATGGATATGGTCAAACCTATTATTTAGAAGCTTGAAGCCTTAAAAAGGAAATTTAGTATCTTTCGAAACTTTGCACCTTTGGCAACTAAGGCACGGTCTCGTTCGTTGAATTCCGTATTGATCGATGACGATTTGTTGGTAAATACTCATCTTGTAGCACGAATAACAGGGCGAGAGACGCAATGTTGGGAATTGGTGTGTGTGTGTTCTAATTTTACCCCGAGTCGTTGCTAGGGTGCTCTTGAAGTGAGTTTAACTCGATGTCACCTAGCTGAGAATAAGCTATTGTAGAGAGGTCGAAGATGGGTGAGTGAACGTTGTCGGTTGCTAGTGAGTGCGACAAGTAGACGCGGTAATAAACATTCTGTTTGCTGGCACATGTCATGGCATGTCTGGTATGTTTAGGAGATCGTTCGCTCTTTGTATGAGGGGCGCAAACCAGTTTGTGATCAGTATGGACCACGAAATTGCGCCCTTCAACGAAGCAACGAGTGTGCTTAAGACCACACTTTAGAAGTAAAACTTGTTTACCCAACAACTGCCGCAATTATTAAAATATTAACCAGCTGCAATATGCAATTGATATAATGGATGTCTGTCGGATATATAGTACGCTTTCAGAAAAGTAAGGCCAACGTCAGATGCACGAAGTATAGTGACGAGCCTAACGAGGGACTTAATACAAGTACAATTTCAAAATATCAATATTTATGAATTCCTATTTACATTAAAACCTAAAATCGAATCAAAGGTTTTATGATAATTGAAATATCTTCGAATGAAACTGGTCTAAAAATCGCGTAAAAGCTGCATCAAGTGAGGTTCCATATGTCGTGGTACTTTTGTCAATACTGGGTCTATTTAGAGACTTCGTTCCCAAGAACCTTCCTCACGAACTTTGTTAATGAAGGGAGAAGTGGGGTGGCATCTCTCCTTCATCCACAAAGTTCGGACCTAGTATCTAATGAAAGAATAATATTGAAATCGGCACTCAAAATCATGGGGATTTCGTTGTATGAATTCCATTATTTCGCGTAAAGTTTTATGCGGCGATACATAAATAACTACCATCAAATTCATCTGTCCTTTTTCTGCCATAGATTTGCCTACACACATTTCATGGTGATTTATGGCGACTACGTTTTTGTATATCTGTATGAGATGTTAAAACATTAGTGGAGTCCTCATCATATTCTCCTTTTTCATCCAAGATTCTGATAAAAGTAATACATTCATTCGTTTCGCAACTTCGTCATCTAAATCTTGTACGTTCGCACCTATACTTTGACAATTTAGCGATAGTATTGATAATCCTAATCTATTCAAACCCGAGTAAAAATAATTTAGTTGGTTAATTTTCTTAAAAGCATGCACTCCCCGCACCTAGGACGCATAGCGAACAAATGCGAATGCCACACGGGCATGCACGCTCCCGCTATATACATGAACATTTAACGCGGGTATTGTTTTACCAAGCAGTCCTCCAACTAAGCACTAACGACGTCCAATGCTGCTTGACCTACACAATCGAACGAGAACCGGCTATTGGTACCCTTTATGGTCGCCAAGGTAATAGACCGTTTTCTTCGTCCTATACAATTTTTAAAGCCCCAATTTTAAAGGGAGCAAAAAGAAATGCAAAAAAATGTCAATCTTTGTTTAAAATCAACTTTGATCTAGGGGTAGTTTTACTCCCTTAAGGGTTGAAGATAATTTATTTTTGGCTGATAATAAACCAAACTTCTAGCAAAAAGCAGAAAAAAAATAAACCTGGATATCGATGAAATACTCAACGTTTTCGCGATAAAGAAACGTAAGCTTGAATTTGTAATTTAAGTAAGCACCGAAATAAAATTATTTAATTTAAAATGTTTACTAGCACTGTAATATTTTTGCGGGAAATGGACCCATCTCGAGTTAGGGGGTTGGGGGGGTAAAAAAGGGGTTAAAATTGAAAAAAATTTCTGCGTATGTAGGTTCTATTAGGGCTAAATAACCGTTAAATACTAGTGGCAGAAATTTTTGACCATTTCCACCCTCCCCAAGCCACCCCAAATCGCTTATCCTTTTTCGCAGCTACCACTGCAAATCTCAGATTTTCAAAGTGTTTTATTTCAAAACGCTTAAAACGTTTTATTTTGACGTCACCCATTTGATTTACATTGTAGACATTTTTTAAGCACAAGCGTTTTAAAAGTGTCGACAATGCTAATCAAATGGGTGACATCAAAATAAAACGTTTTAAGCGTTTTGAAAACAAACCGTTTTAAAAGCTTAGATTTTCAGTGACGGTCATCATTGTTTATTCCAGTCCTTGTTCGAAGATGATTATTATGCAATAGAAGGTTTTTTTATGGAGGTATCGCCCCAACCATATTTGGAAAGGACTAGCTAAGTCTTCTACGAGAGTTACCAGAGGCGACTGCTTTGAGGATATAGTCGCGTTCCCATCAGTCCAGAGTAGTTACGGAACCTGAACATTTTCATTGTACTACATTTTACTCACCTTATTACGCTAATGACCACTTTTACATTAATAGTACCTAAACTACCCTTCCCTGTATCTGAAGCTATTCTTATAAAATTGGAGTGACTTTCACCAGTTAGTTTCCATGTATTCATTTGGTTTTGTTAATTTACTGAAATATCCATGGATTTTATTGTATAATTTCTGCAATAAAAATAAAAATTGTTATTCAATTTCACTTCCAAACTTCCTGGTTATATTCTAAGAGATGTGCACGTCAAAAATCCTGTTTCTGAAGAATATAAAATACGGTTTCCATATCAATCTCAAATCATCAAATTGCGAACTCCACAAAGAAAATCTGCAATTCTGGTTCGGGGTAAGTTGAATAAACCGTCCAAAGCTACCGATTTATCATGGAGTACACGATACCACGGAAGAAAAACAGTGGATGTTACCAGCAAAAACTACTTTCAATAAACGCTTGGAAATGTTTCTGTTAGTGCATCCACATTGTCAGGACAAAATTAACTCGGATAGCTTAACGTAAATTCAATAATACGCTATCGAAACCACTTAAAATTTCAAGCGTGACTTACGTACCCGAATAGTAAATTACATATAAACAGGTTGAGACTAGTGCAACGATACAAAACCAGTTTCCTTAATAAAAAAAAATTTTGTCTGGCAGAAGCGATGCTTCTTTAATAAAATAAATTTGATCTAAAACTCCAATAATAAATTGTGATCAAACGTTATGAATTATTTCCACCATTAATTTTCTCCGCCCTACTTCGTGACGGTATTGGCACCGCATGTCTGACATTCACAGTCACACACACCCTAAGTGCGAGACTTTTGCACCTAATCAATTAATGTATCGCATGCAAAGAGCAGGAGTGCAACTGACATTTACAAAATCAGGAGTAGACGACGTTGCACCTTTATGGCTGTGCGCCTCCTCCTCCATGACAATCTTCCGCATGAATATAAGGTAATAGCTCATTCCCTGCCAATCTTGAGTTGCAGCAGACCTGAAGATGAAGAAACGCCATTCGGCAGACGTTGACTCTTTTGAGCGGTTTCAGTTATTCGCAATAATTACGTCAAAAGCAATTTGCGGAACCAAAAAGAGTGAACAGGTTTTGTGGTATATAAACATTGCAGAAAACGAAGACGAATTCGATACGAAGTTCAATGTCGACCAACCCTTTCCCTTTCATGCTTCATGTTTACTTCCATTTTTTTTTCCTGGAGGCATGTTGTGATTATTTCAGGTTTCTCAACTGAAGCTGAAGCAGATTGCTCATTCGGAAAATGTCAACCCGATTCGCTAGATCGTTTATCTTTCATGTCACAACCTAACAAGTTTGCCTTAGTTCGATGCTAACCCGGATAAGTCGAAGGCAGGCTGCCAGTTCCTTTCATCTGCTGCTGCAGCTCATCATAATTGAGACTTTCAGCGATAATAATGGCGAACATCAAGAAGCAAAACAAAAATATCGCAGTAAGGTATTGCCGCAATTACCGCGCGATAAGGAAGATGAAGCCATTTCTGCAGAACAAGTTCGACACAGCTCCTACAAAAAAGCTGGAAAATTACACAGCTGTGTTTGTAGCCCCATCGACGCGCAGCGAATCTGGGTCGTGTTTTATTGCTTGGTGTAAGACTTTTGTTTTCGATTTTGTAAAAAATTCCCAGGACTTCAAATTAGACAAATAAAAATTACCTACGTTTCGTGGGTATGGGTACCTTCGCTTTACGACAGTGCCACCATATAACGCCGACACTGATTAACCGATCTTGAATGGCGTTGTGCAAAATGCGCGCCCGGATCCTAATTAGGCCTGCAGATCGGTGGTGGACGATCTTGCTGGGGGCTCTCTTTTGTGAGACGCGTTCTTTCTAAATTTCAACTCTTAACCGCAGATATCCACTTAAAAGGTGTCTATTATGACGTTTAGTATTCCTCGCAATTAGCGCGCAACGATCACTACGTTTGGGGCTTTACTTAGCTCGGGGATACGCTGCTGGAGTAAACTAGTAAAATGTAGGTCCGAGGTCTTGGGAAACTCTCCGAAGGTCGGAGGAGTGTGCGACACTTTTAATTTGAAGTCTCGCTTTTTTTCGTGGGCATGCAATCTGCAAATTTAAATTTTTATGACAGATTCACAACAACTGCTTATTATGATAAAAGATTAGAAATGGATTTTTGACTGTGGCAAATTTTGTAACAATTCAACTTGAGGGCAATTTTGCGGCTGGGATTGACGGCAGTTTTGTAATATCTTTCGGAGATACCGAGTGTTTGTTGCAATGAAGTGTTTATTATTTTTTTTATTTTATTTTTTAATTTTGTTTTTGCCATTCAATTGCAGTAACTGAGTTTGATAGGTTTATAATTAATTTTGCTTGGGTCAAGATTAAGAGGAAGATTTTATTAGTAGAAGCAAGCAAATATGGGGAAACAAATCGCTGCAATGTGTTTTTTTTGTGATAATTGATACTTGGAGGAAGGTTTTGCCATTTGCTTGCAATATTAAGTAATAGTGTAGAATTTTGCAGTTGCTATAACCAATGGCAATGAATCTTTTATAATAATAGGGTAATTTGATTTAAGCTTGCGTGATAAGAAGCAATGCAATGCAAAAATAAAGATTTTATATGTTTGTAAAAGAGTTATATTCAATTAACAATAAGGAGAAAGATTGTATTTAAAAACTCATTTCGTGCAGTAATATCGTTCCAATCTTTTGTTAATTTTGTTAAATGCCCGACCATTTAAAAACTCTTGGGGCAATATTTGGGTTCCGGAAACCTTCAAGCAACAATTCATATCAACACTTTTATGAATACTAAGTAACAAACATTTCCCTTGAGGATAAATATTAGCGTTCAACTTATAACACTTTGTGCCGGATAGATATCCCCGAACCCGCACATTCCGAACTTCTCCGTGAATCTTCAAGGATGCACAATTTTCTGGAAGGTGAATTTGGTGTGGGCATATCATATCATACCAATCTCCCTAGAGACCGTGCATGAGACTGTGCTCATTACACCATGTAAATATATATGAAACACTGTCCAAACCAATCAGCATCTATAGTGAATATCCCCAAGGAAACTGGTCTGCCTCCTCATCAACCTGGCGTTGGTAATATCAACAGGGACTATTTCACTCCGATTGAGAAAGCGGCACGAAAACTGGAAATGGAAACAAAGGAAAGGGCAAGGTAAACCAGTTTGCGAGACGATCTAACATTAGTCCCATAGTTAAAGTAGAGAAACATGATTTCGAAGTATAGGCGCCCGCCCGGCAGCTCAGATCCAACACAGCCGACGAGGGAGTGGTGAGATTCTTCCATCGGTCTATCAGCAGGGAAAGTGGGCGACAACCTGTCTAAGGCCGATACTATGACAGAAGACACCTTTGGGAATCCACACTCAGACAGTAGTGTCAGACTAAACTCAACTTTTGCATGACGTTTGAACTCAGAGCGGTACACCCGTAAAGGCATTACTTCGTCCTGGCGTCATAAACGTGACCCTTAAAAAGGGTCCTTCATAGGTGCAACAGAGATCTATCGTCTATGCTTTCTTCGTGGGAAAGGTAAGTCACCGACGAAGCTCGCTACCCAATACACTAGCTACGAAAGTGCTCGTAGGTGCATCGGGGGTTTGGCAGCACTCTACCGAGAAGCTCCTGCCTCTCGGTTATGAGAGTCTCTAGCCGAGCCTAAGAAAAGAACCACCTCCTTCTTGACTCTCCCCGCTTGCCCAACTTACGGCATTGTGTCACGGAGTGGATAAACTATCTAGCTGCTATCTCTCCTGGCATTACCTTTTTGTGCTTCTTTGAGCTTCGTATTGCTTCTTCCACCATTCTCCACACATCCTCGGACCTCATCATTTAATCCAAGATGTGCTCTCATCGTAGATGCATCTCGGGGGCCGCTTCCAACACAGTCGTGAGTTGTGCAACCCTCGGATATTTAAACAGGACGTTCTGCGCCTCTTCGTTATCCTCCAGGCATTCAGGGCAGAACGGTGAATCGTTTAACCTGAAGCGATGAATCTATGCCCTATAACTTCCATGCCCACTTAGGAACTGCGTGAAGTAGTAACTCACTTTTCCATTTTCCCTCATGACGCACTTCTCTAATTTTAGTATGAGTCTATGAGTTCATCGGCCCTTGTAGGCTCAACCCACTTCCTATGCCATGCTGCGATGCGATGCCAGAATCGGTCGCACACCGTTCCGTTGGGAATGGTGGTTCCAATGCTTCTGAGATTTGACAATTCTGTTTGTAAGTGAGTGAGTGAGTGTAGCATTCCGAAAAAGTTGAAAGTTTATCAACTTTTCCGTTCCGTTACGATCCGTAAATACCATTGGAACCACCTTTCTTAACTGCCATATATGTTTTAAGCAAACTTCGAATTTTAAATTTGTCTGTCAAATGCACCACGAATTTGAGACGTAAGGATTGGAACGGATGACCTGTTCCCGTAACGCCAGTACTTCATCATACATGACGATCCACAGGAGCTAATAAAACCTATTAGGCGTTTTGAAGCGCGCACTTTTAAAATGAGCACTTTAAGAATCAAAGAGGTCCTATTAGGTGTACACCACTACCAACCAACGGCCGCTAAACGCCAAAGCCGAGCCCTCAATGTGTAAGGTCCTTTTAGTCTGCCAAGGCTATTTAAATCAATGCATCTAGCCATGATATCTAGACGATTGTTCTATCAGTATTTATTTAAATACACATTTTTACCTGCGCGGAAAGACACATGTGGCATTCGGATCGGGTCCTGGGATTTAGACCACATCGAGGATGCATTGGTGAAATATTCGCTCTTCGGCAGCTAATGGAAGAAAGAATTCTTTGCGGCAAACGAACTATCGTCGTTTTCATCGATTTCAAATCCGCTTTCGATTATCCACGCTTTGGAGTATCCACACATACCAGTGTTCCGTCAGGGGTTCAAAAAAATATCGGTTATATGAACTCGTTCACACATGTCCGTGTCCGGGCCTGAGTAAAAATCTAACGTCCCGGGCACGTCCCATATATGTGTGCATACTCATACGACATTTCCGCATCGCCCTTTCTTATGGGTTAAAAATCAATGAGGAAAAGACCAAAGTGCTCACAACGGACGGATCGAAAGCCAGTGTTCACCTCGATGGAACCCAAATCGAACAGGTTCCGATGTTCAAATATCTGAGATCGTTGGTTGAGGACGTTCACAGCCGCATCGGCCAGGCAATAGCAACATTCGTCGTGGGAAATCGTCAAGAATGGAAACAAATCGTGAATGGAGTTCGAAACCCAGCGGCGCCGACAGCAGCTTATCCCTTGCGGGGATGTCCCGCTCGGAGCGCCTGCTAAGGGGTCAGAGAAGAAGAAGAAGAAGGGATACTTTAGCGTGGTAGATCTTACCTCTACTGAAAGCTGATGTCAAACGCTTTTTTATGTCAAACTGCATATCGACTCAAAAACGAGATCAGTGAAGAGAATAGTTGAGTGTAGTGTTGAGCCGGACTTACACGAGGCAGTACATTTGTCCCTTACACGATGTAAATTGTACTGAGGCCTCAGTTTTTTTAAATGTCCCGGTTCAAAAATAATGTTCTACTGGTATATGAGCGTGTAACGAGATAAATGAAGCGAGGTGTGATTGTAAATTACTTATTAGGGCCCCATACACTACAAGGTTTTATGCGTACAAACATGTCCCGCAGTCTTTGTGACAAACTTGTTTGTACGTTAAGCCTGCCCATACACTATAAGGTTTTACAGCAAAACTAAATAAATAAATACAGCTAAATACTAAAAACACCGAAACAAAATAAACAACACCAGAGCAGACTTTTTTTATGTTATGGAGAGAACTGTCAGATAAAACCACGAAAAAATCAAAACGTTTTGATATTTGGGACAAACTTGTGACAAACATAAAACCAAAAACCAAATTCACCACACACTGTCAATCTTTGTTTGAACGCCTTGTTTGTACGCATAAAACCTTGTAGTGTATGGGGCCCTATTGGAGAGACATTTCTTCCTTCTTTTGCGGCAGTAAAATATCCAATTTAAACTGCGGCGAGGTGGTATTGTAAACACGAACTGGAAAGATATTTTCTTACTTCTTTTGCGACAGAACAATTTCCAATTGGAACTGTGGCGAGGTGAGATTGTAAACACGAACTGGAGAGACATTTCTCACTTCTTTTGCGGCAGAAAAATATCCACATTAAACTGAGCCGTGGTGAGATTGTAAATACGAACTGGATGGAGAGACATTTTTTACATTTTTCGAGGGATTGAGGTTTTGTCCTGGAGAGACATTTCTTACATTTTTCGAGGGAGTGAGGTTTTGTCCTGAAGAGACATTTCTTACATTTTTCGAGGGAGTGAGGTTTTGTCCTGAAGAGACATTTCTTACATTTTTCGAGGGAGTGAGGTTTTGTCCTGGAGAGACATTTCTTACATTTTTCGAGGGAGTGAGGTTTTGTCCTGAAGAGACATTTCTTACATTTTTCGAGGGAGTGAGGTTTTGTCCTGAAGAGACAATTCTTACGTTTTTCGAGGGAGTGAGGTTTTGTCCTGAAGAGACAATTCTTACATTTTTCGAGGGAGTGAAATTTTGTACATTTTCTTACATTTTTTGAGGGTGTGAAATTTTGCGCTGGAGAGACATTTCTTACTTCTTTTACGGTAGCAGAATTTGCAACTTGAAATTAGGCGAGGTGGGATTGCAAAATTTATAATAATATTCTAGTTGTGCCACTTCCAACATTTTTCCAAGAAATCGAACGAGTAATTTATTCCGAAGAAATTTTTTTTATTTTCTGTTTTTTTGTTTGATCGGGAGAGAATTTCGTTTTGTGTTTGATTTTTTTGCTATTTTACGGTTTGTGTTTAAACAGGGGTCGCCACTAGTGTAAATATATGGCCACGAACAACTAATTAGAAACAGTTTCATAAAAATTGCATTTATACAGTTTTTATGTAGGAATCAAATTAAATAATTCCCACCACCTCCTCTTAATTTTTTTTAAATAAATAATAATTGAAGGAAATCAATAACAATATCATAATGAATTCTTAACAGGATTGCTACATAAAAAATACAAAATGTATAAATGCAATTTTTATGAAACTGTTTCTAATTAGTTGTCCGTGGCTGTACATTGTGGAGGCATAGATTTCTTACTTACTCTAATGAATATTAGAATTAAACTTGTAAAAATGCACTTCATTGGTATTTATTTTCTTTCTTTTTTTTTAATCTGCTGGTTTTTGTCATTTTGGCATTACAATAGCACCTCGCCTCATTTGAAGTATGACATTGTACTGGCTCAAAAGAAAAAAGAGGCACCTCTTACAAACTCATTTTATAATCGTGTCCTACCCAACACTAGTTGAGTGAGGCCAGGGCTGAAAGTCTGTTACATCTACACCTGTTAGATCTTCGTAGTCGCTCCAAAGGCAGAGGGAGTTGTCTGGTGCCAAAGCAGAAATCGGAACGATAAGTTACCGTGTGGGATCATATTGAAACTAGTCTCAGAATGCTAATGTGCCCTTGGTGATCTAACTTTTCCGACAAAGTTACACTTGGGTCTTGGGTCACTAGGGATTCGAAGTGTATCAAAAGTGGACGTTCTGTTCATGCAACTATATTAGCACACAACAATTTGGGTAAGAGAGTCTTGTTGTTTAATGTAGTGTGCTTGAGTAAACAAGCTTGAGCGACAAAACACTAAGCAGATTCTGAACCTCGTCATACAAATTCGAGGTATAGGGGAGTACAATAGGTGTAAAGTGGCGGACCCGGTAGTTTTATAATTCCCAAAAAAAAATATTTGGATTCACCGAGGTGAACGGGTCTTCACTGATTAGGTGTGTTTCGCTAGAAATATTTACTTGTCATCAATACGTACAGTTCCGATGGTAGAATGATTATGGAACCACCTGCGTGTAATATTCAGGTACGCAGATTCGCAGTTTCATCCCAATCACTAAAAAAGTGCTGTTTAAAAAACATTTCACATGGTAATAATTGACTTCAAGTGTCAAAAATGACATGTCGAAAATTTAAAACCCGTTAAACAATTTGGCGATATTTTAAGTTCAAGGTTTATCCAAAAATAATATTAACAAATAATCCCAATATTGCAAAAAAAAGATCATATAAAATTAGACAAACAAATTATCAAACAAACTTTTGACAGTTCATATTTCACCAATTATTAACCGATTTGCCACAACACCTGTTTCCCAAACAAAGATTAGTTGTTTGACATCTTTTAATTAAGTCTTTGATAAGTGATTCCAACCTAAGGAAAAAAAGCATATAATAGAATACGAAGAATGAAAGATGGCTCAACCTTGCACATCATCGCTGCAATTAGCGCCCGGCTGCAGCTTGGGATCTACCCAGAAACTCAACCTGCCAATTAAACAGAATCCAGGTGCTGGGCCCATATAAATGGATAACTGTTGTTTAATTAAGAAACTTAACAGCAATTTTATTGACCTTCTCCCGGTAATGAGAGAAGGTGGAGCGGGAAATCTTCTTTTTGAATAAAAAATATCCGGATCTAGGTAAAAGCACCCATGCCTGTCTGCCATCAATTATGCAGTGACGTATGCGTAACGAGTTGTGGAAGAAGAAAGGTGGAGATACAGCGATGGTCACAACATGACTTTGAAAGGCGTTCAACGTTCCATATATGCCCTTGAGGTAGAGTTGGTACTCGTTTTTTTTTCTGTTACTATGTTGTTGTAATAATTCGTCCCAAGAAACAATCCAATAATCTTAAGTGTCTTCATCAGTGTTTAGATTTAAGACAAGCGACAAGCGTGTTGAGACATTAATCATATTTCATGTCATTTAGATTGGACCGCTCTAACCGGACAACTTTACTCGAATGAGTGAGCGGCTATCGTGTTTACTAGGGGTCAAGGTCTGCACGAATCAAGTTTTGATCAATTGCTATATTGAAAATTATAAGACAATAACAAATAGTTTGACCTTTGGCTAAGCAACTTCTTTAAGCGGTACAAAACATCACCCCCCCCAAAAAAAACAATACAGAACCAGTTGCGCTTCCATTCTAAACTGAATCATCTTTCCACATGCTTTGTGACTTCTTAAATGCGTTTTGGTTCTTCCTTTTGTCCAAATCCCGCTGTTGGGACACCTCAAAAAAAATTGTTATTTATTAGTTGACACCTCACCGAAAGCCTTGTGTCCGGCAGGTGATCGAACTTCTAAAATTATTTATGCTTTGTAATTTCTTCAATAAAATTCAAATCAACGACAATAAAATTAACGTAAAAAAAAATTTCATCACAAAAATTTCCAATAAAATTCAATTCGATGTTGTACCCAGAATATTCGTCAACTATTTTCGTGTTCGCGGTGACGCAATGTTGGTGTTTTTGATTATGATAACGTGAAAATGAAAGTGTTTTTCGCTCAGGTGAATTTTAATGTGATTTAAATTTTGAAAATTTATTGTCATTGCAAAAAACGACGCGTGTGAATCATTTCTGAACAATTCTAGAAGACACTAAATAACAACATCAAAGTCATTTAGGTCGATCATATATCTATGCTAACATTTACTTGCAGCTTAATGTTGAAACATAAATCAGTTTCCAATATTTTCTCACAAATTCCTGATCTTTCAAAATGTAAATTTTTTCATGCCATCGAAAAAATTCTTGATGGTGTTAAACATGGTTTTCTAGTCGATCGTATACTAGGAGTGTCTAGTCACCAAGAACAAAGGGTCATTTTTTTTTCTTCAAATCTTTAAAATTCCAAAACGCTTATTCATCGATATAAATTGATTATTGTAATCATAATCAACATTATTAGATATGAAATTTATGGTTTGTGGTGGTAACACAAAAGGGGCTTCTATCAATCTATCTCATTGTTTGCCAATACCTATCCTCTTAATGGCTCCTTGACTCGAGCTTAACACTGTATAATGCAAATTGCTTGCCTCTGTTTTAAATAAAATCTTAAATTCGACCATGCTATTTAGCATAATAGAAAAAACGGTTTATACCTGTTGGACACGTTCAGAAACTATGGAGTAACAAACAGTTCCTGTTGCAGCTTGAAGCGCATTTCTTTGTCTTTTTTTAAGAAAAAAAATATTGTATTCTTTATGAAGATAGTTTCTAAGCATATTTTTATGAAATTTAAAGGTTATTGCTAGGGGAAGTATAAGCCTTGTTATTTTATTCTAACTTGTAGTGGGGTGGTTATTGAATAAAAACGGATAGTAGCAAGTCTTTTTTTGTCACAATTGAATATTTTTAGTTTTAAATTGTATGGGGCAAGTGTTGTTTTAAACATAAAAACAACTACGTCAAAGTATACTAAATTTTAAATTTTTTTTATTGATCTCATCTTTCTTTGCAATTTTTGTAGTGGTCTAAAATTTACCCAAACACTTATCGTCATTATATATCAAAAGCCATGAAAAATAAATATAATAAACCATCAAACGGACAAACAGGTTGTTTAATTCCAAGCTTTTAAATGATTCTTTGTAAGTAAAAATTTGTTTTATTTTATGAATATTAATTACACATCGAAAAGGTGTCATTTAATATACTTATATTCTGTAACAAGTTTGGAATGATGCATATTCCACACAAGTGGAAGTTTGGCGGTCTACGAGTGCGGAATATGCCATTCAAAACGTGTTGCAGACTATATAGAGACTCTACGTCTCTAATTAGTTTTAATTAATATTTTATAAAGAAAAACGTACCTTTTGTAAAGCTAATGTCAAATTTGAAGTCGGTTAAAAAAATATAATGTACAACGCACAGCAAGATATTTTAACGCTTTAATAACATATTAGTAGGGAGTGTTCATTCATAACAATTTTGTAATTTAATAATTTGTTAATAGATGGCCGCCGCAAAATTTATTAAAAAAATTCTATTATTTTCTGCAATTTAATAATTGAATAGTTTATTTAAAGCAAAAATTTTCGAGCGGACCATCATTGATTGTTTATTATTGAAACAATCCTTTTCTTTCTTTAATTAATAAATCTTTTTTTTCTTTAATTAATAAATCATATTCTTGGATTACGACGAACATATGTCGCCAATAGTAGTCATTCCATAACAAGTGATGGAATGAATATTCCACACGGGTGTGGAATGCTGCTAATTCCGTAACTAAAAGTAATATCATAATGCCTGTATTCTAACAGAGGCGTAGAAAAATGGATTTCTTTAATGTCTGCATTGTTCTGCCTTCTAGAATCGATTTAGATTTTTACAATTATAGAATTTTGGATTGGAGTTATGTTTTGCATAAGATCTCGTCCTTCGCGATAGGATGCTTAGTTGATAAGTGGCAGAGCAATGCTAGTAGAATCACTGTCCTATGTTGTGGAGATTATATCGAAGAATAAGAATTTTGATAATCGTATATGCTAATAAGAGCACAACAAAAATTCCTAAAGTATCTACAGTGGTTTAGAAGATCAATCAATCATAACAATGAAGATATACTTTTATAGATCTTGAATTACCCAGAAATTGGGTCCGCAGACTCTGACAGCCCATACATTTTCGGGACTATAAAAAATCATAAAAATTATTCTCAACTATTGCATAATCTCACCCAAACCCACGTGGGGGAGAAGGGGATCTCGGCAAATATCATGTCCGCAAGAAACAGTGAAATTAAATAAAACATGTTTCTCCACTAATGTTGGGTCCACACGATACAAGGTTTTGTCCGTCGTGCTTTCCGTTTCGGCTTCTGTACAGACTGTGAAGTTTAAATGAAATGGCCGACGGAATGTCTAGGCGGACAATGTCGACGGAATGTTTGTGCCCACTTTTTTCAGCGGCTTCCTTTTGTTCCACAGATAAAATTCTATGGAAAAAAAGTTCGCGCGAACAAAGTTTGTGCCCTGTGGATGGGCCATAAGATGGGGCTAAATCCTACACAAAAACATTTATCGCAGACACCACCAAGTAGCCCCTCGATTATTTAGCCGCCACCGACCAGCCAAACGGGCGACTGGACAAAGGCTGCAGCGTACGAGCCGTGTGGCAGCGACCCACGGAAAGGATCGACCTGCTGAGCTTACGCTCTTAAATGGGTTTTATAGTGTAAATACTAGAGATTTTTTAAAATTTGAAAAATCTCGCGTTAAAAATGGGGGGGTCGAGCCAAATCTCACGACATCTCACCTAGGGGGAAGGGGGGACGAAAAATCTCCAAAATCGCATCACGTAATTAATGGACGACCCCTAAGGCAATGGCGGTTTCAACCTCTGGTCCTTTCCTAACAAATCTTTTTTCAGTTTTACAGCTTGGTAAACACACATTTAGTTAGATTAGCCATGAAATGGAGTCTGTTCAGAGACCAAAACCGCCACTACCTCACTGACTTTTCAAAATGGAAGGAAGCAGTTTTGGAATTGAAGTCTTCAAATACAAAATAAGCATTCACAACGAGATGGAAGCTGAATTTAAAACTCCAATCTTGAATCCAAATATATTCCTCGCCAAAAACTATATGGTAATGCAAAAATGACAATTGTATAAAAATTAGCTTTCCTTACATGGATAAGACGTGCGGTGTGCTTGGCACATTGAGATTCCTCCTTCGAAGGTGACTTTGTGCCATTTTATCATACATCTCTTTAAAAGCTTAATTATTGAAGAAGAATTTGTGAAAAATAATACTTATTATAATAATTTTCAAAACTTTTTTTTAAAACTATTTCAATCTAATTAACAGGTCACGGCTGTCGTACAAAACCTGAGAGAAATAGAAGAAGAACAGCCCAACATCAACGACAAATGGGAGCAAATTAAAAACAGCGTAAAGGGAGCAGCAGAAGAGGCACTAGGCTGGGTCACCCGACAGACTGGAATTGACTGGTTTGATCAAGATTGTAGAGCCGCAATAGAAGAACGAAACCAGAGCCACCGGGAGTACATTGCAAGGCCCACAAGAGCAAGGATGGAAGTCTTCCAGCAAAAAAGAAGAACCGCAGATAAGCTCTGCAGAAAGAAGAAGAGAGAATACCTAAATAAGAGGATTCTACAGATACAGGAAGACTTCAATGAAGGGAGAATCAGACAAGCGTACAAAGGAACTCGCCAGATCAGCAATAAGTTTCAGCCAAGAACGGACATCTGCAGAGGCATAGATGGGAACCTGTTAGCAGATCCGGATCTTATAAAAGAAAGGTGGAAAGAATATTTTCAAAACTTATTGAATCCGACCCCCACAGTAAACGAGGATCCACAGACGGACGCATTTGTAATTCCTCAAGATAATATCACCATAGAACCACCAACACTGGGTGACGTACATGAAGCCCTAAAAAGGCAAAAAAACAACAAATCGCCAGGCATCGATGGAATAGCAGCTGAGTTGCTAAAGGAAGGAGGACCACAACTCTTAGCAGCCTTACACCAACTGATATGCAGCATCTGGGAGGAAGAAGCTATACCAGATGACTGGAGGAAAGCCATTATATGTCCAATATACAAGAAAGGAGATAAATTAACCTGTAAAAACTACAGAGGCATCTCTCTCCTCAGCACCAGCTATAAAACCTTCACAATCCTTGTGAAACAAAAGCTAGAACCTATAGCGGAAGGCCTTATAGGAGAATATCAAGCTGGTTTTAGGACAAACAGGTCAACATCCGACCAGCTACTGACCTTAAAGCAAATTCTGGAAAAAACCTGGGAAAGGAATGTGGATATATACCAGATATTTGTTGACTTTCGACAGGCATATGACTCAATAAACAGAGAGAGGCTGTACGAGATCTTATCAGAATTAGGAGTCCCCTCAAAGCTTATACGACTGGTCAAAAGCGCAACAAATGGCTCACTGGCGAAAGTAAGGATCCAAAATGCAGTAACAGAAGAGTTCGAAGTGCGACAAGGTCTTAGACAAGGGGATGGACTGGCCCCCATGCTTTTCAACCTGGCCCTAGAATGGGTGATAAGGAAAACGTCAGTCCAGAGAAGTGCATCAATAGCAACCCAGTCTGTACAATTACTTGCGTACGCGGACGACGTGAATATCGTGGGAAGGTCCTTTTTGTCAGCAAAAGAAGTTTATGTCGGACTAAAAGAGGCGGCAAAGGACATAGGCCTGAACATCAACGAAGAGAAAACAAAGGTGATGCAACAATCCAGAGCTGGAAGATTTAGAATGGGAAGAAATATAACTATCGACGAACACAACCTAGAAGTAGTCGATAAAACAGTCTACCTTGGGTCTACAATTACAAAAAGAAACGAAGAAAAAGAAGAGATAACTAGACGAATACTACTGGCTAATAGAGCCTTTTATGCCCAGAAACAAATACTGCACTCAAGATTTGTGCACAGAAAAACGAAACTCTCACTCTACAAAACAGTAATACGACCAGCACTGTGCTATGGCAGAGAGACTTGGACTATGACCCAGGACATAGAGGAACGAGTCAACAGGTTTGAGAGAAAAGTCCTCAGGTGCATAATAGGCCCAACCAGAGAGGATGGAATATGGAGAAGGAGATACAACAGCGAGTTGTATGAAATTTTTGACGACCCAGAACTCTCAATTTTAATAAAAATTAACAGACTAAGATTAGCCGGTCACGTAGTCAGGATGGAGGACAATCGCATCCCAAAACGGCTTATGATATCAGAAATCTCGGGAAATAGGCCAGTAGGTAGACCCAGAAGGAGATGGATAGACTCTGTGACGGCTGACGCAGAGGCAATGCTCAACATCCGGAACTGGAGACATGCTGCAAGGGACCGTCAAACGTGGAGGAATGCCCTAGAGGAGGCCAAGGCTCGATTTGGGCTGTAGCGCCATTGGATGGAACAGGTCACGGCAATCCTCAAGTGTAGCAGACTGCAACGGCTTGCTTGCCTCCCCATTACTGAAGTTATGCGGACCTGCCCCAAGGTATTCTCATCGCGAAAATTTTCCTCCAAAATTGTTGCATTGTACTTTCATCTTCATGTACTCTAGAGCCTGGGGTATAGCTCGCGATTGAGGAGGGGAATACTTCAATGGCATCTCATGGTCCACCTCGAAGTCCCTAATAGCGGCCTGGGTTAAGGGACTAACCCTAATCGGTTCCAGATCTTAGACAGACTTAAGAAATAATCAGACCCTTTGCCTTAAGGAACGCTATCATTCTAAACAGGGCGGACTTTAGGCTGTTGTTGGGATATCTGACTGGTCATGTGGGGGTATGGTATCACCTTCACAACCTAGGACACAACCAACAACCTAGAGTGAATGCCGACTTTGCATGGAATGCTATGAAACTTCCATACATGTTTTCTATGAATGTCCTGCTCATATCTGGCTTAGAAGAAGAACGTTTTTCAGAGAACTTCAAAGCCACGCTCAGGTCCGGCCTTCTTCAACTTAAGACCTTTTCCGGTTTTTTCCGTTAATAAGAGGCCTAACTTGGCCGCGGTGTTCACCACATGGGTTAACCCCCAGCTCTTACATACATTTATATTAGTCTGGGGAGTCTCTGGCGTAATAATAAAATTATGTAGTTGGGTTGTGGGTTTGACTCTTTCGGTCCACACGATCAACTTCACAGTATGATGAATGCTGAATAAAGGGCCCGACCGAATGTTATGCAATTTTTTTCAGAGCATGTTTTCGATAATATGCTTTGATCGGCACCTCAAACAAGACGATATCATTTTTGATTTCCGCGATATCGTGCAGGTACAAAAATCAGGTATACGTCGTTTAAACAAAAAAACGGCTCGACCGAATTTTATGAAAATGTTTTCAGATCACAATTCCGTTAATAAGCTTCCAACGACACCTCAACGAAGTCGATATCTTTTTTGGTTCGCGCGATATCATTCAGGAAAAAATGACCACACACACACACCCACACATACTTCTTCTCAAATTTATGCTTAAAATGCTATTGGGACCTTGAAATATGAAAATACGCATTTCGATTTTCGGACCGATTACAATAACTTCTCTATAAATTGGGAAGTTAATAATAAATAAAATATTTAATAAAAATCAACTAATTTTCTGAAAGTAAAAAGTGTGAAAATGAATTTATTCAAACCAACTTTATGTGCTCCATAATTATCGACAACGTTTTGCCATTTTTCGGGTAGAGCCATGATGCCATCGGTGAAGAACTTTTGTGATTTCTATGTGAAAAACTGGTTCAAGTTTTTTTTTATTAAAGTTAGGAGTCACCCTGTGTACTACCAATCCATCACATAATACTCGTTATGTGCAATTTCTAGTACTAAGCTTGGTTCGAAGGAACGAATAGAGGATAGGATAGGTTAAAAGGAGTCTGGAAGATGCTGAAGGAGGACGCGATAGATCTTGCGTTTGTACTCCTGGATGTTTTAGAAGTTCACACCAAGGAGAAGAAAATTGCACGAAGCTCACGAATAACGAGGTTTCGATTTAGCAAAGTCGTTCTCCACAATAGCCAGCTGATCCAGAAACGCAACCGTCAGAGTAAGCTGGAAATAGCTTCATGACGGCTGTGACGCCGGCAGTGCCAGACTAACAGGTAACCAAGGAAGTGCACCGCTAATTGAAGACACGACCTAAACGGAACTAAAATACAATTTTATTAACGGGTTGGGCCGGCGAGATACCTTATTAGGGCTATTCTGGTTTTCACAGTGTTATTTTGAAGCCAGCATAATAGATGCATCAAAACTTCCCAAGCAAACTCTCCCAGTTTGAGACGGGTCATTAAAGAAGTGTGTGGTCTAGCTTTGCCGTAATGGAACCACTGCTATTTTTCGATTCAGACCGTTTTCATTTAATTGGCTGACGAAATCACTCTAGTTGTCACAGTAAGTGCTGTGGAGGCTCAACACGTACGTACGTGATCCATTTTTCATCACCGCTTGAGACGTTTCAGAAATGGGTCAATTTCGTAGAGGTTCAGCAGCACATCGCAAATGTTAATTCGGACTATGAAATTATATAAATTAGGCTTCTTCTTGTGTCCGTCTTGTAAATGGTTCAAAACAGAAATTTTCAAGAATTTCATTAGTTTCACAAGCCTGCGTAGCTTTCTTCCATTTGTGGTAATAATAATGTGAAATATACCGCACGCAACCTTACATTATTTTTATCGATTATCGAAACCAACTTTCCAACCACTGCACCAATGTTGATGCTCACTGAACACACCAACTGTCGTCTTTGAAGCGAAGGTGTATTGGTGTCGCTGCGATCAGTGGTTCATCACTTATTTGCAATTGACGCCATTTATCAGGAAAAAGTTATGAACTTTTTTCCAGAATTATAAAATTGACAATAATTTTCCCCGAAAGAGTACACAATAAAAACAGGTGATTCATTCTGTATATTTTCTTAAGTTTATCTATACCTCTTTGGCCCTTTTGTAAAAAGATATGCATAAAAACGAAAAGTTATACGAAAAGTTATTTAGTTAGACTCCTCCACTCATCAAAAGTGTATGTTGGACAAACTTGTTTACTCTGATTTTTTTTTGTGTGAAAGACTAGGAAGGTTCACTGAAGAGGGTGATATTAAACACTATAGTCGGAAGTCGGAAAAATAGTAGAGTCGATTAAATTAACTGCTAACGACAACACGTACTTTCTCTCCACCAGTTCCTTTCCAAACTGTCGCGACAGCATGCTGGCTGGCTGGAGCAAGATTAGACTCCCTCGCTTATTAAGCTCATAAGCAATGGCCGCAAAGAGAGTAGGCAATAACAGTAACGAGGGAAGACAACAAAGATTGAATGTTCTTGAGGTGTAGAAAAACGAAGGACCATTCCCCTGTTTGGAATCGAACTACGTAACTCTGGGATGGCAGTCAGGCGACTTAAAGCCTAGGCCAGCCAGGTTTTTTGGATAGAGTAGTAACTTAAAAATAGTGATTTTATCTAAGTTTATAAAATATGTTCTTCGTTAAGGTACTCGAGAAGTAAAGTATCCGTTTCAATTTTTGTAAAATCCTGTTTCCGTTTTTGCATTGAACATCTAAATATGACATCTCTCATCTCTTAGCTTTTTAGAAAAGGCTCATGCAACTCAAATCCGGTATCATTAAATGGATAAAGAAACATCTTCACCTTAAGTATTGCGTCATTATAATAAGTTCATGTCGAAAAACATTAGGTTATCAAATAACTTATTAGGCAGTATCAGCACCATGGTGAGTTTTGAAAATTATGCAGCGCATCAATTTGAAACTTCAGTCACTCCTTTCTTTAGACTATTATGTTTTATCTCTACATCTTCATAACAGTTGTAGGAATTTTTTGTTATTTAAACTGTATTTCATAAATAGAAATGAAGCTATGCGTCAAGAATAATTCAATAATACATTTTTTCCACACGCCTATCATAACTTTATGACTATGTAAATGGTATCACGCAGTCTTGCACTTATTTAAAGAAAATATTTATTAAGACGCCTCCCAACAAATTATATCAGCACATACCTCCAACTTTGTTTTCCCTAAAAAAAGTTTACTTCTTCAGAGACAGGCAAAATTTCCATTTTTAAATAACTGACAGCTCTAGTTACTATCGTACAATTAATTCAGACAATTACTCCCTCAAGACTTTACTTGGGCACAGAGCACAGTAATAAATTCTTTAAGCGCTTCATAAGCAGTACGTAGCGAAGAAAACTTGGTTATTCAATATTAATGGTGATTTTTTTATCTAGTTCTCTATTATGCGCTCATCTTCAATTGTTTAGTGAATTTCTCAAAAAAAAATAGTTGCAAATAACCACGAAAATTCACGTTCACTTCTTTGTGAATGTAAGCAGCTTTCTACATGATCTTTATAAAAGTCCAAAACAAATTCTCACCGTTTCATCTAAAAGTAACTTTCTTTACAAACAATGGTAGTCCCCAAAAAGAACGCCTTTAATTTTTTAGCAATATCAATTGCCAACTCCTTTCTATTAGCTTCATTCAGTTGCGCCTGGATAACAATGATTTTGTTCGATCGAAAACAGGAAGAAAACTACCTGGACACACCCTTGCCCATCAAAGATCTTGACAGCTTAAAAGTATTTGGATAAACGAAAATCTATAGCAAAAAAAGAACACTCCATTTTAGTAGTTAGTATCTTGTGGGAGCAATTTACTTCGTGCACCGTAAAATTCGTAAGTGCGCGTCATCTTTTTGTTACCCTGGACAAGGCCCGGCACGCGTCTTCCACCAACAAAGTGAGTCGCGGCTGATTGACTACCTGCCTATTGATCGGTCATCTGGATCTAGGTAAAAAGGTAAAAGGTGTTGTGCTCGATTACGTGTGCATCGCGGTTCTACTTTTTACCCACAGAGTCCTATATATTAATTAATGGCGAAAAACAAATGTTATCTAATTGATTTATAGACGGCGACCGCCCTGAGATTTCCGGTGCAGCCTGTCATTCCACATATCAAATCTGGACTGAATTTAGGATACTTTCCCGTCTGTCTTTCAAGAAACAATGCCACAGCGTCTCAAAATTTTTAAGGTGGCATTTCTTAATCGCGAATATGTGTCAGATTCATTTGGGTTGAGTCCATTTATTACGTATTGTCCGACTGATCCAGAAACGGCATGAAGTCTGACGCTAGTATCAAAACAAACCGAAGAGGCTGCAACTAGAGCGATCTGTTATCTGGTAGATGGTTTCTGGGTCGGACAAAGAATTATGCAAGGTATCGGAGTATGTAGGACTTACGGAAGGCATTCGTCTGGAGAACAGATCGCCCTCGCTGATAGTGAAGTAATGCGAGAAATTGACTTAGTGAGAAATGATCTCGCTAATTGCACGCTACAAGCGATCGTTTTGTTTCCAGTCGTGGTCTTGAGATGTTTTTTCCCGAGTTATGTCGTTAATCGTGAACCAGGCGGGGTTTTTGTCTCGAATATTTTAGATCAGATTTGCTCTTAATTAATAAATGTGTATGATCGGCTTTTAAATAACGGTTTTTATTGTGTGTGATTAACCTATTATTAGATATACTTTAAATTGGGCCAAAGGGTGATGCAAGCCAGAGGCGAGTTTATGGATATTTATTGTGTAAAGGAAGCTGTTTGTTGAGATAAACACGATACACTTTCCAGTAGCTGGGGTATTTTGTAAGGAGTTACGTGATAGAAATAAATTGTTGGTCATGCTTGACTTAAGGTTTAAGTTCAAATCGGTGTTCACCTCAAATTAATATCTGTTTGCCAAAAGGTTTTGATTTAAAAAAATTCCATTAAAAGCTTTTTGCTACTGTTCATAATTTACATTTTGCATGAAAATTTCCATAGTTTATTGATTTCAACAAGTCTAACATAAACGACTCTACGTGACTAGCTAAACGATTTCTTGGGTTGTATTTAATTGTTTCTTGTTGATATTCCGTTCCTCACCTTAAATTTAGGTGTTTTCCACACTTCTGAGAAAGATATGCCAGTTTTTACGTCGGAGATATCAACGTGCTATTAGAACTGTTTTCTAGAGAACTTTCCAATTTGGTTTCTTTCTTCTTTCAGTGAGATATCGGGGTCGCCGCCACTGCGGCCGCCACTTGTAAATGTTGTACTCTTGGCAGGCCATTTATCTCAGATTGGTATGCCAGACTGTTGGAACAGATCCTGCAGTGTGGCTAATGATTTGTCATTCCACTTCAGACCCTGCTCCTCACTTTCGCATAACAGTGACAAAGATCATGAAGGGCAGAATTGTCTCGTTGAAGCAGAGCCTGCAGATGGGATCATCCGTAGGTATAAAAACTAGTACCAATGGAGTTCGGCATCTAGTCTGAATATTTGGCTTGTTCTGGGAAGCGAAAATCTAATTATTCTAATATCACCGGCGTTGGTACCCTAAAGGTCAAGACCCCTATCTACCATCCCAGAGGTCCGTGGTTCGAATCCACTTCGCAGCATGATCTTCCGGCACTCATTACAAAAAAATTCATGCCCTTTCTCCTGCCATCGTTTGTAAACATAAGGCCGCGTTCCCATGGGCTGCATGCAGCACGGCAAAAGCTCGATTTCAGCAGGCTGTAAAAAGCGTGCCGAATAGCTGCATCTCGTCGTTCTAATGGATGCATATCCGTGTTATCAGAAATCAGCTGTTTTCTGATAATTTTTATGAGTGACAAGTGCTAACTGAAATGGATTACTACAAAAATAAAAAGATTAGGGTAATAAATCATATTTTTGGGAAAGTTCACAAAATATGTGGCAAGTAGGTACAAAGCAAAATAGTACGCCATCACTAGAATCGTCAACTTGATAGTTCCGTGATTTTGTTGCATGGATAAGAGATTTCCTCTTTGCATGATTTTTGCAGCAATGCTGTTTAAGAGAGAAAACATCTATCGAGACAGATATTTTTTCCTGGCCAATCAGAGAACATTAAGAGCTTTTGTCTTTAGGCATGTGAGTCTTTGTCTGGGTCCAGAATTTATAAGCTTTGCCTCTATCTTCCTCTTGATCAAACCTCTGGAATCAATTTTTCTGGTTTTTGCTGGGTGTGAAAAGGGTTCTCTCAGCAGTTTTTTTATTACTTACTTACCCACCCCCAACCCCCCTAATACCTACCTACCTACCTTCCTACCCCTAATGCGTAGGAACCACCCTTTCCAAACTACAAAAAGGCTAACCCACCTGACCCTGGAAACAGTGAGAAAAATCGCATTAGGGGTAGGAAGGTAGGTAGGTAGGTATTAGGGGGGTTGGGGGTGGGTAAGTAAGCTCGCTAGTATTGTGGGATCCAATTTGCATAAAAATAGGACTTATTTCAAAAGAAATAATCTACTTAACTCTCTGTTCCCAAGGTCAGGTGGGTTAGCCTGCTTGTGGTTTGGTAGGGGTGGTTTTTAGGGGTTTTTTTGAGCTTACGAAAAATTCTGACCTTATGGGGTGAATTAGACCTCGGATTCGGAATCAGCGACCCCAAAAACACAAGATCAACATGTACTGAGTTTCCATGAGAGTTCAACCAGAGTTGAATCCGAGTTATACGTCATGGAAACAGACACAGTTAAGAGTTTTCGTTAAAGATTTTCACCTCTGCTCAACTCAACGAAAATAGGTAGGTTGAACTGAGTTCACGCACACAACTAAAAACGGGACACTGGCAAAGGTACAAAAACTGGAAATGTCGCGCACTTTATTAATAAATACTTTTAAACGAAAATCTATAATAAAATTAATTAAAGGAAAAAAAATGGAGGAAGACGTAAGGCAGAAATGGAAACGCATAGAGTTAAGTCGTTGAGTTGAAGTGTCATTTCAACTCAACCACAACTCAACTCAACTCCCATGGAAACTCGGTAATGGACTGGTCTCGAGCAGAATTTTTTCGAATTTTTTTTGTGGTTGGGTTAATACGCTAAAGTGTAAAATTTCAAATAGCGATATTTTGGTGAAAAAAAAGATATTTGAAAAAATCCAAATAGGTTTAAAAGGGACAGGGTGGTACTTTCAATGGCCATACAACATTTTTTGATTATAATTTTTTTCCTTACGTCACGTAACCTCAAAAACTGCAAAAAACGCGTTTTTTGCACTTTAGGTTAGGATATCTCGAAAACCAGACATGTAGGAGCCATTCTGAACACGGATTCGGATTCAGCGCATCAAAATCCTTCGGGTACGATAGGTCTAGTCTCTAGGTTAAAAATTTGTAGGCCTGTGTTACTCTTCGTTTGAAAGGTTTTCAAAATATGGAAACTCCCATTTTTAAGCAATTGATTATTATTTTTAGGTTATAAACTATACTGAAATAAAAAAATTCGTTTCATTTTCCATATACTATAGAGTACACTGGTCACCCGCTGCGGACAGGTTCAAATTCCGACCATACAGTTGCTGATAAATTCGCAGGCAAGGCACTCAAGAGGACATCGATACAGGCGGCCAGATAGAAGAGTGGCTCAACTCGTTGGTAGCAGGTTTTTTTGTTCTTACGAGGGAGTGGTGCGAGTCTTACATCGGTGCAACAGGGAATATGTGTGAACGCCTGTTTAAGGAGATCTTGCCCCGTTTCGTACTGTGAACTCCTTAAAACATCTTATTTAGTTCGCCAGAGAGATTTGCTTATAAAATTCTAATCTCCCATATACCTCCTTCGAGGAGATCTTGCTCTATTTCCTACTGGGAATAGATGGGTGATATATGATCATGAGGTATGTGAAAACTGGAGAGAACTAAAAGACCTAGAAAAGAGTGAAAACTGAAGAAAGAAACTTCAAGAGAACCGAATCCTACAAGAAATTCAGCGCAATTTAAAAAGAAGAAGAAGTTTGTTCATACAGGGCGCGCCATCTAGACCTTCAGTATTTCAACAATGAATAACTCTAACTTTTTTTAGCCGATTTAGACAAATGTACACGATTCTGAAAGTCATTCAGTACCATTTTAGCTATGAGTCAATACACACCGAAAGAACGCGCTGAAATTGCAGCGGTTTACATTGAAAACAATCGTTCTTTTGCAAAAACTATGCTACACTATACAATATTATACTATACTATGGTGATTTAAAGTTCTCTGAATTTAACTTCACCAGACTTTTTTCTATGGAGTTATTTAAAAAGTAAAGTTTTTGCCAGCAAGCCGTGGACCATTGACGAACTCAAAGCTATCATACGAAACGAAATAGGTGCTTCTTCTTCTTCCAATGGCGCTTCAGCCCAACTCGAGCCTTGGCCTCCTCTAATCTTTTCTTCCAGTCTTTTCGATTTCTGGCCGAAGTTCTCCAGTTCGATATGTGGAGTAATGTCTAAGCATCTGCTACAACCGCATCCTTCCATCTCTTCCTCGGCCTGCCTACGGGTCTTTTTTCTTCGATGATGCCAGTGAAGACCTTCTTTGTTGCTCTGTCTTCCGGCATGCGCTCGACGTGTCCAGCTCAGGGAAGTCTATTGACTTTTATGAACGTCAGCTGCTATAACGCCCGAAATGCTGGCCAATGTTATGTATGATGTCCGAAAAGGAGCTGCTTTTTGCGTATCGAATGGAGTTGATCATTTAATCGACATTATATTCAAAAACTGATTTGAAACAAATGGTAAAGAATATCCCAAATAAATCTTGCTCATTTTTGTCAAAATCGGCTAAAAAATGTCAGAGTTATTCAATGTCGAAATACTGAAGGTCCAGATGGCGCACCTCATATTGTAGAACAACTCGATTGTGGTTTAGGTCGCCGTAGCCAGTAATTCCGAACTCGTACGACAACGAAGAACTCAAACGAAAAATTTATCGCTTACTCCTTGAACACCCTTTCAGTTTCATGTTAACCAAAGCTTTCATCATATACCCTTTTAGCTAAACTTAGTATTAGACGTTGCACGATGACATGATCGATATGACAGGCGTAGTACAGGTGATCCTTAAGCTTAGTTTATAACAATCAGAACTAGCCCTAACATGAACTCCAAATATGTGCTCGTAATGTTCATTTGGAAGATGGGTTCTGCCAAGTTGTTAGGTATGCCTTATGGCATTATTGAAGAACAAAGTCAGCTAATATAACTCGTAAAACAGAATATGTTTTCGTGCATATTTTAAAAAACAGTATTTATCAACAGAATTTATGGTTTTCTTCTTGTAAACTCTTTTGTCCACTTTATTTCTCTATGAGATAATTTTATGATCGGACATTGCATCATGACATGAGAAATTACATGACTGAAAGTGCAAGCTACAAAGCGTATCTCGTGAATTTAGTTTTGAATAAATATGTAATAGATAGATCTAAAGTAATATTCTCTTTATAAGAAATACTGATATTATTGATAGTTCGAACAATGGTCTGCTACGATATCAATACCAAACTCAATAGTATCAGTTTCTCCAAGTAATGCAAAATATAAATACAAAAAAACACACTGTTGGCCTCAAGCTATGAATACTAGTTTTCTCTCCGCGATACAATAACAAAATAGAGGTGCATAATGAACACTAATTTATTCATTAAAACTTTATGTGCTAAAGTTGCATAATAAAATTAAAATTTAAAAGGAAAAAAAAAGACTTAAGATGTTTTAAAAATTTAATGGCACGAAATAAATTGATGTTTGGGTATACACCCGGCTTCATAAACTATTCAAAGATGATTTATCACGCACCTATAACATCCCGAAAAAGAAAATATTTAATATCGAATAAATTTCTCTTGAATGCGTCCAAACTTTGCCCTCGCCATCATCATCCACTCGTTTGTGATCAGCAATCCAGCAAAGACGATCGCCGTCATAACACCGATCGTGGCGTGTTACGTTGGGGCTCTTGGCCATCCGAACACTTAAGCGCCTACTACCGTGAAAAATGTCTTTCCTCGAAATGACTAAACATCTTTTATCTTTTATCTATTTTTAAACCGCAGGCCAAGCATCTCTCTCTTGGTTTTTTTTTTGTACGTTCACGGTCCGCAATACTGTCGCTGGGTGATGTTGCAAAACTCACCTCTAATTCGCTTCCCGTACAGAAGGTAATTTTTTGTTTACAATTTTCCCAAACCGGTGGTGACCATCTTCCGATTTATCGTGTGCCACCGCCGCCTCGGAGCGGATTCCGTGCCTAGTGACCATTTGATTCGGGCATTATGATAGGTAATGTTACCTGTTATACCCATTGTAGTTCATCTGAGCCGCGCGGTTCACATTCAATTAAAAAAAAAAGAAGAGGACCCAATTTCATAATCCAGAAAAAGTTCCAAAAAGTCAAAAGAAAGTGAATCAAAATTTTTGCAGTTTTTATTTATTTTTAATTATCGGACATAAAAATCGAAGCTGATGACCGTGACTTTTTTCTGCAGTGATTTATATCTTTTATAATTTATTTTTTTCAACAATTTTCCCTCGGAGTAAAAGATGATCGATTTCTTGAAAGTAGGTCAATACGGGCTTATTTCGGGTGTTTTTTTTGTGTGTACAGAATTCCAAAATATTGCAAAAATTCCCATCGCCAAGTACTGTTTATGCATGTAACACAATTGCACTTTGTTACTGCAATCAGTTCTTATATTCTCAGGCCATTAAATTAATTACTAGTGAAGGCTAGAATGGATAGTTCGCCAGTTAATATCTTGATGTAATCCAGCTTAGCACTAGTATTGGAACTTTGAGGGACAGTAGTACCAATTCTTTTTATGAGGTTTTCACAAGTAATTGGAATTTTTAGAAAAATATTGTGAATTGGTTTGCCTTGACAAAAAATAACGGTCGGACTTACTATTTTCATTGCAACTTTCGTTTTTCGACGTTGACAGGCAATGGGGCTTCAATTTTGGTCAAACAATAACTACCATAATAGCTATCATATGCCAGGGCTGATCAGTTTTATCGTGAGGGTTTGCACCTTGTCAGATCAAGTTTGGTAGAAACTAATTTAATACATACTTAGCTATTTAAGTACTAATTAATATGTAAATTCTTTTATCGTTGTACCTACTTCTATATCAAATTATTCTTCAAACAGTTTTCATTTTGCGAAGCACGCCCTTGCCCTTTCTTCTGAGATCGCCTATAAAGCCATAAGGGAGCTTTCTCCTATTCGATCACCGAAGTCAGCATTCTGTCGTGGTAGAAATTGAATGAGAGTTGGTGTAATAAAACCGCGCGGTCTTTCACTTTTTTCTCTACTATCTTTCAGGCTAGAGCTTACTGTTCGACATTGCACTCAATGATAGGACCAGCGATTTTTCAAAAGAGAATTTCTTCTGAGCGTTATTCTTTCACATTAAAAGAAAAAAATCTCAGCTCGAATGAGAGGAATGGAGAGATGGGCTAAAAGAAATCGGATGAGAACTGAGGGCCATAAACATCAGCGAGGATTACCTTTACCCGCAATCGGTTAGGAAATTCACACACAAACTATTTCATATACACCTAATAACCCAGAACGTTCGTTGAAGGAAGGGTCGCTGGCGACGAAGGAACGTGGTCGAAGGGCCGAACACTAGTAAGGCTTTTCATACGAAACCTAAAGAGTATATTATATTAGAGCTATTAAGAACTTGTAACTGTATAGCCTAAGCTTTTTAAACCCGACCCAACTAGCATTTAAGAAGGGGATTGCCTCAGGGCATGCAAAAGAGGGGTTTCCCCGTAGGTCCTCATGAGGACCCCATATGGACAAATGAGGGGTATGTTGAATTAAGACTTTCCCCTTAGTTTCCTTATGAACACCACACAAAAAAAATCGGCGATACTGAAGTGAGGTATGCCTTATCAGTTTCTCATAAGGGTCCTATTATAGGTAAATGATTTAGGGCAATCCCAACATCTGCCTTACGTCTTCGGAAAGCTTTTAAAAAGCTTTAAAGAAATACCATTCAACAGACCGGTTCTGATTCGATTACAGAGTTCAAGCAGCATTGGATGTGATTAGTACTCAGTTGGGGGACCGCATTGGTGACACTCGCGTTTAAAAATATAAGGCTTTCGACACCTTCGCAGTTATTACTCATATATCTAAGCCAAAATTCTCAAATTTTTCGCCCTCCTTTTTCCGCTCGTGATAGGATCATTGCTAGATTTTTCCTCAAGGGGCCAAATGGGGCATTCCTTATGAAGAATGAGACAGGGCGTTAGATATCTTGTATGGGCCTTATAGGGCAATCCACACGGCCTCGACATGAGCAGTGGGGCTAGCCTCATAGAGGCCTTATCTGAAGCCTAGGGGGGTGGGGCTATCCGGAAATAGCCCCATACATAAAGAATATAATTCAACAGACAACTGGTAAATAACTTAACCGATTATCTTCTTACATTTTAACGGTCTTACATTTAGCCGCTTTGGCATTTGGTTTTGCCCCATAACCAATCATTGATTTATTTGATATGTCAAAGCAAAGCAAGCAAACCATGCATTGGAATTTGACCTTAAACATTAGAACTTTTAGGTTTGGCAATTCTTTTCTAATAATTTCGAAAAACACTGGGATTTTGTATTGCGACTTTCACCCAAGTATGGATCTCTCGCTCCTACTTATATATTGATTAAAGCTCATTTTGAGTTTCAAGTTCACTCCAATATGGTTAGGGCTTGTTGGTAGAGTAAAAACCATAAAAGAAGATAATGAGTGTTCCATTCGCAGCTCTTTCACTCAAACAACCAGAGCTAATGGAAAGCTCGTTGTCTTCTTTTTTGATTTTTGCTCTATGCAAATAGAGGGCTCTCAGAGCCTCGTACGAAATCATCTCCTCACATAACAAACAACGAACGACAATGTTGTCGTAATTTAAAAAAAGCTCCCAGATTACCGCGCTTTCGAAGTATCTCGGGTTTCGAGATTTTACACATGACGAATGCTCTGTAAAGTTATGAAATTACCCCGAATACTGGATTTTGTGCAGGGTGAACTAGGTTGATGTTCATGTTTAACTTACAATTAGGGGTTACCTTCGATGATATATACTTTAGTCAACATTACGCCAAGGCTAGGACGAGACTGTATCGAAAATGTGTTTCAGGGCTAATTTTGTTTTTTTAAGTGAAAGACTAGAGCTCGGGGAGAGGCCCTTTTTACTGTCGACAATCTATTTTTCGTATAGAGTGCAATGTCGAACAGCAAGCTCTAGTCGGAAGATAGTGAAAGAGGAGAGAGAAGTGAAGGAAGGAACTGCCACAACCAAGCCGCGTTATTTTTTATTCCCACTACATATGTACTCCCAACCATTACTATCGCGACTCTGGCATCGGGGCATCGAGAAACAACTCGCTGGAGTGTTATCCCTCCTGAAACGAGTTGAATCCCATCAACCAACCGATGACATGCGCTGGTGGAGCGGGGAGGGCTAGCGGAAGGCTGTGACAGGAGGAATCAGGGATGTAAAAAGGGAAGAGGGAAGAAGGAAAGTTATGTAGGCGGGGAAAGTGGGAAGAGGAAGTAGCATGGTGCTGCCGGGATTCGAACCCGGGATCTCTGGGCTAGACTACCGGAGTCGCGAGGATGTTAAACGAAACGTTGTTGTGGATGTTAAAAAGTATATGACATCAATTTTCAGATGTTGATATCTGCAGGAAGAATGTGATTGATATAAGTTGACACTCAACGTTCATTCCGCCAATGTTATGGAGTTCCAACAACAGTGCTCCAACAGCTCGCGAAGTTCGTGCTGTGATGGCCAAATTTAAGCTAAATAAGAATGTTGAAGATGTGAGACGTGCCGGCAGACCTCGTCCTGGACAATCGGCATAAAACATCCAGATCGTTGGTGAAAGTCTTGCAGCTAGTCCTGAAACATCTACACGACAAGGTTCAACTCATTTGGTTATATCGCGTGTTATGATTCGTCGCATTTTGAAAAAAGATCTGCACCCCTACAAAATCCAGTTGGCCCAACAGCTCAATCCTGGTCAACCGGCTTTGCGAAAACATGGAACAAAAGAGTAAAATTACGGCTAAATTCTACAAATAATGACTAGCGCCAAATGAATCTAAATAAATTTGCTTAATACGCTGATTTTTATCTAAGTTTACGCCCAATGCTCCATTTTACTACAATGAATATGCCAAACTTTTACAAGAGGTTAAATATGTCAAATTAATAATTCCCAACTAGACTAATTATGCCTTAGCAGCAGAGATTACCCTTTCAATTCGGCCATCGGCTTTGGAGCATAATATGTCCAATCATCACTGCAACATCTTATTAATCAGATGCATATCAAGCCTTTCATAATAGTAATTTAATTGACTTCAATCTGGGTAATTAGTAATTGCAGACTTCATACACTGCCCATAATTACAGTATAACCTAATTTCGAGTCAACTAATTACAACCAACAATGAAGCATAAGCTACAATTTTGTGCATCGATTGCCTCATTGAAAATCACTATTGACCAAGTCTTGTCTCTATATTCATAAAAAGTTCAAAATGTCACGATTGTGAAGACGGTAAAAATCTATACATACACACACAGTTGGGTAATTTCCATTCGCAGCCATAGAAAGATGTACCTAAAAAGTTTATTTTAACATGACCTTTAAGGTACAAATCAATGAGAGTTTTGCGACAAAACTCCTCCTTCATGCTATGGATCTTCTTCGGGGCTCGGTTATTATATAGTGTCCGTCGTCCATTCATTTGTTGCGAAGAATACGCGATTAAAGACATAATTTCTTACCAAGCTGCAATTGATCTGCGAAGGTGTTTTACATGGGCGTTCCTTTAGCTTACCAAAAATTGACACACGCTCTTAGCCAAGGCCCATTAATCATCGATCATGTCAGCAATGAAGAAAACGAAAGGAAACATACTACAACAACAACAAAAAGTCTTTGGATTTAAGTGCCTCTAGCCAACTAAGCACTTTCGCGTTTCGAGCTCATTCATTGATTTTTTTCCCTTTCCTAGGAGAAGACGATAGTCGCACACAATCGAAATCAAATAATGACATACAAAAGGGTTAAGAAAGTTGCGTGGAGCTTGAAGAATTTCCCTCCTTATTTAGGTTGAATTTTCTAAACTTTTCCTCGGTTGCAATCAACTCAATCGAAGATAGTGCAATGGAAATAAATAACTATTAACATTTCGTAACCTTTCCAGATTAAATCATCCCATACCTGCCTGCAATTGTCTACTTTACATAACTAAAAGGAATCCCATCCTATACTAAATGGCTACTCGTTTAAATTTCAACAATGTTTTGACAGGTAACTGACCACATCACAATTAGAGATCTAGAGATTGCCTATCGAACTTGAAATCTGATCGCTGACAGGTGTTTACTCGAAAAGGGCCGACAGGCAGAAACATCAATATCTAACACCACACCTAATGTGATCCCATTACCAGATATGAAAGTCTTCCACTGTGCTACTTTGCATCTAGCGAAAGAAAAAAGCGATTTTTACCTGCAATTCGTTTCGTTACCTACAAATCATAAATACAGGTAATAAATTATGTCCTCATGTGCAGTTTCATTGGTATCCAATTTCGATTTTATCTGAACATAAACAAGTTGAGCTTTATTAATATAAACGTTAACACCGACCGCCGCCCGATGGCTTTGGGGTTTACTATGAAGATTGATTTTCTCTCTTTAAAATTTATCTTTTCGTTGGTGGGTATCTTAAATGCGCATCTTCAGAATTTTGAATTGATTCCGACTCTCAAGTTGCTTGTATATATGAACTTCGGTTGCATGCGTGCTTACGCGACATTTCCTCAATTAGCAACGTAATGCAGCCTTTGACAGCCTGATGATTTACGCTTTACGCAATGATGCAATCAATGATAATGATAAACCGGCAAACAGTTTTCGGTTTTTGTTTGATACTTTTGTCCACAAGATTAGTGTTTATGGAGAGATGTAGAGGGAAAATAGGAAGCAAAAATATGCATGAATAAAGTTTTGTTTATGTTGTGCCAATGCTGGAATTTCTTTGGGAGTTTCTAATCCGGAACTGAGGTGTTGTTTTTTTATTATTTATTTTTTTATATGGTAGTTCTAATCTCAGGAATCACTCTTTGTACTACCGGTTTGTCGTGTCATTGGTCATGTCATGATGCAATGGTACCAGAGAAATAAAACGCACCAATCCTGGAAAATGCCATACGATCCCTAAAAGCAAAAAATCCCCCAGAATCGATAACATCTTAGCACATCTGATCAAACTCAGTCAGCAACGTAAACGAACTATGATGCATTCAGCTCCCAATCCATATGGACGGTGTGAAACCAATTGCTGACCCTTCAGTTAACATCTTAAGGCCCATTTTACACGATGAAACACGAAACAAAAAGTTTCATGCAACTTTGCTCGGTTTGATGGGTAGAGGAGAGAGGGGCTGGAGGGAACACTTGTTCCCTCAAACCCTCTCTCTCCTCTTCCCTTCAAACCGAGAAAAGTTGCATGAAACTTTTTGTTTCGTGTTTCATCGTGTAAAATGGGCCTAAGTGAAACATTAACCAAGAATCTGCGATGGGTCGAATAGCCAAACAAACATCTCACTGCCTGTGATTTCTTAAAAGATGTAAATGCCTACTGCAGCCATCGGCTCTGACTGCAATACCCAAATCTTACATTTAGTTTCTATTCGAATACAACTCGTTTGGGGCGAAAGTTCGAAAACTAACCCAGCAGCGTGGCCAGATAAAGACCCCAAATTGACTATTGACGATACCATTTCTCCTACCAGCGATCCATTGAGCCACTGTAAGAATGCAGCAATACTGAGAGACTCAGCCGCTTATAGGGAGACTGTTCCATCTAAATAAACGCTTTTCGGCAATCTTATACGCAACACCAGCTAACTCCCCTCGGCTAATTCTCTTTGCCTACAGCCCTGCCCTCCTCAGAACAAAGTACTGATCTAAAAATTTGGTCCCAATTAGAACAAGGCGATGTGGACAATCATTCCTAGTCAGTATTTCCGACCTACTATAACATCCAAGAGTTCAACTAAGGGCTCATCGAAATCTTCACTAACCTCAAACCTTGAATTAAGCTTACTACTAGAAATTGCACCATGTCGTGACCAGGAGCGCGTTCAAAAACCTTACTATGGTTAACCATGGTAAACTTTTGTCGTTTAAAAACTCTTTGGTTAACTACAACATAACCACGAGCATAGCTTTTTGGCGTTCAAAAACTCTCGTGGTTAACCATAGTGTAGTTAAATTTTAACCCTGCTCGGGAGCATGGTTAGCGATAGTTAAGAAGAAGAAGAATAAAAACAACTCTCAGACGGTTGTTTTAATGTAAACACATGAACAAATCAAAGTGGGATTTGTGGGATTATTGCAAATAAATAATTAATGAAATATTTGACGCAATTATCGGGGACTATTTTATGGAAAATTTTGTTTTTATTTTTTTTCTTCTTCTTTAACCTGTAGTTAACCACGGTGCGTTCAAAAACCTCCATGGTTAAACATAAACTTTCGTGGTTAAGTGAAGTGATACAGCATAACCACAGCTTACCTCGTGGTTTACCATAGTAAGGTTTTTGAACGCGCTCCATAAAACTTAAAAAAAAAATATCTGACAGCAAAATTCTCCGAAGGATATACTGCCCAGTGCATGGAGAATAAACTATAATCATTAATTGAACGACTTACAGTGTAAGCTATAAATGCAGGCCAATTAATTCGGTTACATAGGACCAATCATATCCGAAAAATACATAGCTCCTTGTCTAAAAAAACTCTGATTCTACTACCAAACGACAAAAGAGGAAAGCATCAGTTGGCAAACCCACGGTCAAAGTAAGAAAACAGTGGTTAAGGCTGGTACAGAATAATACTTAACACAAAAAACTGCCGGGAAGCTGCATTGCAAAGAGGCGCTTTGGTGCAAGAAGTTGAAAAGGCAAAGCTTGAATTACACTGTAGAACCAACAAAGTAGAAGGTGAAATGTGCTATTAAAAAATTTGAATTTCGAAAAATGACTGGTGTTAGATCATGCAATGAGTCTCTGCAAGCATCTTCAATATCAATATTTGAACATTGATTGAAGTTGTTTTCACTATTAGGCATTGCTGCTTGACATGACAAAATGGATGACGAACTGATATTAATCACATTAAAAAGTCTATATTAAACATTTTAGTAACTTCTTCGGAACGATCTTCGGCTAAAATGGGGTAACGTACTATTGAATTCAGAAATGCATAGTTACATCTGATTAGGAGGACATGAAATAGATATACAAATGGGGATCATCAGCATACAGATGAAAAGAAAAGAAAAGGAGGGAAGATCATTAAAATATAGCGAAAAGAGAAGAAAGCTAAGAATTGAACCCTGCGGAACTCCCAGAAGCATAGGTAAGATCTAGAATACAAAATTGTTATGGCGAACACATTAAGGTCTATTCTAGCCTCGACACACGGCAATCAAAATATAACGAAAATTCGTAATTTAGGATTTTTAGGATACGATGTAGGCATCTGTTGATGAAAACTTGTAGGCGCCTCGTGATGAATTGGGTGACTTTCCATGTTTCGCAACCGTACAACAGAACTGCCTTAACGTTGGAGTTCAACAATCGCAATTTGGTGTTAATTGAGATCTCCGTCGATCTCCATATGTAAACCAGGCATGCATATGCGCTTCTTGCTTCATTTATTCTGGAACTGACGTCTTCTTCTGCCCCGCCATTTTCGGTAATGATGCTACCGAGGTAACAGAATTTATCTACCAATTCCACGTCACGGCTATTCAGCGCCGTGCGTTCAAGGGTGTTTGCATTTATTCGCATTTCTTTAGTTTTAGTCGGATTTAACCTTAAAGCTGGTGACATATACAAGTGTACATGCATTGCATTCAGCGCCTCCCTGATATGCGGAGATTTTCCACTGACACATAATTGCATGGTTGCGTTCCGTCCCGGCTATCACAGATAGCACAAAAATCTGAGTAACGAGTCGCATGTGTTTGTTGTGTATGCTTATGTGTCCTATGTCGAATGCGGCAATGCAGAAAACGTTGAAAGTAGCCCGACATTTGCGTGGCATGCGGAACATTCACGGAATATTTCGTCAGGTCGCATTTGAAGACACACACTTCTATATTCTCTGTCAACGAATGCAACGCATGTACGCTTGGATATGTCACCAGCTTAAGGCTGGCCGCACATTGGATGCGTTTTCGTACCAATTTGTCTTGTACGAACAAGTACGAATACGCATGAACAATCCCGATACTCCGAGTACTATGGTACCTCGCACACTAAGTGCGAGCTAGTCGTACGTGTACGTGCGTATACTTCCGACGTCCGAAATCAATCCCAGCATGCTCGCATTTTTTATTCGTTCATTCGTTAAAAATACAATATAGAAAAATTTATTAATTTGGTGTGTGGACACAAAGTTTATGGGATCAAAGTGATTCGGCATATTACTTACGTCACCGTCAACGCAAGCATGGCGAGAAATATCAGAAGAAATAAAAATACTTGGTAAGTTAAATTATTACGTTTATTCAAGGTTAAAACTAGTCGTTCTTCAGGGGATATGGTCTTTCGGAAGTTACTGTATTTAGTCAGATTTGATCGTATGGTGCTTAGAATATATACAAAGGTTTCTTTATTCATGCGTAGATAACCATGAAATAGTCCGTCCGCCATAATAAGATAGAATTCGCCATATTCATCTCTTTTTAAATAAATTTCACGCACCCATTCGGTTCTACGATGCCTATTGCGCCACCGCCGCAGTCTTCGAATCAGCGAAGAACTATCTAGCAGATATAAATTATTCATTACGACGATGTCACAGGGCACAGATCACAGTCACTACTAGCACTTCAACGGAGAAAAACGCAACCAGTGTGCGCGCTCAGTTCGGACGTCCAATAACATACGTTTACGTACGATACAAATTCGTATCCAATGTGCGGCCGGCCTAATCTGCTAGACTACTTTCTGTTGTCCTGATGTCGGTGGGCCAGCAAACAGATATCATCCGCGTAGTCGAGATCTTTAAGACGGTCTAGGAATTTCCATTGTATGCCACCTGCGCTGACAAGGATGTCGTTTATTACTATAAGAAATAGTAATGGCGAAAGTAGGCATCCTTGTCGAACTCCTGAACTCATCTCAAAGCTGTCGGATAACTTTTTATTGTGAAGATTTCTGAATTTGGAATTGTTATATAGAGCTTTTATAAATTCTATTATTTTGTCAGGCAGTCCACTTTGCCGTAGTTCTCGCCATATCAAGCTCCTATTAACCGAGTCGAACGCTTTCTCATAGTCTACGAAAGCAAGGTAAAGGGGGGATCGTAATTCAGTAGACTGCTCCACTATGATCCTCAGATGGATGCTTTGGTTAAGGTGCACACCGGAAGGTGGCCAGTAAATTTTTTTCGGTCTGAACCTATGTTGTGCTTATTGCTATGTTGTGCTTATTGCTATTGGGCGGTAGTTTAAAGGGTCGTTGGCTTCACATTTTTTCAGAATGGGCTGCACATAAGCATTTTGCCAGGGCCAGTGGATTTATTGACGTTGAGCTCTTTGGGACATTTATACACTTCGCGAGTCCTTAAGAAAACTCCCATCTTCGAGTGGGCGTTGTATTCGGGATTAGGGGGGGGGGCATATCAGGTTCGAGTAAAGAAGAATTTGAGGTGAACAGATGCCAATAAATTGGGCTTGGATTTGCTTTCTGTTGTCACATCATTCTCATAAATGAAAAAAGAAGGGATTGTGGAAGAGATAAAATTCTTTTTGATGGAAGTTAACAATTAACTTTTTACTGCCAGCACTCGTATTGCTTCTCAACCTGTCGCCAAATTATGATTTGACCTTCTTGATGATGGAATTACAGGAGTTTTTCAACTTGATATATTCATGACGAAGTAACTCATTTGGGGAATTTCTGTACGCATACAAGCATTTCTGTTCATGCAATGCCCGTTAAACCATCTATTCGGCCTAGGCTTTATAGATTTGGTAGAATGAGGAATGAAAAAACACATTACTGCCCGTATGATTTTGGAAAAGCAGAGAGCGACCAGAGGTCGCATTGGTTGGAATCGTTTTACACAAACCTGTTGTAGCTATTAACCTAACCTATTTGCTGATTGCAACAACATTATAATGGAAATCGGAAAATCATTCAACCAAATCCATAATTTACCAATTTTATAAAAATATATTTTGGCATTTTTAATTATACTACACTAGCACCCACAGGTTCTAATTGATTTTTTATTTGAATACAAATAAGTTGTTAAAAGAGAATATTAATTTTTGGACAAAGGAATATTATAGAATTTTAAAGAATGACAAAAACAACATATTGGTAATGCATTCCACAAAAATGACGTGTGTCGTATAGTTTAGTATGCCATAATATGTAGTACAACATTGGTATCGATACCATGGTATAAATACCATATGTGTATCTAAAGGATAATGCCCAGTTTGGTGCTCATTTCGTCAAAGATTGCAACAATAGCGAACAATGCCATGGTTGAAAAAAATTCAACAATATGTATAGCTACAAAAGGAATTTTGCTATTAACGGTTATTTCAGGTTATTATAAAAACATATTTCCTGCAATATTGATTTCATTATACACCATTCCTGTTTTATTTAAATTATGGTATATTTTCGAAATGCCGGCCGTCTAACAAGCTCTTTCAAACTGGTTTCTTGGCCAGCAGGAGACTAAAAACTTTTTTATTCATCGAAATTTCAAGGTCGAATATCTCAACGATGACATGGCTTCCTTTTTCGTATGGAATTTCATAGACTACCTGCGTTTCGGGTCAATTTTTTGTGTTCTCTTAATCAAAATACATACCTACATACATAATCTCAAAGGAATTTTTGTGTTTTTTTTTGTGATAATCCTGGAGAAGTCGGTATTTTATTTGAATTATGATTTCTTTTATATATCATTTAAAATCTCGTTTCATATGGCTTTATTAATATAATAAAACTGATTAACTTATTAGCTCCTTAATCCCACACATGACATTAAAACCAGTTTCAAATCCCATAGTTTTATTCCTTTTTTCACCAAAAAACCAAACAGACGCATCCTGATGATGACGCCATTAACTTACCTCAAGGTGAGCCACATACCGATTAAGATTATGATCTGTTAAAAAACTGCGAAACACAAAAGATATTGACGTGAGTAACATTTAAACATGACACAAGGCACACACTCTATAATCCAAATCCTGAATTAATTAGAAAGTAAAAGAATTCGCTCCTAATATTATCAACGAGATTATAAATTCATTCAGTAACAATAAGAAAATATCGATTATTATATAATGTTTGTGGCACAAAAAAAAATCGTAGATGAACCATAAACAAAAAAGATGTTGACAGTATCAAAAACTCTTTGAAATCCTGATTCAAAACGAGATTTTTTTATTTTTGATAATAAAAATATTTTTGTGTTCTTTTTTTTTGCCATCGTTCTCTCCTTAAATCACAATAAAAATAAATCGATGTTTATGCATTTTGCGTTAATCAAATAACAACAAAAAAATTAATAAAATTCGTCGAATGAAATTACTAAAAATACGAAGATAGACTTGTGACGACGCGGGCTTATATGGCTAGTGTATCTCTAGCTATAGGTAGACTAAACACGTTAATTGCCAGGAGGAAGAGCTTCGGCTTGAATAAATTAACATCCTATAATGACCGCGGATGTCTCCTTCTTTGGCTTCTTTTTATGTTATTAAATTTTATCATAATCAACCACAAGTCTTCTTTTTTTTATGGGGAATAACAAAACAAGATGTGGTCGAAAAATAAAAGACAATTTGAACACACACGAAAGACGATCTTTTGTGGTGGAAGATCGAAGAATAAAAATTAATTCTCGAAGTCTTGAAAACGTTTATTTTTTTATTTGAAAAGTATTTTTGGCAATGAGGCGAGAATGGCTTCACACTTTGATATTATCCATGGGAGATTTATATTTTCGTTATAACTTTTGTCGAAAATAATAATTACATAAATCTCCAAACCAGAATATCGTGTTCCAGTGTTCCACTATAAATCGACATATTTTCAAACGCAAGAACAACCATCATCAGAACAAGCAATGCGTAATTGGCTTGCGACCAACTTCCTTAAATCATATTAAAAATCGCCAAAAAAAACCAAAAAACAAACATTCTTAAATCTACATTATTTTTTACTGCATTTTCCGGTGGGGTCATCCTCGACGACTCTGTCTAGTAAGACCGATGACGAAGCTACAGGTAAGCGCGCTGACAAATATCAAATTCCAGGGCTATCGAATTTACGAAATTTTTTTATAGTCTTTATGATAATTGAGAGACAATAAATAAATCTCCTACGGAATCGCGTTTTGTTTTGTCGTGTTTGTTGCCTTTTTTTAGAGATTTATTAGTTACTATATTTTTTATAATTGATGAAATTTACTAGGTATTGGATAACAATAGCTTTCAGGTGTTGTAAAATGTCTACTTTTATGATTAAAATGACTATTGACGCTTTTTGATAATTTTATGATCGATAAGTTTCGTTTTTCTTTTATAAAATTGTTTCTTTTTATTAATTAGTTAAATGGAAACGTTTAAATATTCTTAACATTTTTATACAATTCTTTTGTTTTCATTTTATTAGTTTTGTCTACTGACATTTTTGTAGGAAGAAAACTTTTGTAATCAGGTAGTTATGAATGACATTTAAATTGGTTTTATTTGAACTATTCGAACACTTTTACAGTAGTGATGTTTTAATTTATTGGGTCTTGGTCTTATCCATTCTATTGCATAATTTTATTTGTTTCCATTTTCCTCTCATTTTTTACTATTTATTCGTGAGTAGTCCTGCTGTAACGGACTAGTAAATGCCCAATTTTATCCCGACACCACTTTTTATTCCGTAAATGTTACCAAGTTGTTAATTTGGGTTCAACTACCTAAAATGGATTTGTTTTTGGACCTGACCAATTTGTGGCAATTGTGCTTCGGCATTAAAACTTTGGCTATACTTCAGAAACCAGTGAAGCGAAAAATAAATAAAAGGAGATGTATGAGAAAATTAATTGATTAATAAATTACAATACTTGGCTTTATTTTTACAATTAATGGCAAATGTCGAACCTATGTTTGTACCCACAGGGGTAACGAAAGTGGAAGATTTATTTTAGTCGGTGTTCCCCAGGGGTCAATTCTTTCACCTCCAGCGTTCGTATGTTTTATCAAACTCCGATCGGCAAGGGCCCTCTGCACGAAACTAGTGGGTGCCCCAATAGCCAATTTTGGACCGATGAATAAAATATCAGCACCCTGTTTAGTAAGTGCATACACCTTTTAATTGTTCCATAAAAGTTCCACAAGCATGGTACGCAAGGGACAGTAGGTACATGAAGGGACAGTAGGTACTGAAGGAGCCTCCATATTATTCCAGGAACTGGGATTCATTAAGAGATGCAAGTTCCTCCTTCAGCCATAAGATAAATTTGTAGATTTTGAGAGATCCTTCGATACTGAATCTATACAAGCTATATTTTTCACCCTGAAAGCACTACTGGTTTTAGGGGAGCGAGCCCGGGCGACCCCCGGAGAGCGCCAGGTCTAAGGGGGCGCCGCCACTACCGCCGAGATCCAGAAATGTGTTCAATTATTTAGTTTTTAAATGATAACGAATCCGCAATACCAGAAATAATGGTGGATCTGCTCAGGAGGTAAACAAACCTTGGGTTTGAAAAAACGTACGCTCTATTATACTTTTGCATCTATTGACCCAATCTACACTAATATTCCTTCAGCAGCAGTAGAACCGTAGGTAGCAAACTTATCAACACGCACACAGAGATTTCCGTGTAAGCACAAGAAAGTTACTCGCGAAAGACCAGTGTAGCCCTAGATAAACTTGGAAAACTGGTTCTGCTGCTACTGAAGGAATACTAGTGTAGATAGGGGTGCCCACGAAGAAAATACATCGATTTTTTATTTCGATGCAATACATTGAGATTATGCATTGATGTTTTCCGATGCATCGGTGAGAAACAGTTCATCAGAAATAGCATCGTCAGAGTTCGCCGTTTTCCAGCTCTTGTGGACTAATTTGTTATGATCTTCCCATAAAGAAAAGTTCTCTTCTGGTTTGTCAGAATGATCTGAAGAATCAGATTTTCCGGTGTCATTTTGTGCTATAGTTTTCTTCATCAATTCTTTGACCTTTGCGACAGCCGAAGAGCAAGCGATTGGGTCTGTAAAATACTTTTTTCTTAACCTCGAATCCAATATTGTCACTATAGCGAAGGGAGTCACTCTCTCGATAACACTCATTATCTTGTCAATATCTTTAAGGGCAAGCAACTCACTTCTTTGGCAAGAAAATCTTCGAGTCTTTTAAAACAATTTTTACTCTAGTTTAGAATAGATTCGATGTTTTATGAAAATACGCGTAGTAAATAAATTGCTTTCCAAAACATTGGATCGATTTGATGTATCGTATTGTAAACATCGAGTGAATTCGATACATCGATGTATATCGAATATCCCTAGTGTAGATACCCATATTGTCTCCAATTTCTAGCAGTAAACCAGTGCTGGGCAATAGCAGGTCTTGGGAACCACACGAGTTTCCCAGGAAGGTCCAGGGCCCTCCTACTGCTTGTGAGTTCGAGTGAGAAAGGTATAGGACCCTCTATTGTTCCCTCTTTTCTTCTTGTGGACTTCAAGAAAAAAGGGAGCTATAGAGGGTCCTCGCTCACTCAATCTCACAAGTAGAATAGGGTGTTAGTAGTTTAATTGAAAAAAGTTTTTATGATACGACCGACTGAATGACTTGCTTTCCACGTTTTAATTGTATTAATTTCTAAAAAGGATCTAGTACAAAGATGATGAATAAAAAATGTGTGCATCCGATCTGGTCTCTGACCCGTTACTACTCGCGATCAAGCCAAAAAGCACAGTCTAACCTCTAGAATTGGTGGCTGGATTGGCTGGGGACAGTGGATCTATTTTTCTCACTATGCACGGAAGATGCTGTTTTGACCGAATCTTCGTCTTTCGCTATGTTTATCTATTCTATTTTTCAAGATATTCACAATATCAGCCGATAAAAGCTGGCGTTATTTTAATGTCCTGATTTTAAAAAATGAATGCCAAGGGAGCACACTGATGAAGCACGTAACGAAAACTTCGTTCTTGGAGTTAAAACTTTAAGATGCCTGTCAGGTGGATTATTATTATTACCCTTTGTTTTATTACCCTTTTATTACCTCTAAGAGTCTCCCTTTGTTCTCCGAAATCTATACTGATTATGCTCCATCGATTTCACCTTGTGAATACTGATTTAGAATATTCAAAAGTTCTGATTTAGAAAGAAGCAAAATTCCGGGCAATCAGAGAAGTTTGAATATGAAGAATTGGACGCATTGAAGTTAAATGTCAAAAGGTTAAAGATTTGGCAGGACCAAAATGGTCGTCTCAAAACGTCTGCTCGGAAGTCAATAGGTAGAAAATTATGAGATATGAATTGAAGTCAAGAAACATCGAAGGGTGCTTTTTCACATGTAATCCCAATGTCTCGATTCATGGGTTGTCTCAAAAGACGAGTTGAGGCATAGATTTAGAGACATCAAACCCCTAGGTTGCTTTGTACAAAATTTCTTCAAATAATCAATCGCTTTTGGGAGGATTACTTAGTTGCATATTTGCTTATTATTTCAAGGACATCGTGATTAGTCACAAATTTAGTGAATTCAATATTGAATTCTAATTAAATCATCTGCCCAATATTTTTTTGTTGTTAGGTAAATAAATTTTAATAAAAACGATAGTATTAAATAAAGAAACCAAAATTTTTTCACAAACAGCTACCTGATCCGAAATCTTAATGATCTTGTAATGATCGCGGGAAATTTTCAAGGATACCCCTCCAAAAAAAAACAAATGCCATTGATTAATTTTGTCAGTCCCTGCGCCTGACAGCTTCGGATAGAATGACTAGTTTTTTGCATCAAACAAATAAATTTCAAAATCACTCTCTACAAAAATTTCACACAAAGCGCAAAATCCGCAATAAACCCTTTCTCCATTAAAACTATTTTCTCAATAACTTTTTTCTTACCTTAACCAAACAGGAAAAAATTAATTTTTACTAAAGGTGTTTCGTTTTTTTTTGTCATTTTTTATTTCCAAATATCTAAAATTGCCGGTAGCATTGCTTCGGGGCATTTCATGAAATTACCAGCAATGATTATAGCTATTTCTTGTGGTCACTGCTTACTCTGTGAGCACCGCTTAAAATTTCTATCAAATCGTTCACCTGCCGCGCTCGCTGCTGTGTTTCCTAAGGTTGAAAATTTAATTAGTGAAAAAATCTAAAAATAACCAATCTAGAGATCGATGAGGACACATCAAACAAAAAGAGCAAATTTTTATACTGTTTTGTTTGGTATCGATTAATGCGAGAAATTTCCCACTTCGTATAGAGATTGGATAAGATCACAGGTAAGATATCAGCTGATTTGTCTTAGCAGAAACTGATCTGTCTTCCTCATTCTACCCGGTTTTTTGTTGATTGAATGACACATGTTGTGTGTTGAGAGTATGATACAAAGCTATATAAACAGATTATATCACAGCGTTGTCTTCTTTATGTGTATATGTGGAAAGAGGATTGGATTTCCACCGGATTACGCTTTTGTCCGTTCCATGATTTTATGGGCATCCCATTCTCTGCTATTCAAAGCAGCTTCGTCGTAAATCAATTTCTAGTATTATTAGCCATTTGAATGCTGGGACATCCCACAGTGCGTCTTCTTCTAATTTAATCAACCTAACTGATGAATCCTTAATCAAAGCACTCTCAAAATCTCACGATCGGACGTCAACAGCCGCGCAGATCTGATATGGCCGCTGAGCATTATAATTTGCGGATGACATAAAACACCGGTCGATGAGCATGAATATTTTGGAGTGACATAAACCTACAGATTCGACACTATCTGATGAATAAATCTGGACCCAGACTTTTGTCTTCTATGATGGCGATCGGTCGGCATCATGTTAATTGGACACAAGGAAAACTGATAACTCACGTGAGATTAGATTTCGGTGTGTGAAAAATCGAGTTTTTTTTCTATCATTTTTGGGGGATTATGAGTGAGTAATCAAATGTGACATGGAAATTTCGCTTGTTTTAATTTTCGAGGTCAATGATTTTAATTCAGCCCAGATAAGGCTGGGTAGCAATAGTTTAATATTATGTATGACTTTACGTGGACAACGGGTATTTCAAGGTTAAATATTGATTTTTGTTTGATAACATCGATTTTTTGGGTCTGTTAATTAGATTCTATATGTATCTGTATTTCTAATCTCTTTATTAGTTTAGAATAGACATAATTGGGCAAATCAACAAAAATTTGTATATATTACAATACTATTTAAAACGCATAGTTACATAATTTTTTTAAAAGAAAACTTTTGTAATTCAAACAAAAGAACAAATCATGGCATTGGTATTTTAAAAAAACCAATTCAAATGAGTAACATTGTTGTATTCTACAATAGAAGCCAGTTCTGATAGCATTGTGCACAAGATCCTTTCAAATAGGTTAATAATAGTACTATAATGATGGCTCATAAAGTAGCTAAATCTAAAGTAGTTCGCTATTGAAAATAATATTGCAAAACAGTGGTTGTGATGAGACAATATGAAATGTGAATCATGAATTATTTTTTGTATTAAAATTTTGTTTGTAGTCTTAAAGATATGTCTATTATCGAAAGATGCCCTTAGCAGTGTTTAACGATTTCTATAAAACCTATTTTGTGTCAATTAACACTTAAGATGCCTTTTATAAATATGTATGCATATGTATAAAAAACGTTTAGAGCAATCGCGTTCCATCAACAAATGCTATTGTCAAGTCGTAAAAAGAGAAAATGTCGAATCACTATCATTGATTGCTCTGCAGATTTCACAGAAAAATATAATGCCGTTATTATTATTGTAATATAAATAACCTTGTAAAATAACAAAATAACTTTTTAATAAAATTTCTGAATATATTTGATGTCAAAAGTAACACCAATTACAGATTAAAAGTTTGAACATTACCCAAAATGGAAAAATACGAAGACAAAGGCCGTGATATTTTAAGTAATACAAAAACTAAACTTGAAGTTTGTACATAAAAGGATATTTAGTAGTGAAGATAGATATAGGGATGCACTTTTTCATTAATAATATGTAATATGTAAGAGTTATCGAAATGTGACACCTAGATGTCAGCACTGTTCACGAAATGCAGATTTCAATTGGCCTCCAAGGTCATGTGATCTAACACCATTGGATTTTTTTGCAAACGAGCCACAAACAAATGAACAACATTCAAGATTCAAGTTGCAGTTCGTGAAATCCGTGAAATTTACGTATAATTGTAATGTATCATACGTTCAATAAAAAAAACAGATCGACAAAAGAGCTTGTGGGCGCTTAGATGTCCCTTTATAAAAATCGATTACTATAGAACGAATAGTAATGTAAAATGTCATAATCACCATTCATCGATTGCCTAGTATTCAATTAACCTCTTATGCACTAACGTCTGTAACATCGCAATGTAAAAGAAATTAATACTATAATGCAATTAGTGAGTATTATTGCTGGCAAGTATACAAATGGAATCCAATACCGGAAATCTATTGTATCTATTTCTAAACACATATGGGGAGATTAATTGTCTGACAAACTCTTTAAGGGGTAACACCACTGTAGGATTTTGAAAAAATGGAATTTTTTTTGGGCTTGAAATATACTTCAAGGTCACAAAAATAATGTACAGTTGGTCCTAAAACAAAAAAATAATTAAGAAGGATTTAATTTTCGATTTTCCCGCATTTTTACAAAAATCAGTTTAAAAAAAATCCTACGTACTTTTATGGGCAAGGTTTCGATTTTTGTTCTAGGTCTTCAACTTTCGGAGGAATCCGTCCACCGGTGGAGGCCCTTAACAAAAAGGCGATTTCGAAAAACGACTGTGGCCCCACCATTTTGTAACAAAAAGTCAATAAAATTTTTTTTATTGCGCTTGAATACATGATTGCCAATTGTCTGAAAAGAATTTCGATCCCTTTTTCCATACTTTTTAAATTAATTCCCAAAGTTTGGCCTTTTTTCGCGTCTCTACAGTGCTGTTACCCCTTAAGTTGTTGATAATATAATGAAAAACTGGGACCCACCAATGGACGTGGCAAATTTCACTCACAGGTTCCGCAATCCACCTAGAAAGTTCTTGCTCAGATTTGTCTGTTTTGGACAAATTACGATTAAACAACAAAATCCTAGTCCTCACTTATACGGGCCGCTAACATGAGGTTGCGTCTCTGGCTCAGTCGGCTGCTATTGATGACATCGACTTTGTGACATGCAGGAGTTCAAACATCGACTCCTCAATCAGCACCGTCCAGACTCTTATTAACCTATTCTACCCTCTCTTCCTTCCTTCGAACCAAGCTTATTGTTATACCAAGCACCATGACGATTACGATATGACGGACTGGTAGTACAAAGGGCTTGGACTTTTACATAAAAAATAAGGTGAAGAGCATACTCCTCGAAACTCCATAGGTGGCAAATTAGGATACAGGCATTATAACCAAGCCTAGCAGCTCTCGGCGTGCAGAAACCCTGCTTGGAGTTGATCAAGCCAAGTTTGGACCTCCAGTATTCTGTATATTTCATCAGGGTTCGATCGTGAAGGCCCCTTTTCACAAATCTGGTGAGTGCTCCAATAGCCAGCTCCGGGCGGACGGGTGGTCCTAATGGCACTTTCGTAGGCAAAAGGAAAAGACTCTTATCTCCGTGCCAAAAATTTCGTCACTGCCTCCCTACACCAGTCTGGCAAAAATGCAATAGGGTTTAAGGTTTAAACGACCTAATTGCCTCCCTAAGGCCATAAGAATACGGGCAGCAGACTTCTTAAAAATATCTCCTGATTCTTTGCTGAAAGTACATGGGAACCATTCGAGCGAAGCGGTTTTTCTGTTTCTCCCAGCGTAAAAAGTCGCAGCTCTACTGAAAGGAACGAATTTGGAGCGCTGCCAATATGCTCCGAAAGTAGCAATATCGGATCTTTAAGAAGTCGAATCGGCGAAAGAAAAGAGTGCCATAAGCGTACTCAATAGACAGGTTCTTGTTCGATTACGGAGGTCAAGCCGCTTTGGACGTGGTTAATACTTAATTGGGGGACCATTTTTTCAAACCGCTGTCGACACTCGCGTGTAGAAGGAAGAAAAGGCAATTGCAAAAAATCTTTACTAAATAGCTTTCTTATTCTTTTGTGACTGCTTTAAAATTGCTTCTAAAGCAGCACTAAACGGGGGAGCACTGCGAACATGAAATGTTAAAAAAGATATAGAACTGGTATGTGAAGGGGAGCGCTTTAAGCTTCTTAAGTAGCGTTCTGTTATTCATATTTCAGCGGTCCATTTCCAGCTGCGGTTTGTTCTGCTTTCTGAAAATTCACGAAAATCTCCATTTTTCCACCTTCCACGCTTCCCATGCCATACAACAGAGTTTTCTTCCGAAGCTTGTCCTAAAATCTTTATGGGTGAACATAGCATTTGCTTCTCCCATATCATCACCATAAGTTAATAATATTAATTGCCAAGAAGCCAAGATCTCTGTTGCATAAATAGTTGTACTAGGTACATATAACTTTATTTGTAGGAAAATGCGTGTAGTGTTTTAGACCCAATATCTCCACACGTGCATTTCTAATCGACGTGATATAGATGGTTAGGGCCTGTTTAGACGTATCGCTCCCAGGAATGTTCCTCACGAGCTTTGTAGATGAAGGGGGAAGTGGGGATGACGAGAGGTACACCCCACTTCTCCCCTCATCCGCAAAGTTAGTGAGGAATGCTCCTGGAGGCGAAGCGTCTAAACGGCCCTTATCGAACTTTTATAGCTCTCTGAGCTGCCACACTTCTTGAATTAAAGAACTCTCTTGTGGTGGATCTCAATTATATATAGATATAGTATATATAGTTATTCTATTCCACGTCCTCGTCATAGCAGGAAAGTTATTGGTATAATCCGCAATAATCGTTTCCATTTGTTTGAATTACATCAAACAAATTTTTAATTTCACATTTTAAATAATGATGGCAGCACTGAACTACTTAAAATTAAAGCTCTGTTAAAGGATATTGAGTACACAATTTTAAAAAAAAAGTTATAGAGTCTTCAAGCAGTATGATTTTATAATATCATCCTGATCAAAAATAGGTTAAGAACCCGGTGTATATAAGAAAATTCTAAATAACGAATGTTCACATCATTAGCACCAAAAATCACTAAATAAAAATGGGCTTCTGATCGTTCACCTACTCGAACACATGTAATGTTATAACGAGGTCATACCGATATGCTATAACCAACAAAGATGCGCCTCAGACTAAATTTTCGATAAGAAAAATAAAATTCGTTTTCGATTTCGTTGTAAAATTCCAAATTTGCAAAAATTTAGTTACTGCTTTCAAAAGGTATACACCATGTTCTGTTCAAGTTTCGTAAAATTTTCGAACCAATTTTTAGTATTACCAAATTGGAAAACGCATCCCAAAAAATTTCCCACAATTTATCTCAATATTCGTCAATATTTGTTGCAAGCCAAATGTTTCTAAGCTTCTGAACCCAGAAAAAATGTCATCTTATCTCTCTACCGGAAAAGTATGAGCACAAAATCAAGAAGACTTCCCATAAACCGATCGCTTCTCATGAAATCCGATGTTGGTAACATTTTATCGCCCTCGATACGGCGAAACAGCATCGAGATCAGAAACGATCGACATCGAGCAAAAACCTCAAGGTACGACATCCACATTAAATGGATGATCACATAATTTGCTCATTCTGCATCGACCGAGTTCATTTTAATCGCAAATTGAGCAATTCCAGCTCCAATCACTCTGCGTCTGCGGAGACTGCGCAGTCTATGTGCGGCGATCTTAAGGCTAGAAAGAATCTTTCCCATTTTTTTTTATCATCGCTTTGAGTGGAAGATGTATGCGACCTGAGCAAAGCAATCTCCGCTGCACACCATAGACAAGCCGGGAATCTTCTTTTTCCAAGAGTTACCTGTACTTTTGCTAGAAGTATCCCAGGTGTTGCATAAGATCAACTGCAGTCCCGGTGATGAGTGTAGATTGCGGTACATAGGTGCTCAATGGCGTGAATATCTTTCAAGGTAGGTGCCTGAATGGAATCCGATTCTTAGGCAAGAATCTCAGGTGAGTGTGCCGAGGCATCGCATCACCTAGGCAAGTTCATTGATTAATCGTTTTCGAGTTAGTCGGGAGCTTCAGGTATTCGTCGATTTCGGCCTGACATAATTGAATTTTGACATTTCAATGGAGGGAGGATATTGGGTTTTCCCAAAAATGTTGATTAACGTTTTTTTTTCTCTATCGTAGCTTAGAATAAACTTCCGCATAATGAGATCTTGTTGGATATCAGTTTCTCACGGTAGTTAAGGCCGGAATTATGCAGTAAAAATAATGATGAGGTTACTATGGACATAGTTTTTGATTTGGCTAATAAAACTTTGAAAATTCCTTAAAAATGCGCAGTAGACAAGGCTGGATACTTACGTGTACAGGAAGCATGGTCTAGTAAAAGCCTCCCGTATCCAATCCAAGCCAAGTTCAATGCAATAAATTCGGGCTTCAATTCCACTGGCGATCATTGCGCTTCACCTACCACTAATTGGACGGTGGTGTCTGAAGCGTTGAAAGATTTTTAAACGAGACCAAATTAATTTCGCGCATTAACATTCCCCCCGCGCCCCGCCCGGCCGAGAAGCTGCCAAGTCTATAATTTTTGCAGAATTTCGAAGTACGATCTTTCTTGTGTTTCGTGTATCGTTAGCAATGTACCTGGTTGGCATTATCCACCTTTTGGTCTGTGGTCTGAGATTTTTCACCCAAAAGGAAGGAGGATGGATTGGGAAATTTACCACCGAACAATGCCGACTCTGTAAGTCTGTAAACAAACAAAACTTGTGAGGTTCTGTTTAACTCTCTTGATTTTTTAGCAGTTCGCAATTTTCTTGGATTTTCTTGTTTTATTTTACCTCCTTTTTTTCGGATGAAATTCTTCATGTGTGTAGGTTTTTCTCTATTTATTTCTTTTTTTTGTGTTTTGGTGTGTTGTCTTAGATGAGCTCAATGAATATCAATACACCGTGAAGCTCTAGGGCATTGTTTTTGGTCCGTTTAATTTCGGTGTCTTGTTACATTTGAAACTTATAGCGTTATGCTGTCTGTGCTTGAAATGTTGTTAAGTTGAATAATCGATAATCGCATCAAATACTCACCATGAAATTATGTCATAAGACCTTTATTGTTACCTTTTATTGTAAGATAAGCTTAATCGTCATCATATTCAGCGTGAGAAAGTAAGTCAGCAGGTATTGTGGTCAATTAAAAGAGAGCAACATATGTCATTGCAGAACATCTTTTAAGTAATTTTGCGAATTGACAAGTGCCGATTAGAGATGGTGAAAGTTGAGGTAGGTATGTTAACATATTGAGGATTATTATACCTTCTTTGCAAATCAATATATTGTGTAGATTTGATAGAATTGTAATTCGACAGCTTTAGTTGCAGATTTATTTTCTAAAAAAATTCAGCTGTTTTTTATAATACATCCTGGCTATAATCTTCTCAATCGGAATTAGTCCTAGTAAACAATTTTTATATACGTTTGCGGATATGTCCAACTTTCTAAATTATATCAGTGTTAATCCCATAAGGACTAGAAAGTTAATATCACTTTAAACCAAAAGGATTAAAAGTGGAAGATATTTGTAATTTCACAATTATTTTAAAATAAAAATGATTTTTAAATTAAATTAATCATATGATTTTTTTTATTTAAAAAAAAGGTTTATTTTTTCTTCTAAGCGTCAAGGTCGGCTTACAAAACTGTTTCTATTTCTCACTGAAATTTATAGACCTTTGCAAAATAATTGATGTGGAAACCAAACAGATTTGTAAGAATATTTATAGTGAAAATAAACCGGAGCGTAACAAGTGGACCCTTCTAGTTTGATGAATATTCAATAGTAAAAATATTTAATAATAAAAATATAATATTAAATATTTAGTAATTTACTTAGTTAAATTGAGCAGAAAACAATTTATAAAAAATACAAAAAATATGCCTGCTCCTGTGTTTGCTGGATTATTCAGTAAAATGGCAAAGAAGTACATTTTCAATTTTCTCTCTTTCATCACTAACAGCAATATTCTCTTCAAATTTACATGGTATAATTCCTCTTCTTAACCGACTTTAAAAAAGGAGGAAGTTATCAATTGGACGCGTAGGTGTTTTTTTTGCGTCTTCACGCATAACTTTGTAACGCAATATCTTTTTTGCTTTTTTTTTGTATGAGAGGGTAGTTTCCATCGGTGGTCCCGTGCAATTTTTTTTAAATTCTGATAAAGGAGTTCGAAGGTAGGCATAAAAAACTGGTAAAATTAGTACACCTTGAACGGATAGAAGTATTTTCAAAGGCAGCGAATAAATTATTTTATTGTCACGAAATTGATAAGAGGCGTGTAAATGAATCGGTAAGGGCGCTGATCTAGGAAGTAAGCATGTGGGTTGCAGGTTCAAACCCCGGAGGGCAGTTCGACTTTTTTTCTTTTTTTCTCTTCTTTCTAAATCGATTATTGTTGGATTAATGTTGTAAAGAATTACAAAAAATTATTTCATCCTTTTTGTGCATCACAGGATTGGTTTTTTTCTGAAGTCGGTTTTTAAAAAAAAAATTTTTGTATTGGAATATCGCGTTTCTATGTTTTATACAAAATCATTACATCCTACCTAAACAGCATATCCGGCAGGTCAACTATTTACCAATGCATATTGACCTAAATTTTCGAGAAGTTACACAAAAGTTGATACAGATTTGCTCATACGCCGATGATGGTATGATCAAAGGGGGGGGGGGGTGGCATAAAAATGCATTCAAGTTTTTGGAAAATAGGTCCAAAGAAGTTGGATTAAAAATAAATAAAAAAACATGATGTTTGCAAAATACATTTACAACAAGAACATTGCAAGACCGATCGAAACCGGAGCTGTCCCTGAGGACTAAGAAGTAAAAACCTTCATTGACTCGACTATTAGAAACAGTTTTTTATCTGAAGCTTCCCTGTACCCCCAAAAAAATAATTTTTGGGGATAATTGAGCAGTGCGCGAACAAAACGGCACATGTCCAATTTTGAAAATTCTTCAGAAAACGCAAAAAACTGTTTAGGTCTCTGAACTGATCACATTAACTATTTATGATTATGTCAGGTTGTGTTACTATTTGAACTCATTCAGAATCAAAAAAATATTTTAAAAATGTTTAATAAACTAAGAGAAAAAATTCCCTTTTGAAAATCAACATTGACGAACGATTAAAAAATATAAATATTCGTAGGAAATTGTGCCTTTTTGCCAAAAACTTAAACCGGTCAACCATGGACATGTGCCGTTTTGTTCGCCCGCTCCTCATTGCGATATTTGATGATATTCGGGCTTCGGATAAAAAAAAACTCAGACAAAAGTTTCATATTTCCCTGCAGAGAATCAGAATCCGTGAATAAAATTGGGGGTTGCCATTTGAAATTTTATATTCACCCCCACCCCCTGCGAGGAGTGAGTGGGTGGGGGTGAAATTTGTGTGCAAACGATTCCACTCTCGAAGTTGAGCAACTGTGGTTCACATTTTTTTCACGAAAATCTACCCTTCAGGAAATAACGGACCGTTGCCGGGCTTTTGCCGCACCCTGTATACTCGTCTGCCAGATACCTGCAACCGCTAGAATACTCTGGCTGTTAACATATACTTTTTTTCTACGCCTCTGTTAGAATACAGGCATTCTGAAATTACTTTTAGTTACGGAATTAGCAGGATTCCACACCCGTGTGGAATATTCATTCCATCACTTGTTATGGAATAACTACTAGTGGCGACTTCTGTTCCTCGTAATCCAAGAATATGATTTATTAATTAAAGAAAAAAAAGATTTATTAATTAAAGAAAAAAGGATTGTTTCAATAAATAAACAATCAATGATGTTCTTCTAGAATATTTTCGCTGAAAATAATTGCAGAAAATAATAGCATTTTTTTATTAAATTTTGCGGCGGCCATCTATTAACAAATTATTAAACAATTGAAAGAATGTTCCCTCGAAATTTGAGCCTTGTGGGAGCAGGTTATGAATTATTATCCCGATGACAACTTGGCTATTGTCTGGCACATACTTGCAACCCTCAATTTTTTTTACACTTCATATGTAAATTACAACATATTAAAATTGTAGCCTTGTGGGAGAAGATTAAAAAAATTTTTTTTTTTACATTTTAAAAATTTAATGGATGATGACGCAACCGCGAGATGCCTGATAATAAAACATCATTTAAAAATTTTTTGGCTCTGTGGAAACGGGTTAGTCAGATGGGTCTACAAAAAGAATGTGTTCGTTTAAAACAATTCTTGCGTCATATTGAAAAATCACAATTATTTGAAGAAGCATTTCCATATATGTACGTATCTCGGTAGGTATTGGGTTACATGAGCCTGGGAAAATTTCTTGTCACCGCAGAACTTTCGTTTCCCGTACTACAAAGAATAACAAATTACCTAAGTTCCCGGATAAGCAAAGAACATTTGACGTTTGAAAAATAAGCAGGCCCAGGGCGTCAAATCTTAAAATAAAATATTCGAAAATTTCTTATTGAGTGATGCCTTCATGGCTTCCATGATTTAAGCTGATGGCTATTCAGTCATATTGCCAACTACCTTTCTGTCTTTTAAGCTTTTTTGATATTATAGAAAAAAATTACATATATGTATATAAAATGACGGGCGCCAGATCATTTTGTTTGCCATATGCCGACGTACCTAGCCAAGCAGGGAACGTCTCTTCGGGGCTCGAATATTGAGGTCGTTGGCAGCTCAATAGGCGGAGTAAAACCGATAAATTTAAATACCAGCTGCTGCTAGCTAGCCAAGGTGGAGTGCACGTAAAAGCCTGTATTATTTTCGGGACTACTTGGCCTACTTACAATATAGAGAGGAAGGCCATTCCTAAACTGACCCCAAAGAGATATTGCCAGAATTACAGCAATTACCACAGTACATTGGCCCATAGAGGACCACGCTGCCAAGGGGTATCCCAGACAACGTCTGGTGCATAGCTGCGGGGAGACAAACGAAAGGAAAACGCCCGTTCACTTCATATGCAAATGCCCGGTTCTAGCCAAAACCAGGCAATGCACACTAAGCAGTTGCGTTCTGAAGACATAAAAGAGATCTTCAGACTAGGAATCAGAGCACTGATAAATTTCTTAAACTGGACAGGATGACTTTAGACATTCTCTGTTAAACAACCACTTAGGCGAGAAACACAATTGGAGCTTTTCTGCCAGCTTGAGCTTTTGGCATATGGAAAACCACGCAAATTTTCAGCTGGCTGCTGTCATTATCTTTTGTTGATGTGTGGTTCGCTAAATGGGGAGAATGTCGTCGGGTTTTGTCTGCAAAATTTTATTTTATTTACAAGCCAGCCGAAAATCTGGCAGAAAAGCTCCAATTGTGTTTCTCGCTTTATTTGGCCCCCGGTCGCACTGCAGGCAGCAGTTCATCTAACCTACTCTCACCTTAGAATAGAGAAGATATGGAACCGAAAATAGCGTACATGTATACGGATTGGAGGGAAGCACTTAAATTAAAGAACCTCTCGCTCTAAAAGAAAAGAAACAACCGTATGTTCATAGGTTTCATGCAGTTCCCGGACAGAGGCGTACCGAAATTCGTTCGCGTTTACTCCAAACATTTTCAGCCAAGTGATGTGTTTTCATTTGGATGGTTGCTGAGAAACGCAATCCCCTCCCGGTTTTTGACTAAATGTGATACCGCCACTGTCCGGGAACTGCAAAACTACTATGGGAGTGCTGTAAATATGTGTTGCCGAAATGCTTCCGCGATTTTAATTAATTGCGCTTCCTTCTCTTCTCTATTCTAAGACTCTCACTGACGTACTTTTTTAAATGTGAAAAACTCATTTCCAGAAAAACACTCTCCATTTCTAGTGCAACAAATTATGAGTGGTCTGGCAATGAGCTAAGTTCAAAGGATATGAAGAGGACAAGAAGGTTTGAATTTAGTAAACAAAGAATTTAAAGAGCAGTGGACTCTGTGTTTAATCCCACAGATATTGTACGATTCTGGCAATACTGGCTGTGGAATATTGTTTCAAAGTTCTTAAAACACAAAATTTCTGAAACTGCTATCCAATGCACGTACATACACATATATATTTTGATGAAGTTCAGCTTTTTTAAGAAGAAGCAGAAACATCGTTTTTATTTTAACTAAAGAATTAGTGTTTGCATTCTTATCCTTACATATTATAAATTTAAGTCCTCCGTCGCGCTGAGTTTGTGTATGTTCGGGCTAATCTCAAAAACTAGTGCATGGTTTTTACCAATAGAAAGAGGGATTATCTAGGAAGGTTATAGGCTAGAATTTGCGAATTCATTGTCCCTTCTAAGAGCTTCCGTGGCGTGTGCTGCGAAAATAGTTAAAGGTTCCTACACCGTTCAACCGATCTTAACGAAATTTTAACCATGTACCATTTATAGTACATTAAAATAAATAACATAGGCTATTCCATTACTTTCTAAAGCCACTCCTAGATGGCGCTGTCACGGAGAGCTTGGTTGAAAATTTGCTACAAAGCGTAGTAATATACATTCTATGATGCTGAAACTGTGTACGTAGAGATTTTTCGGCACGAGAAAGCGATTGGACCTCGAAGACCGATTTTCGAAATTCAAAATGGCCGTCCAAATATGAATTTTCCAATTGTGTTACGATTTCAATGAAAATCGGTATCTGGGGTTTTTTAAGGTAGCAAATAACGAATTTATGACTACCCTGAAATTTTATGTATAAGTCTAGGATTCTCCAATAAGGGAAGGGGCTGGCGTCTGGTTAAACAAATAAAACCTAGGTCAGTTACATTGCAGATGAGATCCCAGGACCAGGCAATTGTCAGACATGTAATTTTTCTACATTATATTACATGTATGATAATGGGTAATACCCGTCTGAAGTCACACTCCTTCAGTACGTGACCCCAAGCGTATACTGTCTATTACCGTCAAAAGCCCATTTTTAAATCTTAAATTAGTATAATCCTTTTCCTTTTATTTTTTTCTTTCAGGTTATAATAATATTTTTTGATTATTAAATGTTTAATTTAACTAAAAGTCCATACAAATGCCTGCCTCCCCAAAAAAAATTTTAGAATACTATGTGCCTAATAGTTGCTGGCAAAAGCCTATTTTTAAAAACTCTTTCACTAACATTTATTTTTGGTGGGTGGTTTCATTTTTAAGGATATTCCATGTGTGTTTATTTTACCAGAAAGGCCCATAATTTTAAAACCATGGAGTTTGAGCGGAAGGAATATTCGAGTTTAGACATTCTCTTGAGTTTAAAGCGCCATGCAAGAAATTTAACGAAAATTAAAGTATAGTATATAAACGATTTCAAGCGAAAAAGAAAAGGAAATCTACATATGTACGTACAATGACATAGGACACAATCAACTTAAATTACGATCATGTCTTAAGAGGTTCTATGCGCATTTCAAATCCATCGGTCAATACAATTATTGTCTTGATATGTTCTAAATCTATTCCAAAATAATAATCAGCTCCGCAGCCTGGTCCCAAGCCGAATTGTATAAGCACGCCGCATTCTTAAATTTCTTTCTAGATTTCGGCGTTATTGGTAAGATCTGCGAAAATACTAAACCTCACTACACCAATTGATCTATTCTAGATTTCAATAATCTGATTACGAATCTTCAAATTATATAACTACTGTAAGGACGCCTTAAAATTTTAAATATCCTTTTATTATAGTCAACCTCATCACCATGATTTGGTAATTAAGTAATTTCTGGTTACTTCTTAGTACCTACATAGTAAATATATTAATTATACTTGGGATCGACTATCCATCTTAAAGCTTTCTTTACGACTACCCTCAGGCTATTTTCGTGTATCTTAGCAGGCATACACATCTCTGCATAGCTGGTCTTTAGGTAGTTTCATATCTTGGTTTTAAAGAGTTTTGAAAGGGGAATTAACGAATATTATAAACATGAATTTGATCTAATATACTTCCGCGCATATCACTTCTGTTACTTATCAAAATTCCTAAGAACTTCAAACTGGGCTCCACAAATTTGTAATTTTATAATAGTCCATGATAAAAACTTACAAGTAATAAAGCACGTTGATATAATAATAACAGCACTATGAGAAACAATTTAACGATAATGTAACGAACGTCCTTGATGACCCCAATTTGATAATATTACGTTTTAAAATACGCAAGTTTCAAAAATAAAATTTACAATCGTCACTTTAAAAATGTCTGTTTTGACAATTATAGATGAATTCTGATGGGAAATTTTGTAGAGGATTTTTGGAAAAAGTTAAGAATTTGTACTTAGTTCTAGATTCTTGACTTTTTTTTACTCTAAATACTTGTAATATAAATTTATAAATGTCAGAAAATATAGTGAATTTTGTGTACCAAAATAGATGATTAACTTTGTTATTTTATAAATTTTTATACACAAATTCTACATATTTTTAGAAACTTAACATATACCATATGTTTTGTATCATAATCTAGACATAACTAAAAATATAGCTACTGCGAATTTCGGTTACAGGTTTGTAGCAAAAATATACATTTAAAGAAATAATACTTTGGCTTGTAACTCTCAGATTATTTAACCATTCTATTTTAAGCATGAGTTAAACATTTAATCCCCGAAAAAAAAATTCTTAATAAAGATTAAAATTCATAACCAAATCTTTATATTCAAACGGCGTCATCTTTATATTTATGTATTTACATATATTCCTAAATCATTCAATAACAATAAATGAACATATTAAATGCTAATCAATACCAACAGATAAGAAAAAAAACAACTTGAAAAAAAATTTCATTGTCTTGATTAACTTGTCAGCTACCTTAATACACCAAAAACTATACAAATACACAACAACAAAAAAATTATATTACAATATTATATTTTTACATCCTTAAATGTGAGTTTTGTATGAAAAGCTACGAAGGAAGGAAGAAGACGACTTTACTTCCCCAAAAAAAATTTTAAGACAATAGAAATATTAAAATTAAACCAACAAACTATAAAAACTAAAAAAATATATATGTATATATACTTTTAACATTCATAACTCACCGTTGTTGCTTTGTGGCATTCCAAATGATTTGTTAATCACCAATTTATCATACAGCCAGAGTGTGTAAAATTGGCTAACAGAGGAGAAATATCCCAAAAAAATGGACCAACACACTATTAAAACCCGAAATATTTCGTCTTTCCGTAAAAATTTTGTTTTTTTTTGTTTGTTTTTGATTTTGAAAAAAAAATCGCACAAAGTTTTTTTAATATTTAAATAATTTTTCTTACTTATCTTTTTTGATTAATAGGTTCTGTTTTTTTTTGTATTAAATTTTTTTTATATATATTTATTTATATACACCACACTAAAATTCGAATATTGTGTTTAGTAATCCTCAATAAAAAAAATAAACAACAAACACCACTAAAACAATTTTGTTTTCCTCTCAACAATTCGACTTTCAAACTCGATATCAAAAATAGGATCAAAAACCGTTCATCTAATTTCACTTTCTGTTTTGCGAAAAAAATTTACCTAAAAGAAAATAAAAAAAAAATTGAAGGAAATAATACAAAAGATTGAAAATCGTGCACCAAAAACTCCTTGTTTCAATAAAAAAAAACAAATTTAGGCACACTATTAACGAGTTGACACTTTACTATTATTATTTATCCCAACTATAAAAATTTAAATCACAAATTTTGAAGATAACAGAAAAAAAATAATATAAATCGCGATATTATTCACAAAAATTTCATCAAAACTACGAAGAAAATCGAAAGTGATAATAAAAGTCTTGTCCATCCTCAACGTCTTGAGACCATCAGAAGAAAACGAAGAAGACGTTTGGAACAGCACTGTTACACGTAATAAAGAAACCAAAATGAGAAATAATAAAAAAAAAATAATAATAGTGGCAAAAAATCAAACTAAAAACGAAACGAGGTACCAGCAGCGCTAGAGCAGCCAGTCAGGTCGAGGGAAGAACGTCTTTTCACTATCGTTACCAACATTTGAATGCTAAAGATGTAAAATTGCATTCGATCAAGTAAGGCTTGTTCCGCAGATCTCTATATAGACTCTAGGTCTTCGTTCCAGCGAAGAAGTATCTCTTCCCATCCGCGACTCTCGTCGGTCCTCTTAATCTTAAGACATCCGCAAAAATAACAACGAAAGTCGCCTCGCCACTTACTGGTGTATCTCAGCTATCAGCTGTAGCAGTGTGTAGTAATGTAGCTCTGACTAGCTATATGACTACCGCGCAGCGCGCTCTATGACTATACGACGACGGCCTGATATTTTTTTCGGGGGGCCGCACGAAACCGACTCGCAGACCACTCCAACTTTGCCGTATATATCTACCTGGCGGCGAGAGGCGGCAAAAACCAGACATTGGAAGAGGTTGAAGATGGTACAAGTTCCGAATCGACTGGAAAAAAAGCTCCAAGATCCGTGCGAAAACTACCTTTCCACCACTAGATGCATTTACTAGCGGCTACCAGAAACCATGCTATCCACCAAGAGCCCATCACTTGGTCTGTGAAGGAAGCGCATTCATTTCGGTGTGTACTATTCTAGCAAGCTCTCTTCACTGCCGTGCTAAATCAGCGCTGCAGGAACTCCCATGGAACGGCATCCGTCATTGATACTAACTGGCTAATTTTGCACATGCATGCTACTAGCTAGAGAGGTGTACACCTTCGACCTTCTCAATTCGTGCATTTTTATGTACGAAACTTAAAACCAACGACCTATGAACACTAAAATCAACTGTCGACTGCGCAGTCATACTCATTCTTCACCTAGAAACAAGGCCTTTCGATCTCAAGGAAGATGGCTCGCATCAGATAAAGAATTCTGCGCACAGTAGAAGAAGAATGGGACAAACCATGAAAAGATCAAACGTCGCCCATACCTGTTCCCAAAACGACGCGACATTTCCAGGTATTTATGAAAATATGAGAAGAGATATATGATTTGGTGCGTTATTGTCTTCGTTTTATTTATTTCTTATTTTTTCTCCCGAAGATAATTGCGATGATGATCTTCGAAATTTATACGCATGCGCCGCCACCTTTCGGTTTCGGGTTCGGTTTCGCTTTCAATCGCTTCTCGCTCTGGGTTTTGCCGCATTTTATCCGTTTTTAAATTTTGAATCGAAGCTAATTTGCCGTGAAATATTGGCAGCGAATTTCTTTTCAAAATTAATTGGCGTTTTTTTTGTGTGTGTGTAGATAGACAACGGTATTTTCAGGATTATTTTACCTGGTGAATGAATTCAGTGTGGTTCAATTGTAGTTATATAACCTTGCCTAGCCAAGGTTACGCGGAAGATTTGATGATAGCATACGAGTGGCCTTGGGAAAAACACGTGTAGCAAGGGATTACAATAATAAACGTACCTGATTATGACTGTAGTAATATTGCGCAAGTTTTTCGGTTTTAAAAGTAGAATTCCCGCTGAAGGTTCTGAATGATGTCAGTAAAAAGATTGCGTCAAAATAGCGGATGACAGTTACATGAGGCTTACTTAAAGTAGCGATGTACGAGCAAATCTTGACGAGGAGTTGATATTTGTTTTGTTTGCAACTGAAGAAGAAACGAAGATTTACAACTTTGATTTTAGATTGCTTCTGCAACTATGGATTATTGAATGGTTAACAATAACGTCGGCCAATTAAAACGACGTGGCAGCTTTATGTATCAATTTGTATGACGGTTATTAACTATGTCATTGTATCAGTATTGTCTAACTGAAGTCTGCCATGTGAATTCAATTTGTGGGCTTGTCTCCGTATACACATAGCTTGTAAGTTTATTAGTGTATGACCAATTTATTTCACTTAAGTTTACGCAGATCATATTGTTATTGTGATAACCAGTGAAATAAGGAGTAGCAGTTCAACGCACATGCAACATACACACTTGATTTATTCTCCATGTTATACAGTAATGGAGGACCTAGTTTCAGTCCCGGAAAAACTAGCCAGAATTAAAAAAAATGGGTTGCCTTTCCATCACCAATTCGCACCTGGCAGCACCGGAAGCTCAATCAAACTTGCTACCACCTCATCTTGAAGTAAAATAATTCGATATAGCCCAGTTGTCTTGTCCGAGACTTTGACCTCGCACAAAATGTGATCTGATATTATAACTTATTTTAGAAAAAAAAATTTATTATTCTAAAAAATTATTAAAAATAAGAAAGCGAATTCGAAAACGCTAAGCGCGCCAAAAATCTGAATTTAAATATTCTAGCGGGGCGTTCAGGGAAAAACTAAAGTATTTTTGCCTAAAATGTGCGCAGAAAAAAAATAAAAAAGCATTTTAAAGAGGAGACTCTAAGTTTTCTAAGGAAGCCATTAGTTTTTAATTTTTGGTTTTTTTTCTCATAGAAAATTTGACCGGAAGTTATAATTTGTAAAATTCTCACTGGTGTTTATAAAATTGAAGATATATATTAATAGAGACGAACAAAAAAAATCCTTGTACATTTATCATCATTAGACATTTACTTTTGATGTAAAAATAATTAAAATGATAAACATTGTCTCTTTTCAATAAAACTCATGTTTTAAAATAATCATTTGTTCTTACAGCATTAATTTGACGCCATTTTATTTTCAAAAACAGCCGGCTCCAATGTGAATTACATCGAACGAGTGAGCGGGCTTGACAAAAATTATGTTGGAATTGGAAGGCTTTTTACTGTTAATAAAATTATTCGATTCAAAAAAACCAAATGAGTCTTGGAGCTGTTGCAACGATCCAGTTTGAAGCAACGAATGTGAAAAGATGTCCTTGCTACAATCATTGAATAGTTTTCTCTTGCAAAGACTTGCAGTTCATACAGCTTCCTTGGGACTTTTTAAGAAAACAATTTCGGAATCACAAAAAAAAACATGGCCGCCGGAGATATCACTTTTTGGGCAAAAAATCACTTAAAAACTGGTTTTTTTTGAAATTTTTTTTAATTAGTCAATACGAAACGTTATTGCCTACAAAAAGCCCTTTTGTCATTTTTTCGAAGACCTAACCCTTTCGAAGTTATTCAAAGTCAAAGTTTCCAAAATTCACTTTTCGCCCAAAAAAATACCTTGAATAATTCGGAAAAGACAAGGTTTTCGAAAAAATCGCAAGAGGGCTTTTTTGTAGGCAATAACGTTTCGTATTGACTGATTAAAAAAAATTCGAAAAAACCAGTTTTTGAGTAATTTTTTGGCCAAAAAGTGATATCTCCGGCGGCTATGTTTTTTTTTGTGATTCCGAAATTATTTTCTTAAAAAGTCCCAAGGAAGCTGTGGTCCAATTTTCAGCCATTTTGGAATTTTGTCTCCTTTCGTGCCTTTTTTTTGCTCATTTCCCGGATTAATATAAACATTGAATAACTTTAAAAAAAACAACCGATTTCTACATATGAGGTATTTTTATTCAATTTCGCCTTTTGCAATTTATTTGGATTATTTTTTGTATTCAACATCAATCAAGTGCCCGCCTTCATTGGCCAAAGCAAAATGTTCCCTTTTTGCTGCGTTTTCCATTACTTTTTCGAGTAGTATAGCGATGATTTCGTTACAAATTTTTGCCTTGAGGTCGTCAGTGGTCTGAGGCTTGCTGGCGTACACTTTGCTTTTCAAATAACCCCACAAAAAGAAGTCCGGAGCGGTCAGATCTGGAGATCTCGGTGGCCAGTCTCTTATTGATATCAGACGTCCAGGGTACTTTCGTTGCAGAAACTGAATTGTTTGATTTGGTCGTTCATGAACGGCATGTTGACGATCTCCCACTGTCCCGTGCTCAACAAAATTCAGTCAGACGGTGCCTGTTTGTCACGATATTTTCGACGATATGCACTAACACAACTGAACGACTATTTTCAATGCAAAGCGTCACTATTTCGGCGCGTTGTTTCGGTGTAAATTAATTCATGGTTAAAACATGTCTAATCAAGTCAATGGCAGTATCTACACGAGTAGTCACGTTCATGTTGTTAAACCAGTTTCACCCATTGCTCTCTGTCTACACGGCGCGGAATTCACCATGAGCAACTTTCTCGTCTTTACAAGGAGATATCAAAGTGTGTGTTATTTATGTTTCTTTTTGACAGATGAAACGAATTAAATAAATTGAAAAATTGAATTGAATTTCTGCTTGACAAGTAACAATTCAAAGTTTTCTTTATTTTTTAATATTTTTTCCACAAGGTCTACACACTTGGAAGGGCGATATACGAATGATAAATATAAAAATCTAGAAGATAAAAGTAACAAAGCTCATTGTGCATGTGTAAGTTTTCACTGCAAAAATTTTGTGTTGAAAATGTTACAACACTTCTCTCTTTCCGCTTTACTCCTCTCGCCTAAAAAACCGGTTTTCCAACAAGTAAGCAATACTCGTGGAGATTCCCACAATCCGTTGACAAATGTCAAAGTTATTCAATATTTACATACCGACATAAAAGATGGCGCGCCTGTACTTACTTGAAATATAGGATCCCACATGAAGCAAGCTTAATCCAGGATTTGACGGACTAGCGAACAGAAAAGGGTTTTTGTAACCCATACATTGCCAAATTCCTTAGGTCTTTTCTTTATAAATCCTAATTAACTCGGGTGGTAATGTTATTTTATAAATGTAATGCAAAATTAAAATTTAGCTATTCTCTATAATTTGATCGACATAATACCTCCTCGTTCAGATAATAGTACTCCACCTGTTAATTTTTGCGGGAGAATGTAATTGCCTGACATTAGCTGGTGTGGGGCGTAGTCTTCCAATACATTCAGTTTCAACTGAAAGAATACATGTATTTTGGGATCTTATAGCATTCTATGTCTTAAGAAAGACTGCGTAAAATAGATGTGATTTATTTTGTAGTTTTTATAAATAAATCTAATATAAATATATTGAAGAGGAACGAACCTAGATGGCAGCCCTAAGTGACATCGCATATTACTTTCATTTCCTTTGATAAAAATCCTTGATGGAATCTAACACCCTGAGTTCTCTCGTTAAGATTTTATCCATTCCAAGTAGTGATGAGCAAAAAGTCTTGCAGGCAGTCCTGTCTTGTCTTGTCTTGTCTTGGTCTTGCCAAATTGCAAGACCAGGCAAGACTGCAAGACTTTTTGCTTATCACTAATTCCAAGGTAGGCGCTGATATTCTAAATTTTAAAAATTTTCCACTAAAAAAAGGTGATGAACACCATTAAGGGCCTGGCTAAAGTCGGCATAGTCAGCGTCGATTTGATGACCTTTCTCCATACCACATAGCAGTTTGGAGATTGATATTGTAAGATTTGAAATGGTCTTCATTTTCTAAATCCGTAATGTTTTTCGTTAAAAATTGGATCTATGAGTGGGCGAATTTTCATAAAGTTTTGGAATTGAAGACATACGGATATGCAATATTACCGTAAAAAATTATTTTTAGTAAAGTTTAGTGTAAAATTATAATTCAAATGCATCGATCGATTCCTAATTATCCTTAACTAAAATTGCTCGGTTTTTAATTTTAGTGATATTAAAAAACCATAAGCAAGGGCTTCCTTTAACCTAAATAACCAAGCATACCTATCCTTTAAAATTGTGGATAAAATGTTCGACGGGAAAACATATGAGTTTAATATGGTGCTGTTTTCGTACATGTGCTGTTTTCATAAAATTTAAATGTAACAAAATGAATATTTCATTAATAACATTTTTTTAACCATGAAATTTTTTATAAAAATTAATTATCGACTGAATAGATGATCTTTATCTCACGCATATATTCTTTATCTAATTTGCGACCTTCAATAAGGCATATGTGAGAAAAAAATTATGTATCGAACACAACAAAATTAATTTAAAAAAATGCGGTGTCTTACTAAGAATGCGCTGTATAATTTTTTCTTTTAAAAAAATAATTCCCTGACCCATATTGAGTCACCATAGGTCTGCCAAACTGCACTTATTTAAGGTACTACTACCGGAAAAACGACCAAAAATAAGCACTTTTTTAATAATTTTTTTCTCAGCCGCTATGTTAGATATTATCAAGAAAATTTTTTTTATAACATTATTAGTCCTTAAAGGTTATAAAAAAAATGTTTTAGTTTATTTCTATTTTTTGCCAATAAGGTAGGGGGCGCTGAAGTCAAGAGCTCAAAAAAGAGATAGTCCGATGAGTGAGAGATAATCTCAGAATTGAGAAGTTTGCAACAAAAAGTTCGAACGGGATTTTATAAAGGAAAGTTGCTTACCTTGTAATTTACCACAATTAGTTAAAAATTAAAAACGAAAAAAAAATGGTGAAAGTTTGAAAAAAAGTTTGACAAAATTGCATTTTTTTTCACCCTTTTTCACTTCCCAAATTTTTTTTTTTTAATTTTTTTTCTAAAATGTGGTAAATTACAAAAGGGTATACCTTAACAAACAAAACGCACCCAAGTTTATTAAAATCGGTTCAGTAGATCCTGAGATTAACTCTCACTTAGTTGAAAAAATGTTATTTCAAGAAAAACGCGTTTTAAATTGGTTCAGTAGATCCTGAGATTAATTCTCACTCAGCTGAAAAAATGCAATTTCAAGAAAAACGTGTTTAATGTTTTGGTTCGCTTTATCCCTACTAATATTATAAACTCTGTCTGTTTGTCTGTTACGCTTTCGCGCCTAAACCGCTTAACCGATTTTGATTAAACTTGGTTCAGAGATAGATTAGACCTTGGAGAAGGACATAGGCTACTTTTTCTCCCGAAACAAAGGCTTTAAGGGGTTGAAATAGGGTATGAAAGTTTGTATGGGAGTCCGTCATTATTGAGTAGAAAATTATTAATGCCACCCACCATTTGAAATCGATTAACTTCAAATATTGCACACATGCGTAGTTTTCTTGACAATGCAATGTGACCATTTTGTACAAAAATAAAGATGGCGGTTTCAAGATGGCGGCCGTTTTTTGCATTTGTCTTCCTCGACCACCGACATGGGTATCAAATGAAAGGGTATGACAGGTAGAATACAATTAGCGGTGTAGCTTCATTCCAAATTCAAAATGGCGGCCAACACAAAAAGGCGGAATACATAAAATAGACTAAAAAATAGAAAATTTAACCGATCGACTTCAAATTTTGCACATACCCATAGTTCGCCTGACAGTGCAATCTGACCGTTTAGTAAAAAATCAAGATGGCGGTTACAAAATGGAGGCCGATTTTTGCAATTGTGTTCACCGACCCACCCACATGGGTATAAAATGGAACTGCATGACAGGTAGAATACAATTAGTTGTGTGGCGTCATTCCAAATTCAAAATGGCGGATTACCTTTTTCTTCACAACCCTCTCAGTATGGGTATCAAATGAAAGGGTGTAAATTCAGTAATCTATATAACGTCATTTTAAATCTAATATTGCGGACACCACAAAATGGCGGGAGATATATCTTATATTAATAAAAGAAAGTTCTGTATGTGTGCGCTATAGCTGGCGCACCAGTCATGGCAGAGCTTCGAAATTTTGCACGTATGTCCGTGGGGGTCTTCCATGATGCACCTCGAAGCCCGATTTTCGAAATTCAAAATGCCCGCCGAAAAATGACCGAAATTCCGGATTTCCGGTCAGCTGTATGTGGGGTATTCAAGAGTTGGGAAATCTGAAAATCTTCACATCTTAGCTCCAAATGGAAGAACAGTGGTGTAACTTTTTTCTATTACGAATTTCCTTATAAAAATGAATTTCCTTATAAAAATTCTTCATAGTGTAAGGAAACGAAAAATGGAAAAAAAAGTTTTTTGAAATTTTTCCCGGTAGTAATACCCTACAGTGCTGTAACTTTTTTTCTATTACGAATTTCTTTATAAAAATTAAGTAGGTTATTCTTCATAGTATAAGGAATCGTAAAATGAAAAGAAAAAAAAATCGATTTTTTGAAAAAATTTCCCGGTAGTAGTACCCCACAGTGCTGTAACTTTTTTTCTATTACGAATTTCTTTATAAAAATTAAGTACGTTATTCTTCATAGTATAAGGAATCGTAAAATGAAAAGAAAAAAAAATCGATTTTTTGAAAAATTTTCCCGGTAGTAGTACCTTAACTAAGCAATTATCTGCATTCTATGCAGACAATCATACGTCTAAATCAATTCTCATTCCCATAAAAATAAGATTTACATCATATAATACCTTTGACTACGTCGAATACAAAACAACAAGCGCCAAAACACTGAAAATTGATTAATTAATTATTTATGATAAAAATGACAAATTTTATTGAGCGACTACATTATAAAAAATATTTTCAATTTGCTAAATGTGTTTTTCAGCAATTTCAGATCAAATGGCTAAGCTTGAGAAAGTATCATCATCAATATAAGTCCGAAACCAATTAAAGAGGTCCGTCCCAACCAGAAAATATTGAAATTATTAAAAATCGCTAAGAATGGAATCCCATCCACAATCATTAAGAGATTATAAATCATAAAATTACCAATCAACAGCAATAAAGGAAGAGACTTAAAGATTATATAGTATCGAGTCACCGCAGATCCATAAGTATTCATCATCACAAGTTATTATTGAGACATTGTTGGAGCAAGTTGAACTCTACCTGCGACGAATGACAGTCAACTTGTTTCTTCTGCTTGCGGATGATATCATCCAGATAAGATTTCAACGAGCCTCCGTCAAAATATTATAAATAAACCACCACCGGGAAAAAAATTAATTTTGAAAAAAAGAAGACAACAAATTTGGCAGAATACTCGTCGGACGTGTGAATTGTCTGCTGATGAATATTAGCTGCAGAAATTGGACACGTTATTATAAATTAAAATTAAAGTGAGAATAATAATTTCTAAAAATAAAACCAAAAATAATTGTTTACATCTTCGAAACCCGAACGTGACTGTGAACAAAATTTGATTTTACCGGTTTCTTTCGAGATTTATTTGGCGATTTCCTTGTTACTGATTTCGGCTTAGCCCAATTTATTCTTGGTTCTATCCTGAAATAGCCTGACACAAATTAAGGCTCCGATCACCGCCAAAGGTAAAATTAGATAAAAATCCTCGAATATCTTCAAAACTTCTCTGACGCGGACTCTTAAGGATTTTTTAACAGAATTTTTCTGCCCAGTTTTTATTTTATTACTCATAAATATAAAACCAAGTTCGTCGCTTGAGTCTTTTGTTTGAGAGAAGAATTAAATTTTTTTACTGCTTTAACCTTGAACTTCGCGCATTGTTTATGTTGACACTTCTTATACCGCCAACTTATGCAAAATTATGGATATTTGCGCAGGTACACACTAATTAAGAAAGTTGAAGAAAAAAGTTAATCCTAAATTTCCGATTAAATTTAATTGTTAGTTTCAAATTTTTTTTGTAGGTTTATTGTAAGTTTGTATTTGGAAAATTTTTAAAAGAATTTTTCTTAGTCATATTTTTTCATTATTATTCTAATGATGTAATTATTATAGTTGGAATGGTTTTCCTTGAATTTTGATTGGCTGAAAACGGTCACGGCTAGTACTACCTGTGAAAATGAAAGGAACGCAAGATTAAGATGACATCGAAGTTATCATCATTAAGAGTAATATGAGGTGATATTTAGCAGCATTTGAAGATGACTGCATTTATTAATATTGCAAATGCATTTTTGGTTGTCATTTCTGGAGATGAAACAAATTACCAGATATACTGACAAATTAGTATTGTGGTTTTTGTCATTAACTTGTGTTCAAAATGTGAAATATTGTGGCAATTAATGTTTTTTTAGTTAAATTTTAGTTCAATTTAGAATGTCCATTACTTTTTCAGAAGATATTGTTAGATGGATTCAGAAAGGTATGTCATTGACTGATTGTTTTGTATTGCATTGCAGCGGAAGCATTCAGCAGCCAGTGCCCTTTGTACACCTCGACCTGTAATAGATGTTTTGTGTGGCGTAACTCGTTACCTTCTATGATACTAGTAAATGTTAGGAGGGTCTTCACTTTGTGTACCACCCTTCTTAGGCCTTAATCGTGCTTAGATTTCTTTCTTTCTTGTTGGTTTTTGTTGATACACAGCTCGGGGTGACCTTTGGCCCGATTCGTTAGCTGCTTCCATTCCTTTTTGCTTACCCGAGCAAAAATGAAACTCGCCCTCACCTAGCATGCAGCAGCATGCACTAGCCTGCTGGTGCCCGCAACTAGCACGCACGAAATCGCCAGTATGGCACCGAAGCAAGGCAGGGTACGTTCATACTTTTTCTATACTGAAAAATTGGGGCTTCAAAAAATTCTATAGGACGAAGAAAACCGGCAATTGTCTTGGTGACCATAAAGGGTGCCAATAGCATACTCAAAACAGCGGTTCTCCTTCGATTACGCAGATCAAGCATTATAGGACGTGGTTAGTGCTTAGTTGGGGGACTGTTTGGTAAAACAACACTCGCGTTTGAAATGGTCTATGGCGATGCGGATGCATTTATAAATGTTCATGTCTGTAGAGGGAACGTGCATATCTTTGGCAGACGAATTTTTAAATTTTCGTGCCTGTGGCGGGAGCATGCATACTTTTGTGGAATACCTATTTGTTCGCTATGCGTGCTAGGTGCGGGAGCGTGCGTATTGTAATAAAATTAACCAACTAAATTATTTTTACTCGGGTAATGCTACTTCTTTCCATCTTTTTACTCCTACTATATTCAAATCTATTTCTACGCAGTCACGATACATGGTCCTTTCAAGTGACAGCTAGATGTCCCACAGAAAGGATCTGCTCAAATAAACAGGGTTTCAGCTATCTTTTTTGAATAAACAATATGCCTGATTATTTCCACCAAGTCTTTCATGCCACATTATAAATTTCGCGATAACTCTGTTAGTCGGTGTGAAAGTTTTTATGGAGTCGAGGCATCCCTTTATAAGCTTTTATTTCCCTAAAAATAAACTAATTAGCACCGTTTATCTTTCGCTTGAGCCATTCACAGACACAGATAGCTATGGGATATACAACCACCTAAAATACTGAAGAAAGTTTGCCTAGAGCTACTATGCCAGATGCAGGCAGGGCCCGTAAACACTAGTTCCAATTGCTCTCAGCTAATACGATTTTGCATGAATTTATGTTTGGATGTATTTTTCAGACTGCCACTTTTTACCGGCATCGATCGACCTGGAAATACCAAACGAAGTTGTAGTTGTTGTCTTGAACCTCTTTGAGAAAAATACTCAAATGACTTCTTAGATCTCCAGCTATTTAAACTTATTTTCCGCTGTCTCATCGCTGCCCTTTTCTTTAGCTCTACGTGGGGTTTAGGCATATGTATCGTTGCAGAAATGGCTTTTATTGGGCACGTATTGGTCCCTCCTGAGATCCCTAAGAAGACAATTCGCGTTACTTTTTCGAGTAACCTCTGTGAGGCTTCATCTCAGAAATCTTTAACCTAATGGTAAAGATCGCCTAGATCATTGTTTCTCAACCTGGAGGTCGCAACCCAAAAGGGGGTCGCAATTAGACATAAGCGGTGTCGCAATCTATCCAAAAATATTATTTTAATAAACAATGGATTTTAAATTATAATCAAGTTTTACATAACCATGTAATAACAACTCTATAAACACCAACAATTTAGCCACGATTTACGGGGTAAAGGTCGATCCACATATATCCGTGACGTGATGGCGACTTCATTGCAGTACCGGGGGCATCAGTGAAAAAAAGATATCGGCACAATGTTATTCCGACGCAGTGGGACACCGACGTTTTCCGTACCCTCGACTTTTTTATAACAAATCACTAAATGGCTCATCTCGTAAAATTTAGATTCGTGGTCCACCAATCCACTATATAAAGTTGCGAACTCTCCTTCCACTTCCGGAAGAGTCCACATGGGATGAACCCATTTTTCTTTAATTCTTTTCCTCCTCGTCTAAGAGCAATGCTATTGTAGCAAGATATTCCACGCTAAATTCCATGATGCATTTGAGATCACTGTCCAAATTTCAAAGCTAAAAAGTAAAGAATGTCAATAAAAAATTCATCAAGGAAACCACTGACACGGAAAGCATCGGTGCCGTGTCGTCACGGGTATGTGTGGATGGCCCTTACTAACTCAATTTTACGACAGATTAGACGGAAGAAAATGGAACCCGATAAAACATGTTTGGTTTTCCTGTCGTCTCCATCAGACCGAGAAAATCGCTCCAAATGCTTGGATGTTTATCTTTCAACCAATATTATAGTGAGGGGGTTGCAAGAATTTTTACTTGATTTTTGGTTTTTCAGGGATCGCAACACTAAAAAATTCGAGAAACGATGGCCCAGATGACCGGGGGGGGGGGGGTTTGGTGATCTGTATCTTAGGCCATTTCGGGTTTTAAACCCCAAGTTTTTTCCATTACCTTATTTAGATTCAGATTTTTTACCTATTCCCAAAAGTCAATTGTTCCCCGAATTTGGCCCCCTGTTAGTCTTTGGTTTAAGGACCTCAGTCACTATCTTCAAATTTTGGTATATATTCAAGAAATATGCACGTTCTAAAAATGCTGTGTGATGTGATAGATATTCATCAATCTCCTGTTGTAAAAGAGCTGAGAAAATACCGTGACCTCCATTTGCTTTAAATGGCTTAAAAATGTTGCTTAGGTTTGTTAGAAATAAAAATTTATACGAAAACCCCCATTATTCTTCTTTCAGGAAATTGGACGATTTCTATACTCCTTTCTGACAGTTAATCTCCATCGATTAACACAACGTGTACCGACGCCGTTTAAGTGATCTGGGGCTATAAACTTTTGTAGGCTAAGTTACTGTAGAAATATTGTCCCACAGGAAGTTATGTCTACCTTTTCTAGAAGTCGACAAGGCCGTCCAGGACCTTTTTGGGTATCTTCAAATCCACTGGGAGATAGACGGTACTAAGAAAGTAAATCTTCTGCTAAGCATATCTGAAACAGGTTTTGCGTGTTGCAATTTTACCTAAATGCACTGCAAAAGCCTCGTTAGGAAGTGGGGGACCCATTTAGATGTTTTTGGAACCACCTAATACTTTACTTTAGGACCTTTTATTGTGTCTCTTACCCTTAATCTTGCAAGGGGCTTCAAAAAGGGCCGCCTTATTCCTTTTTCCCACATTTGGAGACGACATGGGTTTTCTTTGGTTTTGGTTAGAACTTTCTTAGGTTGAACAGGTCCTTTTGGAATTCTAGTTTTGAGCCTAAGTTAAATTTGCCAAAGTTGTAGTCAATTGTATGGCTCCAAGATTTGATAAATTGCACTGACGCCGAGGGACAGTACCGTGCTCTATTGAACAGTTAAAGGTCACTAAAGTCCCATTTTGAGATTGGACAAGATTAAGATCTGGTTTATTTGGTTGCGAGTGGCCCTGTGAAGGGATACCTAGATGGCTTTGTAGATGTCCTTACACACAAATACAGAACTCGTAAAAACCAAGTTCTTATTTACAATCATCTCAGTATTCTTGCATTTCCACCAATCCAGAATAGTTACACCACTTTTTTAAAATATTCTAAACAAGAATTGACATAATAGAATATAACGTTTTTTGTTTCATTCTTTTTTAACATTCAAAACAACTAAACCAAAAAAGTCAATTTTGAATTACATTCTCCAACAATGCGTACAAAATCAAAAAACTTAACCTTCAATATTAATGGAACATTCACAATACGCACCGTAATCTCCCAATTACTTTCTGGGTCAATATTACAAATAAACAAAAAAAATCAATTTTTCCCATAAGTATGAAAAAAAACATCATAAATCTTATTCATATTAAAAATCTTATTAACAACTTTTAATTTCAATTTCCGGCCAAAAGTGTGAGAAGATTAAGAGAGTTGGAGCAGCCTCACCAGCGGCAAACCAACATCATATGCCCAATGCCTGCCACTTAAGCAGTCTTTGCCGCTTACCAGAATCCATTACCTGCAACCGCGACTTCTTATGAAATTCCCGCGCTTAACCAGAAGAGCTTGCACTATGCCCACATGAACGGGCGGAACATCTTGGATATGCTCATAGGTTTCTTTCTTGCACGCAACATCTCGGCTCATATTCTAAGCCATCGGCAACACAACAAAATAAGCAAAAAAACCAAGTCTTATCAAACACGGGAATCAAAAGCCTCCGCTCGGCTGATTGGGTTTTACTGTGCTTTACCGCCAAACACATCTTCGTCTCCCGTGCGTTTTGGACATGAGCGTCTAACCTATTGACAGATAGCCTTTCGAGTGGCTCAACTTCATCACCGGCTTCAACTTTAGCCATTCGTAATTACATGCGTCTTGCTCAAAATGTTGGCTCATAGCCGCAGGTTAATTCGAATCACCTTGACCATAATTCTCATCCATTGGGGGAGTGTTTACTTGTTCACTTTTATCTTTATTCAATTTTTTTTATTATTGTCTGCCGCGGTGCAGTTGTTAAATTCTCTCAATTACGAGATTTATAGTAGGCAAATGCGCTGCTGCTGCTGCAACTGAAATGCATTGTTCTGATGCATTCTGATACAAAATCAAGATAATACATTCGAATTCCCATTTTACTTTTAGATTCTGTTGAAAAATTTTAATTTGACGCGAATTTGTTTGATAATTTATTAAATGACCCTCGTACAAATAAGGTGTGATTTAGAATAGATTTCAGTTGGGTTATTGGCAGCCGTGGACATTCTATGTTAGTGGAACTTGTGAAGCAGAAAAGACACGTATCTCATGTTGAAATCTATCATATGAATGCACGTACGGTAATCGACACTTGATTACTCTCACCCGAAAATTCTTCAAAATCCGGATATTTTTAATGCACCTGTGGGCATTTGTTGTAATAAGTCAGTTTTAGTATAATGATGAAAGAAAGACCCCAATTCAACTACTGTAGTTATTAGAACAAAGTTTTTAAAAAAAGGGCATTTAAGGTGTGACACTTGATTACTCTTACCATTTATTATTCAACAGGAGAAGCAGTTCTTTTCTTAATTAGGTCGTGATAAACCTTTAAAACACGAGCGATCCATCCATCTAAATTGCGCTGGGCTAAGCCTCACCAAACCTCAGCCAAACCTCACCGTGTCTGGGGAATCTCGGGTCTATATTCGCAGATTTAGCGGCTCCATCGTGGGATTTGCGCCTTGCAAAAAAATGACTCTTAAATCAGAAAATATCGAATAAAATCGGAAGTACCTTCTTAAAAATAAGGAAAATTATGGTAAAAATCATAAAAGTAGAATTGCAAGGTGTCGAAGGATTTTTCGAGAAGCGTCAAAATCTCCTGGATTCAAACCGAAATTAAATCTATGCGCAGAGTTGTAACGCTGGCTTTCTGCTGGAATCTAGACAATATCCAATATCTACACGTACACTGACACTTTCGTTGAAAAAATGTTCCCGGTGCCTACTGTCGACGGTACTACCAATGGCGCTATCTAAACTAGTATTGCTTCAGCAGCAGTAGAACCGGGTTTTTAGGAGAGAGGTATAGAAAGGATAAGAGGGAACTGTAGTAACCTGGCTACGAGAAAATTTTGGCCTGAAAACTTAACAATTACACAATTCGCCTTCGCCTACTTTTCTTAATGACGGGTAGCAAGTATACCCTGTCGGAATAAACTGTACTTCAAGTACTTCAAAATGAATTAGTTCTCCAAGTAGTTCAAAATGAATTAGTTCTCCAAGAAATTCAAAATGAATTAGTTCTTGAAGTATTTCAAAATGAATTAGTTCCCCAGTTAATTCAAAATGAATTAGTTCTCCAAGTAATTGAAAGTGAATTAGTTCTCCAAGTAGCTCAAAATGAATTAGTTCTCCAAGAAATTCAAAATGAATTAGTTCTCGAAGCACTTCAAAATAAAATAGTTCTCGAAGAACATCAAAATGAATTAGTTCTCCAGTTAGTTCAAAATTAATTAGTTCTCCATTTAGTTCAAAATGAATAAGTTCTCCAGTTAGTTCAAAACAAATTAGTTCTTGAAGACTTCAAAATGAACTAGTTCTCCAAGAACTTCAAAATGCATTAGTTCTCGAAGTATTTCAAAATGAATTAGTTCCCCAGTTAATTAAAAATGAATTAGTTCTCCAAGTAATTGAAAATGAATTAGTTCTCCAAGTAGCTCAAAATGAATTAGTTCTCCAAGAAATTCAAAATGAATTAGTTCTCGAAGCACTTCAAAATAAAATAGTTCTCGAAGAACTTCAAAATGAATTAGTTCTCCAGTTAGTTCAAAATTAATTAGTTCTCCATTTAGTTCAAAATGAATAAGTTCTCCAGTTAGTTCAAAACGAATTAGTTCTTGAAGACTTCAAAATGAACTAGTTCTCCAAGAACTTCAAAATGCATTAGTTCTCGAAGTATTTCAAAATGAATTAGTTCCCCAGTTAATTAAAAATGAATTAGTTCTCCAAGTAATTGAAAGTGAATTAGTTCTCCAAGTAGCTCAAAATGAATTAGTTCTCCAAGAAATTCAAAATGAATTAGTTCTCGAAGCACTTCAAAATAAAATAGTTCTCGAAGAACTTCAAAATGAATTAGTTCTCCAGTTAGTTCAAAATTAATTAGTTCTCCATTTAGTTCAAAATGAATAAGTTCTCCAGTTAGTTCAAAACGAATTAGTTCTTGAAGACTTCAAAATGAACTAGTTCTCCAAGAACTTCAAAATGCATTAGTTCTCGAAGTATTTCAAAATGAATTAGTTCCCCAGTTAATTAAAAATGAATTAGTTCTCCAAGTAATTGAAAGTGAATTAGTTCTCCAAGTAGCGCAAAATGAATTAGTTCTCCAAGAAATTCAAAATGAATTAGTTCTCGAAGCACTTCAAAATAAAATAATTCTCGAAGAACTTAAAAATGAATTAGTTCTCCAGTTAGTTCAAAATTAATTAGTTCTCCATTTAGTTCAAAATGAATAAGTTCTCCAGTTAGTTCAAAACGAATTAGTTCTTGAAGACTTCAAAATGAACTAGTTCTCCAAGAACTTCAAAATGCATTAGTTCTCGAAGTATTTCAAAATGAATTAGTTCCCCAGTTAATTAAAAATGAATTAGTTCTCCAAGTAATTGAAAGTGAATTAGTTCTCCAAGTAGCTCAAAATGAAATAGTTCTCCAAGAACTTCAAAATGAATTAGTTCTCCAGTTAGTTCAAAATGAATAAGTTCTCCAGTTAGTACAAAATGAATTAGTTCTTGAAGACTTCAAAATGAATTAGTTCTCCAAGAACTTCAAAATGAATTAGTTCTCGGAGAACTTCAAAATGAACTCGTTCTCGGTATTTCGAAGTAATGCAGAGGGGGGCAATTGACTCCATCGTAGGACAACGCTGTACAAAAGTAGCGGGTTGTTTTCACATATAAAAGGTATCCAACTGAGAACTACTACTCCCTCCCTAGAAAGTAGTTATTCTACTAGTCTTAGAACTAGTTCACTTTCCTACTGGGTAATTATCGACACGCACACAGATATCTCCGTGTAAAGACAAGAAAGTTACTCGCGATGAAAAAATGCCAGTGTAGACCTCGATTAACTTCCAAAACCGGTTTCGCTGCTGCTGAAGCAATACTAGTTTGAGTGCAATGTTGAATATTAACCACAGCCCCCATCCAATTGTGCCGCAGAAGAACGCTGACCGAAGATGGCTTCCTCTCTTATTATGCTAACACACAATTTCAGGGGACGAGGAACTGCTGTAGAAAGACAAGACAAGAAGGCAGATATGTTAGTTAGGTGGTTCAAGTGAAAAGGCGAGGGACCAGCCTATGGATTGGAATCGAACTACGGGCCTCTAGGATGGTTGTCGGCGGCGTTAACTGGATTTGATTATGCAAAATTTCATTAAAATTTAATTTACTATTCTATAAATTAAAATGCGCTTTATTTTAAAATAATTGAATAGAATTTTTCGTTGTTGAACAACATTTGAAAAATTTTGGTCCTTTTTATAGCAGTAAAAAGTCTACCGTAAATTGTCTTTGCTACTTCGAACTCTAGCTTAAATTACACTCTTATCTCTTTCTAGATTTTATCATTGGCAAATATATCTGCACTCAGAATTTCCTAACTTCATACTTATTTTCATCTCGAAGCTGACTGTTAATTCTCCCTTAAATGATGGGTCCAGGTCCACCATAGGTTCACACTTTTTTCTATCTTGATTTATATTTTCATTTTTGTTTTCATCCCTAACCTGATTTTACCATTCATTTTCATTGCCATATTTATTCCTATGGAGACCTCATTCCTAATTCACTCACTACACGCCCCTCGTTCTAATTTTTCTTACTCGAAGGTTCCTTTGTTCATTTTGGTATTTATGATGAATTAAAATTTTTGTTATTAGGGTTGTAACTTCGGACTTACCACATCAAATTTAATTACTCTAGTGTTCTTACCCGCAGCGTTAATAAATGTTGTAGTATTTCGTATCTTAACATACTTTTACCCAATGGGCGGATAAATCGCAAAAATTTATTTGGGACAACTTGAAATATTTTAGGATTCACCTTGGACCGCTTTTAACCTTTGTGGTAATCTCCAAAAATTTAAAGTACAACCTTCAATCCTCTAAAATGATAGAAATAAATTGATAACGTTTAAACATTTAGTAATAATTATCACAAATTACTTACATTGCTGTAAATTAGAAAATCCCTAACGCAATCGTGTAATGGATTGATTCTTAAGGACATTTTACATTTTACTTAAAACATTAAAATTAGAAACTTTCCACACATGTGTTTACTAAAAATGGTGATTGAATATGTTGCAACAAACGAAGGTGTAGGCATGTCTGAAAAATGTTTTCAAGGTACCCGTATAATGTTTAGAGCAGAAAGGGGGCCAATTGTCGGCTAATCGTGATGACCGTTCTCTTTACAATAACAAAAGATTCAAATTAAGTCTCCTTCACTTGATCATTATGCTTGAAAATACAAATTTTCAATACAATTCATCACAAATGATCCGCAAACAGTAGAAAAAAAAATTTGATCAATCGGTATACTCTATTAAAGCACTTAACACCGTCATTAGGCAAACTCATCTCGGCCGAGTCCATTTAAACAAAAAAAAACAACGGCTTCAGATTGTTGCTAAATATTGGTGCTCCGTTACTGGTCACTACTTTATTTTACCGACAGGCATTACAACCACCGAAGTGACCTAGCTACCTTTCATTTTATTCATTTATTCATCCCAGAAGTAGGTGAATCCCTCGAGCGAACAGCAAACGTCACCGCAGCATTTTGAAACAGTTCGTCCATCATTCAAGGCCGGGAAAATTATGTCTTCTCTCCAGGGTATCATCTGTCTGTTGCAATTCTACTTCTTAAATTCTATTAAAACATTTTCAAATGGTGGCAATTATTGCAGCACTCGATCGCTGCTCCATTGCTGGCCGAGCGGTATGGGCCCAGCCTAGCCCGTTGCGGGTCAGACAGTTGTCCAGACTAAGCTGGTATATACCCTTTGCGTCATTCTAGGTACCAATGACCGTAGGCAGTAGTGGTCAATCTCATGGCATCTCTGGACCAAATCACAAAGCACACCACAAGCCCATTGCGTCTGCGCGTTTGGACCATTAAAGCTACATTAAAAGCACTTTCCGGCAATTTTTTCTTTGGACTCTTTTTGCGGGCTGAATTGAAGCCGCGAAATGCTAAGAAAGTGAATGACTGACTGGATGCCACCGTGGCTGATGGGAGTCTTTTCTTTTGGGCGCTTTTCATTTACAATTCGTGATGGTGGAGCAGCACGCGAAATTTTTCACTTAGAGCCACTGTCTGAATATTGGCTATTTTGGCTTCTGTACATAGACCAGCGCCCCAGTGTAATGAACGCCATTAACCTATCGGCACAAAGAATTGTCAGCGTTGCACAACAGATCCCAGTGGCCCGGTCATTATATTTTCGGTGTCATAAGCAATGGAAGATGACATATGAATCGAGAAATCTGATTTGATACGGCAAAATACACCCGGGTTACACGTCGCAACCGAAGAAATTACGGCCAGTTCCTAAGGTTCCAGATCGAGCCTCTTACTTTCTTGCCTAGGTAGTTGGACTACCTTTGAGGTGTCAGATCGTTGGCACTCCGTCCTAGTTATTCCCCGCGCGAGCCGTTATGTATCTCATTTCCTAAGGTTTTTGGCATAATTAAGTTGTTATACTTTTGCTTTCGGGCCATTAGATGGCGAGGCGCATTTTCCGCATTGTTTACTGATTGATGGGCCATGCAGGCGATGGATATGCCAGATTTAAGATTTTTTTTTTCGTTGTGGCTGTTGCTGCTTGTCTTATGTTGACCAGGTTTTTCTAGCAGATATATTTCTGAGATCAATTTTCTTTCGGCATAACTAACGAATCGAATGTAGTGTATATAATTCGTGTGTAATTGGAAATTGGAAGCACGCACCTCACGCAATGGGTGTTTACAATGGATGGTTTCAAATTTATTACTTGTTTAATCCAAGGTCTTAAATGTTGCCTTACAACCAATATTGCAGCAGATGTTTTAGTTGTGAGTTTAAGGTATTTGGAACGCAATTTACCAATCAATCTAACATCCTCAAAATCTTTATCAAGAAACTCATTGAAATGCTTTGTTTTATTCACATTGATGTACTTCTTCTGAAAAATTTCTTCAAGGATCAAAGAGATCAGACTAGTATTTAACGGTTACTTAGCCCAGAACCTACATGCGCAGCGGCAGAAATTTTTTTCAATTTTAACCCCTTTTTTTACCACCCAACCCCTTAAGTCGAGATGGGTGTACTTCCCAAAAAGAAGTAATTTTATAAGGCAGACAGTTGGGACGACATGGTTTTTTCAAGCGTCAGCTCCCCTACTAAGAGTGCTGTTCACTTTCCGAAGCACGGGATACGGAATCGGTAGGTACTCGATTCTTTACTCATATGAGTATTTGGCTTTCGATTCTACTTAAATCAGTACTCGATACTTTTGGCTGAGTACTTTTACTCATATCAGTACTTATAGGGTGGAATCGAGGACTGAGTGCAATTTTCATTCAAGGCCGAATTCAAGGTTACTGCAAGTTATCTCAGTTGTGAATAATTTCCATATAAACGCTTTACACTGCTTATATATTTTCCTGCCTCAATTAAGGAGAGTTTAGGGACGTTTAAGGGCCTTAAACTCTCCTTAATTGAGGCAGAAAAATACATCCCAAACGCAGATTGGAGCTCTTTTATAGCACAGACAATTGTATACTTTAGGCGAGAAACACAATTGGAGCTTTTCTGCCAGCTTGAGCTTTTGGCATATGGAAAACCACGCCTCTGGTCACAATAACAGCTTCAGATTTTCGGTTAGGGGACATCCATAAATTACGTGAGGTGATTTTGCCGATTTTTCGACCCCCCCTCCCCCCTTGGTGAGATGTCGTGAGATTTGGCTCGACCCCCTCCCCCCCCCCTCAATCTCACGTGAGATTTTTAAAATTTTAAAAAATTTGTAGGATTTACACTATTATGCGTATTTTTAGTGTAAATACCTTAATCTGTGCTTGATTGCATTTAGAAATCATAATTTGTGTTGAAGAACAGTACCACAAAATCATAACAGCACCAACTCGGCATGCACCCAATATAAACTACAATACCTGTGGATTACCATTTAGCAGGTGATTCTGCCTACCCTTTGGAAACCAACCTCATGGTGACTTACAGAGATAATGATTTCTTAACAAGAGAACAGAAAACTCGTGTATTTGTAGAGCAAGCATATGGAATATAAAAAAAATTTAGAATTTTACAATATATTGACATACGAAGGTTGGCTTTGGCATCCACTGATTCGTTTTTAGAGAGTAACGACTTGACTGTTTGAATAGTAATGGTAGAGCCATTTACGACTCTGGAGATATACAAACTTCGGAGCATTCTTCTATAGATGTAATCTTTGGGTAAAAAACCTGTGACTGAATGACCCGGGGGGTTATCCTGGAATGCGATTCGAAAGTCATGAAATTCGGAAATAAGAAAATGGTATCCTCCACCAATGCGAATTCGAATTAAATTTGTCCGCCTGTTATCGGATTTCAGTCCGTGAATAAAGCCATTGCCGCATGCGCTGCTTTTATTTGTTTGTTTTAAAATATTCTAAAAACTCTTTAAATATTCTTGAAACAATTTATTGTTCGCATCAAAATGTCAAATTAAGTTAATAAATGAAGTTGGTTGGCTGAAAATAATTTCTTTTCGAAGATTTATCAGGCATCGCTACTAGCTTCCGTTTGCTTCCTACTTTCGTATCGCCTTAGAAAAGCGGAGTCTGAAGTCACAGCCAGCTTCTCAAATTGACTTTGAGCCGCCTGTACATCAGGATACAGATTCAAGAAGTACGGATCGGTTAGACTTCCATTCTTCACAACTCTCGATAATGATAACAAAAGGTTTTCAAAATCTATCTTGGCCTCAAGTAGGTATGTCAGAGCAGATGGTCGTCGATTCAAAATTCGAGTCCTGTAAGATGCTTAGATGACTAATTATGTCGCCTGGTGCAAATGTCTGCTTTTTGTAGTGACATTGCACAGCAGATAGCATGTGTTCTGACTGATGTGAAAAGACCCGATTCTTAATATAATCTCTATGATTGCAGTAGGATTGGGTACATTATGCACTTGAAATACTTAGGAGGGCATTAGGTTCCAGCTTTTTCAATTGGGCTTCCAGGCCTTTTTGTTTTGTTTAAACTTAGACCCCCACACTAGTTCATCGTAGGGTCGCAATCTGTCCAAAAATGGTGGTATAAGTCAATGCATACATTACTTTCGCAGTTTTTCCCAGACCATTGTATAAAAAGATAAGAATTTTTCATCACGTCTTCATTCCCAGATATTTAAATTATTTTCTTTACCTTTTTTGGATGTTCCAGTTGGATGGTATTTGAAACAGTGAACAAATACAGTGTAAACGGCAGTGCAAAATTTTTATACCCAATTGCTATTGAGTCGAAATATAGTAATAGTATCACGTATACTTTTGATTCATTATTCCTTATCTATTTGCAATATGTTTTGATAAAACCTTTCACCATGTTCATCTGATACTGCACCAAGATTTTCGTGAATGAAATCTAATTGCGGGTCCGAAAAGACGATTTTAAAGATTTTCTCATTTACAGATATTGTACTTAAAATTGAAAAAACAAAAAGATATTAAGAAATATTGCAAAAAAAATACAGAAAAATCGAAAAATACCCATTTTGAGGGCTAAAACCCCCTAAAAAGTGGGCTTCTCGGAGTAGAAAATCGGTAGATAAGACTTTATAACCCCTTATTAAAAAGCATAAAAAGAAGCGCTCTGCCAATTTTCAGCCTGTACCTAATTATTTCCGCTATATCGCTTTTTTCGACTTAATTTACCTGTACTATTAATTTAACCCCGTTTTCTCGCGATTTTACACTGTTTCTTGCGGAAAAAAATTACGTGAGATTTGCGGAGACCCTCCCCCTCCCCCACGTGAGATTTGGTGAGATTCGGCTCGACCCCCTCCCCCCCCTAAACACCTCACGTAATTTATGGACGCCCCCTTAGCCGAAATGCCGATTTTCGGTCAGCTCGAGCTTTAAAAAATTTTAAATTTTCAGTTGGCTGCTGTCATTATCTTTTATTGATCTGTGCTTCGCTAAACGGGGGAAAATGTCGGCCCGTTTTGTCTGCAAAATTTTATTTTATTTACAAGCCAGCCGAAAACCTGGCTGAAAAGCTCCAATTGTGTTTCTCGCTTTACTCTCTGTGTCACGAACGTCCCAGCGGGAAATGGAGTGCTTCAATAGCGCTGTTTGAGCACTCCTTAAAAAGCTTACAGCGCTCCCGTTCCCATACCAGTTCCATAGAGCCGGTTTAGACGGTGCGCTCCAGCGCATGTGCCTCACGAACTTTGTGGATAAAGGGAGAAGTGGGGTGGTACCTCTCTTCATCCCCACTCGTCCCTTCATCACCAAACGTTCGTGAGGCACATGCGCTGGAGCGCACCGTCTAAAACAGCTCATATACTTTTTAACAGTGCATGTCATTGTAGCGGAGCACACGTTTTTATGCTCCTTCAAAAGCGTTCTAGGAGCATTATAAAAAAGCTCTTTAATAAAGAATATTCATGGACGCCTGTGGATATGGGATCCGGTATTGAAAAGCTTTTATTTTTGTTCGCCTTTTGCAATTGTTTTTTCGTCTTTTTCCAAGCGCGTGTGTCGATTTTCCAAGAGGTCCTCGGGCTAAAGCTGGTGACATATCCAAGCGTACATGCGTTGCATTCGTTGACAGATAATATAGAAGTGTGACGAAATATTCCGTGAATGTTCCGCATGCCACGCAAATGTCGGGCTACTTTCAACTTTTTCTGCATTGCCGCATTCGACATAGGACACACAAGCATACACAACAAACACATGCGACTCGTTACTCAGATTTTTGGGCTATCTGTGAGAGCCGGGACGGAACGCAACCATGCAATTATGTGTCAGTGGAAAATCTCCGCATGTCAGGGAACCGCTGAATGCAATGCATGTACGCTTGTATATGTCACCAGCTTAAGTATTAACCACGGTCCAATGCTGCTTAACTTCTGTAATCGAACGAGAACCGGTCTACTGAGTATGCCACGATTTATTGTCATTAAGATAATTGCTTGTTTTGCTCGTTCTATAAAGTTTATGAAAACTCCAGTAATGCTCCCTCGGGAGCATATTTGACAGCGCTCAAAATAAGCTCCCTTGAGGAGTGCTTCCAATTTTTCCCACTGGCGTGGATCCCAGACCGAGAGAAATACATACAAATTTCTGTGCAATAAAGGAGCTCCAATTTGCTTTTTGCAATGTAAACGGGCTTTTATAAGTTTGAATTTATATCCCATCCCAAAATCAAACTCGCGCGTCCTTAGCCTGAAACAGACACGCACAAAGTCTAAACGCCCGAAACAGACACGATACGCCTGACTAAAAATTCTGCTTTTCCAAATGCAACCCGCTACAGGCCGAACGAGATAGTCCAAAAGAACCACAGTGCGTTCACATTTTTTTTTAGACTAAATGGAGAAAAATTGGGGCTTTAAAAAATTGTATAGGAAGAAAACAGGCAATATACTTGGTGACTATAGAGAGTGCCATTAAGCATAGATCGCTTCCCGTTCGTTTGCGCAGGTCAAGCAGCATGGGACGTTGAGGACCGCTGGATAAAGCGGCACTCGCGTTTGGAATGGTTTGGTATTACGAATACATTCATATCTGTAACAGAGGCGTGCCGTGCATATCTCTAGCGGGTGCATTTTTACATTTTCATGCATGTAGAGGAAGCGCGCATATTTCTGGCGGGCGCATTTTTAGTTTTCTTGTATGTCGTGCATGGGAGCGTGCATACCCGTGTGGCAAGCTCCACCGATTCCGTATACCTAGTGGCAGTACGTTGCATGTCTCTAAACAGTTTAGACCAAAACAACATGCAATGGCGAATATTTTATTGCAAGGTCACTAATATATTTTTGTAGGAAACTATATTCGAGTTTTCTGCTAATGCAATCATAGTATTAATACATCTTAACACGACCAAAGTCAAAGAATTAAGTTAGAATTTTTGTCTTATGAGAACACAATCTATTTGAAAAGATCTACTGAAAAGCAAGAGAGACGCCTACGCGAGATTTTTATTTTTGAAAATCCGGATGAACTATTATCGTATTTAACTAATATGGACTTTTCTTGTTTTAGGGAACAAATCTTGTAAAACATAGAATACAGCTTATATTGTGAACTGCCTGTCATGGTCTTCTGCGGATCCCTAAACGCAATATACATAAATTAAATCCAAAGGAGAACTTTTTGTGAACAAACCTGAAAAGCTAATCACGGTGTAAGTGCTGAAATTTCTTCCACTCGATTGTAATAAACTTTTGTATAACAAGTAGAAAAAGTTATTTAGTTGATTGACAAGTTTAGTTTTTAAAATCGTATAATGAAGTAGCAATTAGCCCCGATTTTACTCCAACCTCGCAGCTATTAACAATACCTCTACACCTCCCAGAGTTTAGTTCTAACAATTCTATGCAAAATAACTGAATTAAAAATTAAACATAATTAAGATCACACCGAGTAAATTCAAGGCAATAATTATTACAGAAAAGTGTTTTTTTTTCTTAAATTCCTGACGGTCATGGCCCTGTTGAGAGAGCATCTTCTCATACTCGACTGAGCACCTAGGCATTCAGCATAATTAGTAAAAAAAATTCTGAGATTACCTGAGATTTAACAACAATAAAATTTCTGGATGAGAAGAAACAATTCATTAGTTTGAAAATGTAATTTTTTTCTTCAAAACGAACATCAATTGCTGCAATAATTAGTGGTCAACTTAGGAAGAAGGAAAAAAACACATTTTTGTATAGCAGGAAGTAAAATCCATTATAACCCGGAACATCATGTTGCCGTACAGTTCAGGTGACAGAAGAGACAATCTAATGCGGTATTTGGCAATCTTCCACCATAAGAAAAAAATAATAATAATAAAAACAAAAAAAACAAGAAGCAAATAAAATTTATCTTTGAGCTTATCTTAAGATTGCGAGCATCCATGAACTGGACGGCAGGAGAATTTTCAATTTATTTTGTATAAAAGTTGAAGCGAACCAGTTACCAAGCAACTTGGCAGCCAACTACATTATTCTCACATTAAAGGTGGTGAATGAAAGTTTGCATTTGCTTCCCCATGACTAATGATAAATTTGTGTGAATTGTAAATTTATATCAAAATTTTTTTTAGAGCCAGGAGAAAAGGTTGAGCTAAAGAATTGGAGTTTTTTTGAATAATATTATATTTTGAAATTTTCTTGATCTTGGCCCAAATGCATTGAAGATAGTATTTTGTATACAAAAGCGTTGTCCTTCGTTGATTAACTATTTTACTTGTCTGTTTTATGAACGAAAAATACCAAATGAAATGAAATGTGCAATTTTTGACACACTATTTCGGGGAATTCCTGTTGTACGTTCTATCGAAATCTTTTTGTTCGTCAACGACATCAATTGCTTAAATGGGGCTGAATGTCGTAATAGTTAATTTTAAACTACCTTAAGCATTAGAACACTCTTAATTGTCAGGTGGCGATATATCCTCAACACAAACTACATATTTTCCAAGAGCTCGGGCCGTGGTATCGATGTGCATCGACACCAAATAACAGCACTCGTATTTTCATGGTCTGTTGAAAGAAAAATTTCATTTCGTGTTAAATACAACTGAAAATAGTGAACTCTCAATATCCCTCAGACCATTTTTTTAGAATTCATAAATGCTTTCCTCTAGAGGCAGTCGTTTTATGAAAATCACTAAATAGTACAAAATTCCTAAAAATGCCTATATAGCACAAGTCACCTTTTAAATCGGCAAATAAAGCCTCGTTCACACGGTGACACTGATGCCGTGGCATTTACCATCATGAAAGTGCTCGACATTTGCTATGACGGCACTAAGTGTTCACATAATCCACAAACATTGTTGCGACACTCGTGTAAAAAAATGGGCCAACTTGTATCGCAGTAGCGGATGAGTTAGAAGTGCCGCGGCATCAGGTGTCAAATATCAAAAAATTTTGATAGGCGGCATTATTGTCACGATGTCGAGACGGCGCGACATTCAATTGTTCAGACGATGACACTTTTCCGACATTCTTGTCGCGATATTAAATGCCACGACATCAGTGTCACCGTGTGAACGAGACTTAATTCATAGACTATACGCATAATGACCCAAAAATGAGAAACACGAGTCCTACTCGTGAAGTATCTTACTCGACCTTACTTAAGAAAAATTAGCCTACTTCTCTAAATACGATCGACAAGGTACTGTACCTTAAACCATAGTGTAATAAGTTAACAAAATATGAGTATGGAAAAATAGTATAGCTTAATAAACAAATATTTTTAAAAATTTTTGTTTCGATCCCATGCTGATCTGTTAGAGACAATTTATGAGATAATAGTTGCACAAATAACTAGCAACAAATTTCGAGCATAGTCTACTAGCCATCTTGCAGAGTGAATCCAGTAACCTCACTAGTAGGAAAGTTAGATGAGAATTTCAAGTAGAGACGACAAGCACGATGCAATATTGGATGATCATTACTATACCCGAGGATACTTTTCAAAGGAGTATAAGATGAAAAGGAAATTCACTGCAACAGTGGCCTGTAAGTACAAGAGCCTAGTTACACATGAATATGCAATATTTTCAACGCAGAGTACCTTTTAAAATTAGATCGTCAGAGTTTCTTTGAGCGCAAGTGGTAGTAGTGAGTATCAGCTAATGATCATGTACGAAGGATTTTTATATGCAGCCTTGGCCATACCCATAAGTAAGAAGTACCCAAAATTAATTGCGTTGCCTAGGTGTTAACAAGGTTTGTTTTTTAGTTATTATAATATTTTGTGAAGTGAAATAAGTTAATTTGCCCAAATTAACGCAGCCATTTTGATCGTAGAGATCGTCTAGAGGATTATCTCTTTTTAAACTCTCAAGGATTGAGCCAGATGATGATGGCCAAAAATTAAATGTTCCCATTATGCGAAGCAATTAACTCTTAGACGATATAGGGAGACCAGAAACTAAGCAAATAAATCGCGATCAGAACTGAATAACTTTTCAAAAAGTTCAGTAGACCTTGCTGCTAAACTGGCAAAGCAAGGAAATCCATCAATTTCCGCCCGAACTGCTTCGAGGAAGTTTTAAAAGCTGGTTCAAAAGACTGCGAAACCAGAAAATACCGTAGCTCTTTCAGCACAACAAAACCCGACGGTTAAATTGGCAAAAGAACATACAAACTAAGGACTGTGCGTTGATGATTGAGTAAAAGTTGTTTGAAGAAACATATCACGCTGATTACGCATTGTGTACCGATCAAAAATGTTTGAGGAAGTCTTATGTTTTGGGGTTGTACGTCGGCAGATGGCGTTATAGAAAGCCTTGAATGCGAGTACAATATATAAACAAGCCAATTCTAAGGCCTGTCCTCACTACGCGGACTTAGATCCCACGCGCTCTTGGCGGAAAGGCCTTTAAATTTTCTGAAACGTGAGTTTTGGATCCTAAAATAAGAATGAATCTGAAAGAAAATAATTATTTAATGAATCTACAATGAGAAAAAAAATCAATTTTCATTTAAAAATCCCGTATTGTGTGGAAGTACAATGTACCTTTTTAAGCACGGCCTTTTGTCCGCGCAGTTTGGCCGTTCTGCCTTTGCCATTAAAAACTCTATAAGGAAAAAAAAGGCAAAAGCACGTATGAGCTAAAGTCCGTGTAGTGTGGATCCACCATTACGACCCGAATTATACGAAAAAGTGATCGAAAATTACCTCAAACGGATCGAGTACTGGAAAAGTCCCGTGGAGGGCATTTGAATGATATTGTGTTTCACACATAATGGCATCGTCCAAACATTAAAATGAAATAAAAATATAATCAAAATCTAAACGTCTTGTGTGTTTTTTTTAACTTTACTTTCCCAATGAGAAAATAGATGACTCTTTATGAAGCCAGATTCGAGAAATTTTCAAAATTTGTAGCATGCCGCGTAAGTCCTGTCAACTTCAGAAAAAGGAATTGTAAAAACTGCCACATTTTATTTAAAAAAAAAGAAGTGGAAAAGCAGAAATTTAAAATGGAAGAAAAAATAATAAATTTTGCGAGGGAAATTTTTTTTTGAAATACAGTACTGATTAAAATATTAAGACCACAAGTTGTATTTAAGAAAAAAAAACCTCAAAATTTAGCTTGTATCCTAACATCGTTCATCGATATTATCTCGTACATCGATATCATCTACCCTTTTTTCACAGCAATGAAGAACATATCAAAATCCACCCCAAAAATAAGGGTAATAGTCATAATTAACGGTGCCAAAAGTAATACGAATAAACTCTAGCCTAGAAGATGTTTCGGTATTAGTTAGTAATGGGATAACTCAATACTTAGAAATAGTTTCTCATATAAAATTTTTTAAAGTATTGCAACTATTCATAGGGGAGGTCTTAATATTTTAATCAATAGCGAAATTTATTTTTTTCTTCTACTGAGTTTAATGTTCATTTTATCACTACAAATTTTTTACCAATAATACGTTATGATACAAGCTAAATTTTGAGTGTTTTTTTTCTTAAATACATCTATAGCTTAAAAAGTAATAGTCATTTGAAGTCAGAGTTTTATGTGTTTAAGTAGGTGGTCTTAATATTTTAATCAGTACTGTAAAATGCTTCTTCGTTACATACATTTAAATACATACATTTAAATGCCAACAATTCCATTAAGTTGCCGTTGGTTTTTGCAACTTCAAATGTAGCTGCAGTGCACGCACAGTGGTCGAAAATGCCAAAAAGCTGGCCAAAATTCGAAAAATGAAAGTCTTATTTAGGAAATTTTTTTATTTTAACTTGTTAGATTAGGGTACCTCGGATAGCATAAGACAAATAGAACCAATCAAATAGTGGATCTTGCCTTCTAAAATCATTCTGGCTAACAATTGATTTGTGCAAAATTTTTCGAAAAGTTTTCGAAAAAATGGCAAGGGTGTCATTAGGGTAGGCAATAATCTTTTGTATAAATAGAACAAAAAAAATTTCTTAATATGTAATCAGTTTCTGGTCATTTTTTGACCAAAAACTGATTTTTGGAAACATTGACCTTGAATAACTTTGAAAGGGTTAAGTTTTCGAAAAAATGACAAAAGGCTTTTTTGTAGGCAATAACGTTTCGTATTGACTGATCAAAACAAATTTTCGAAAAAAGCAGTTATTGAGTGATTTTGTGGTCAAAAAGTGATTTTTGATAACTTTGACCTTGAATAACTTTGAAAAGGTTAATCGGGTCAACATCTTTGTAAGAGAATTTCATCGTCAACATTTAGGGCCTTTGTACGGGGTTGTACGACCTATAGAAACGGAGATACAAGGGAAACACCGGAAAACCGCTATATTTCCGGCGGCCATGTTTTTTTTTTGTGATTCCGAAATTGTTTTCTTAAAAAGTCCCAAGGAAGCTGTGGTTAAATTTTCAGGCATTTCCGAATTTTGTCTCCTTTCGTACGTTTTTTTTGCTAATTTCCTCGGACTATAGGAAGTGTTGTGTCGCATATTTTTAAATGTTATAAAATGGATTATTCTCAGGAAAGTAAGTATAATTTAATAATATTAACAAGAATACTCGTTTGTTCACATATTTTTAACACGGTAAAGATTTCTTGACCTATCTTTTTATCGAAAAAGTAATTTTTTTTTTATATTAATACACCTACAAAAGAAGTCCCGCTATATCCCGCTCTGATTGTTGTCTTATATTGTTTATTGACCCTTTGGCAAAAACATATTCCAAGAACTATTGCCCGAAGTTGCCCCTTTTTGTTTAATTCCACTTTTTGTACAAAATTCTGCGTAATCCATGTTTTTTTTTAACTTATTAAATTAGTGCTTAGCTTAAATTGAACCGTTTTATCTTTGGTAATCAACTTTCGAGGTCAAATTAACATAAGTATTGGAGTTATAAGCAATTTTAATGCTAAAATTGGCTCATTTCGTACTTTTTTAGTACCTTTTCACCTAAGCTTTGCCAAAAAGTACCAAATAAGGTCAATTTTAACATCAAATTTGCTAATAACTTCAAAAGTAAAGGTCGTAGCATAAAAATTGTCCAGGCATCATTCATAGGAAATGATCCAAGCTTTCCAATTTTGCAAAAAAAAATATTAGTTAACAAGGTATTTTATGGAGAAAAAGGTGGTTTTAGTTGAAATTTTAGTTAAAAAAAACCAAAATTTTGACTTTGATGACTCATTACTATGGAAGTTGATAGGGTAGAACCTTGATTTTTACAGTTTTAGATAGGTGGTAGTATTCTGCGAACACTGATAACTTATTGATGAAAATAGGTCATAGGGTTACAAAAATACAGGGTGATATGTAAAGCTCTAAAAAAAACTTCAAAACGCCCTAGCGACTAAACCGTTACCATATCCAATAAAATAAAATATAATACCAAATTCGTGATCAGCGACCTGGAAAACACAATCCCAATGTTCATAATTGATGGTCGCCATTTTGAAGCCGCCATTTTGTTTTTTTAAGAAATAAAAACAAATTCGTGATCAGCGACCCCAAAAACCTTTATAACTATATTTTCAAACAATTACCTTAGCACCGCTAGAGCCGAGCCTGCATATCATCACCGTTTTAAATCAAGAATGTGAAAATATTACTATTCCGAATGTAAAAATTTTGATAGATACCCAGGGGGAAATTGAGTGCTCCAAAGACAATGAAAGAGCACTCCCATGGAGGCATGGAGTGCTCCCTCTTCATATATTTGTTAACATTAGATGTCCGCCTAGGCTAGCACTCTTTTTGAGCTCCCATAGGAGCACTTCTTCAACAATTTGGTTGGAGACAAAAAGGAGAATTATAGAGCTTTTTTAAATATCTACAGTAGAGCTATTCATGGAGGCCTGATATGTGAATAAACCTCGGTGCCGAAAAGCTTTTATTTTTGTTCATTTTTTGCAATTGCCTTTTCCTTTCCAAGCGCGAGTGTGGTTTTACCAAAGCAGGCCCCCAACTAAATACTAACCACGTCCAAAGCTGCTTGTCCTCCGTATCAAACGAGAGCCGGTCCATTGACTATGCTAATGTCACATTTTATGGTCAACAAGATAATCGCCCGTTTTCTTCTTTCTATAAAATTTCTGAAAACTCCAGTAATGCTCCCTCGGGGCCATATTTATGAGCGCTCAAAATTAGCTCTCCTGAGGAGCACTCCCAATTTTTCCCGCTGGGTAGTATGCCAAGGAGAGTTTTCGCGGTTAAGCCAGGAGCGGTTCAACAAAATATTTGAATACTCATAGACTAAAAAAAATCGGTACTAGAGTTTTTTATTTTATATTCTGATTAATTCGGAAAGTATCGAAAATTCTTGGCACTGCGGGGGTGTATACTTATGGCCAGGGCTATACTTTGTTATAACTATAAACTAGCTGGCAACAGAAGGTCGAAGAACAATAAATACTTATCAGCAAATCCGAACCTCACACGTCCTCTCACAGCAAGTTAAATGATATCAAGGTCATCAAATTTCAACAACTTTAACCCATTTAAAACGCCTCTTTTTATTAGCACCCTTCAATTTGCAGGACCTGTCACACGTTTTTCAGTTCATTCAAAAACACTTAGTGCAACGAAAAATGACTTCGCTTCACAAAAAAAGTAGATGTAATCACTATGCTGGCGCGTGATTTGCGCAATACTTCTTGACTCGTCAAAATATGCGGGAATAGCATAACTTTATGGGAACTAATCTAAAAAGATTCCCACACCATAGAAATCTAATAACAATGCCCTGTCAATCGTCATGACATGATTGACTGAACTATGACACCGCCAACAATTAACTTGTCAAATCCGCGATCCTACAGAGAAAGTTATTAACTCAATAATATTTTTTTTTCATTTTCTAATTTTGAATTCACGGATATATGTAGTTGTCGTATCTGAAGCCTGGAAAAATGGCAAGCAAATTTAATTATTATTACCTAAGCCCCACACGAGATCGGAAGGTGTAAATGTGCCCCGGCCCATCACGAGATGCCTCCGAAACGAAAGCGAAAAGGTCACGGCCTGATCGGTAGACTTCTAGCGTCTCTGCCCACGCTGACAAAGTGGAGAAATTTTCAGATGTTTTTCTGAGGCGGTTAATAATGCTTTCGTGATAATCCTTGGTGTAATCGGCATGGTTGAACTATGCGCCGAGCGCTGACATATGACTCAATGGACGACCTGCGAACAATTTACCTATGCGTGCTGCACCTATGGTTGATGATCAACAGAGATACGGCAAGAGCCATCTGGCTCATTAACAAGGCATTCATCCGCAACTGTGACTGACAATAATAGAAATTGGCAATACCTTCGTCGAGTGATCACTCCGGAAAAATAATGGCGAGCCTGATCGAGCACCCGGAACACCGCAATACTCCAGCGCAGCGCCGCCGCCAGCAGTAATTACTTACTTGACACTATCGGCAATTATCGATGACAGTTGCTCATCGGTTCGTCCAAATGAAAAATGTGGGGCTGATGGATCCCATAGTTACTTTTCTGGGTTATGACGGTTTGCATTGCGCGATTGCTCCGGTGCAGAGTTCTATCAATCAACCGGCTCCCCCTGGGTATGGGTATTAACCCCAACGCGGATTGCACCATCGCCTCTTGGCTTTGTTGCCAGGAGTTTTTATATGATTCCCTTTAACCTTTTTGCGGAATATAGCTAACGACTTTTTGTTACTATTAATTTAACAAATCTTCAAAACTTTCAGCGATGAGGAAAAATTACTTTTAAGCCACTTGATGGAAATCGAAAGGCATCAATCTTGGGCTCCTGGACTCGAGGTAGTCTTTCAATAAATTTTTTTTTTATTTTTTTTAAAGACCAATACCTTAAACAATTTCTGTGGGAAACTTCTTTGACCGCAAAGACCCGGTGGTGCAGACGGCATTATTTCGAAAATATGTGTGGTCTAGTATTTTCAACAAAAGGGCCTCATCAAGTTGGCCCAATCATCAATCAGAAATTTCACCTAAATGATGCAATTCGATTGGCGATTGATTTTTGCAATTAAAAACGCTTAATGAAAGTAGCGCAAAATTTATTAATCGCACTTTAAGCCACAATTATGTAATTAACTCATTTGGGGATATTTGAAAAAAAAAATGGTTTCGATCTGTCAGCTGGAGGATTGTGAAATTTGTTTGTTGTGCTGGGATAAAGGCGTGATGTAATAATGTAGTGGTTACTGTTTTCATTTTCTGATGCACTAATGGTGTGCTCTAAGAAACCAATTTTTATTCAGGTTATAAAACTGTGTTAACATACATACAATTTGAGGTTGAAGTTTTTATATTGCTAAACTGCAGGTGGCTGAAGGTAATTTTCGATTTACATATAAATTTGCGGATGAGAGAGCGACTTGTAAAAAAGCAGAAAATTATGAACTAATTACTGGTGTTCGTTGTTGATACCCTATGCTGTGAGGTTATAAGTAGAAAAAACTAAATGTTTTTACTTAAATTTTAATAATAGATTGAAAACTTGTTTGCGGTGTTTTTAACGAGTGTTCTGAGATATTGAGTCAAGTTGGTTGTAAGAAATGTTGTAAAGAAACCAAATCGCCAGGAGGCAGCTAGCATTTTGGATTTGGACTATTGGTCATAACTAGTATTAATAGTATTCCCCTTGACTAAGCCTACATTATGGGTAATCCAAATATTTACTCGAATAGTTGCAATTACAAAATAACAAACTTACGTATAGATTTCAATAATTAAAATTTTTATTATCTGTATGAATAAAACTTTTAAATTTTTCTATGATTAATTCGGGCGACCGAAGATTCAATTAGCACTTTGATCGCTAGTCTAGAAATCTCTTTTCAATCTTCCAGACCGTAACTCTCGGGCATTTACACAGGAAGTGAACAATTGTTTCCTTCTCGTTCGTCTTCCCGCTGCTAGGGCAATAGACGTTGTAAGGGCAGTGGCGGATACAAGGGGGGGAAATGAGGGACATCCCCCCCAAGAGCAATGAAGATTTATGGATTACTTTAGTTCTGAAAAAAAATGTCCAGTAAAAGAAATTGAACTGGGAAATTTACCTATATATAGAGGGTGTACCCACTAAAGTTGCAAAGCGGCCGGCTGTGGATAGGTTTAGGATAGACGAACAAAAATCGTTGGAGGGGTTGGGGAAAACGCAAAAATTGGCTTTATTTGGTACACTTTTAGTACTATTTAACATTTTCACATTGGCTTATGTCGAAAATTACACAGGCACAAAAAAAAATGTCAAGACCCAGAGGGTACATCCCCCTACCCCCCGGTTTTGGGGTCGCTGAAACCGAATATGACCATAAAAAAATTTTTTAACTAGCCATTTCCCCGCAACCACCCCCACACACCCCTTCTGGTAGTTGAAATGTCAATTCTCATACAAAGTCGAGTAGTGTGTGTATTCCTATGTTTTCTGGGCCTCTAAGAACGAGGACGACTACCAAAAATGAATTAGACCCCCTATTTAGCCCCTAGAGTCACTTTACCACCGCCATACACCCCTTTGTGGGGGTTGAAATGTCAATTCTCATACAAAGTCGAGTAGGGTATGTATTCCTATGTTTTTTGGGCCTCTGTGAACGAAGAAGGCTACCAAAAATGAATTAGACCCCCTCGTTACCCCCTACCCTCCTTTCTCATACAAAATCGAGTAGGGTGTGTATTCCTATGTTTTTTGGGCCTCTAAGAACGAAGAAGACTACCAAAAATGAATTAGACCAACTCGTTAGCCCCGATTTTTTTCAATTATAATATCATCGGTTTCGTAATTTTTTTAACTTCAAGTCAACTTTTGTCTTCATCCAAGACAATAAAACCAAGACTATGAGTACTGCTTATCCCGAGACAATTTTGTTTTCGTTATATCCAAAACATGAGTTGCTTGGTTCAAGAAAAAGTGCTTTAAGCCAAGAAATTTTTTTATCAGTGTAGGTAGTGTGGTACTTCTTGCGTCACAGCTTTTCTGGGCTGGCTAGCGGGATTCACTTGTTTCAGAAGGCAAACACTCGTACGAGGTTGTCTCCAGCTAAATTCGAAGGTTGTGGCTCAGCGGGCTGCTTAACAAATATGAACTCATACAAGATCCAAAGGCTCACTGCCTCTTGCTCATGCATCCTCCAGACTATCCTTAACCTATCATATCCTTTTTATATCTTCGAGCTAAGCTTACTAACTACCCGAGTAAAAATAATTTAGTTGGTTAATTTTCCTACTAGCACGATCTCGCCACAAGCACGAAAATCTAAAAATATGTTCGTTAGAGGGGCATCCACTCTCCCGCCACAGCCATGCACGCTCCCGCCACTGGCACGAATATCTAAAAATTCAGGCATGAACAGTTTATAAGTGCATCCGCATCGGCATAGACCATTCCAAACGCGAGTGTTGTTTTACCAAGCAGCCCCCCAGCTAAGCACTAACCACTTCCAATGCTGCTTGACCTACGCAATCGAACGAGAACCGTTCTACTGAGTGTGCTATTGGCACCCTTTATGGTCACCAAGATAATTGCCCTTTTTTCGTCCTCGACAATTTTTTAAAGCAATATAGGCGATTTCGTGCATGCCTGTGGCGGGAGTGTGCATGAGAGTTTTATTCCCGAGTAAAAATAAAATTAGCCCGCACCTATGTATACAATTTTTAACTGTACACCGAATACTATTTCAGATAACATCAATTCCAGATTTTGAGTAAAATTTCATTTCGCCCCCCAAAAATATTGTTTCTGAATCCGCCACTGTGTAAGGGACACCCAGCTGGGCAGCGTAGTCTCCTATGGTTCAAGGTTCCGTGATGATTGGCATAATTCTGCCCAATCAACCAAATAAGGCAATTGAAATGCTCAGTGTTACACATACTTAAGTTAGGAAAACGTTTCATTTTGGAAATAAGTCTATTAATACAATTTTCAAACCAACAAAAACCCCCTTGTGTTTGTGTTTACCATTTTTAAATCACTTTTTACACCTAAGTTACATTTCACTTTGGAAAGAAGTGTATGAATAGACCTCTAAATCCGAAGAAAAAACAACATGGTGTTTGTATTCACCCTTTTGAAACTGCTTTTTACACGACAGCGTTCTAACGGTTACAAAGCAACTGTTTAAACACTTAGGTTTGGGTGAAACCCTGTTTTGTTATTACTAAACACCGAGCACGCTACTTTAATTGTTGTAAAGTATTCGTTGTTTGGCAGTAATTACGATAACAGTGAGTTTTACATGCGCAGTGGAATGTTTAAACATTTACATGTTTTAAATAAAAAAGGTGCTTAAATTAAAAAAAAATTAATTTAAAAATTAAAATTACTGAAAATATAATAAACGATATAAAAATAAAATCAAATAAAAGTGAAAATATTGAATTAATTTATAAATTAGAATTTCAGGAAAATCTATAGAGTAGCAGTACCCACCTCCGATTTTTTTCAAATTTTCATATTTTATGTATTTCGATGCGTAGAATCCATTTTTAGAAAAATTAATTGCCGCTAATGCACCGTTTCCCCGTTATTCAAGTTTGAATTTGCAAATTTCGGTGTTTTGGAACGTCACGACTGCCATATTTCTTCTCCGATTTTTTTGAAATTTATATATTTTATGTATGTTGATGCGTAGAATTCATTTTCAATTAATTGTCGCCGAGGTACCGTTTGTTTTTTATTTAATTTCAAAGTTGCATAATTTTGGTTATTTGTAAAGTGATAACCGCCATATTCCCCCTTCGTTTGTTTGAGAGTTCAACTTATTTCCTAAAGCTGATATTTCGTATATACATAGTGTGATACGCAGTTAAGAACGTATGCACACTCGTTAGCCCGGAGAATGGACTCTTTTGTAGATAGAGGGGTTGGGGGGTAAAAAAGGGGTTAAAATGGAAAAAAAATTTGTCGCTGCGTATATAGGTTCTACTAATAATCTAATAACCCTTAAATACTAGTCGCAGAAATTTTCGAACATTTGCACCCTCCCCAAGCTAACCATAGCTGAAGTTGCTTGCCATTTCGAAAACACACCAGCCAGATATTTCTATCCAAGACCTGTGAAACCAAAATTTGTAGTTTATCTTGCAGATAAGTTCTGAAGTTCGACTATCAGGAGCTTAATCAGCAAGTGGTGAAACAGGCCCTTAGTGTCTCAAGTTTGTCCCAAATATCAAAATGGTTTGATTTTTTCGTGGTTTTATCTGACAGTTCTATGCATGAACCAAAAACGTCCCCTCTGCGGTTGTTTGCTGTGTTTTTGTTGCTTTCGTCAATTTTTAGTTTTGTTTGTTCATATTACAACAATTGGCCAGCTCATGGCTCAGCGTTCAAACAAGTTTTTCACAAAACTGTGGAACATGTTTGAACGCATAAAACCCTTTAGTGTATGGGTCCTATTAAGAGGAAGAAACAACATAATGTATCGTGAGGGAGAACTATAGTTACAGGGACGTCACCATTGCAGGGTTAATACCTTGTTCCCAATATGCGGCCAATTGTTGGTCGATCTACAAGAAGAATGTGTTCTTTTAAAACAATTCTTGACGTTACATGAAAACAAAATGAGTTTACGGCAACTTAAACAATTTTTTTAAGCAGAAGGATTTGAAGGAAGCATTTCCACATATGTACAGAAATAGCATTAAGTATTATGTTCCTCTGCACTGCAGTGACAAATTGTAGGGCAAAACATTGTTAACCAATTTGAGCATCGCGAGCAAATGTAAATATTTAATAAATGGTGGCATTTTTTTCATTATTAAAATATTTCTGCTTTTCTTCGTTAATTTATGGGGCGCCAAATCTTAAAATGCGTCACTGGGCACAGTTAGAATTATTTGCTTGAAAAGGAAATTGGCAACTCCTCTTTGGATTTAATCGGCCTTTTGCTGTAAGATTAAGACTATGTAGTGAAACGCTTTTACAATCTTTAACATAATAGAAAAAGTATTGCAAATTTTTCTACTTTAACCTTCGCTATTTCGCATTTTTTAGAATAAGTTGAAAAATAAGTTGCAATTGCTTAAAATAGTAGAAACGAAGAAAAAAAAAGTTTAAATTGGATCGCTGTGCCCAGTCAATAATTACCCAGATTGCTCACATTAAGGCAGTAAGCGCGAAATAATGCTTTATTGTGAAATGATCTCGGACTTGATCTCAATTGGTATCCAATGGCAACTGGCTCTTTCCTACTGTTACATAACGGCCTCCCGCACTCCAGGTGATAACAGGTACCTACTCTTCACATATGGGCAAAGATCGAAAGACACAAACAAGCAATTTACGAAAATTGCCAATTTTTAACAACCGCCAATTTGTAGCCAATTTATTAGCAAGAAGCGCAGCTCACCTTTGTGTCAGCATGAGAAGAAATTCGTACTTAGACCTCCTGAGTCTTACTTAGTTATCTCAAGCGCAGCTTAGCAGCTTCTTGTTCAGCTCTCGGCAGCATGCAAATTCGATAATCATCAGCAGCTAGATGATCTCTTGTGGAAATTTGTCATGACACGATTTTCACCGATGTGATCGGACTAAGGGGTGAATTATGAGAGGTCACAATTGTGAAGTTCCCGGTGTCAAGAAGATGAGATTTTTCATCTTTCAATCCAGGAAGATTGTAGCGAAAAGTTTTTTTCAGTTGATTGAACGGCAGTTTTTTGTGTTTTTTGTTTTTTTTCGGGAGGGAAGTGACTATTTCACTTTCGTTCGTTTTCATCTCGAACGTGACAGAAATCTGTGACAGGAAGATGGGTTTTTCGGCAAATTACGAATAGTTGCAGTGTCAGAGATAATGCCTTTTCCATTCTATGGGATGATTGAAGACACACGTCGTGAGAAAGAAGTTTACTTTTTCTGTAGGTGAGGAAATCGCTGGAAGCGCGTCAAGTGCTGTAAGTACTAAAGTTCAAACAGAAAAGGAAATGTTTGCTGTTGAGATTAATTTGTTGGGATTTTTATGTAGCAATATTTGATTTGATTATTTTAATGACTTTATAAGATATACAAGCGGAATTGGCCAAATTGCGGTATGACATCATGTCAGATTTTTTTCTACAATTGAAACTATGTTTGAAATATTACAAAAAATTGTTGAAATTTGCGATTTTTAAAGTCAATTATGCTTATCGACATTTAAAGAAAAATTTTAAATCTTTTCCCAATCTGCATGTAGCGACAATGTTTATTTTTGTAAACGTAATACTGCTGAGTCACTATTGGTAATGATGCAAGCAATCACTTTGCCCCAACTGATTGGACTTTAGTTACATATGTTCTCAATGTTCCCTTCTAGACCATCACAAAATGGTGACTCAGCAGTTAAAATTGTTCACTATCGACAGGGATCTTATGTAGGACACGAATAATTTTTGCAAAAGCCGTACATAACATTCATTCAAATTTTGCGAGGAATTGATTGACGTCTACGATTTTATAAAACTACAACAGGGTTGATGATAGGTAAAGCATAATGCCAAAACTATTTTTATTTATTTCAATTTTCAGTTACATACAACATTCTTGTATGTACCTTAAAAATGACAAGCTTGAGATCCTTTTGTCGATATAAAAGTAAAGATTAAACTAAGGTCTATGATCTCTTAAAAATTTAACTGTTGATGCTAAAAAATTCGAACCGAATTAAAGATACAAAAAAAGTCTTGTTTTTCACTGGTCGTAGGTATGGAGACAATTAATTGCGGTCAGATGTTTTAACACATTCGTTGTTTTCTCCTTTACATAATTAACTAACTAGAAACATGTACCTTGAAATGCTACTTCTATTTCTGGGAATAAATAAAGACGTACTATGCGCCACGTTCGGTAAATATGAAGGATGTTGAACTGTAATAATTATTGTGCTATCGGTAAAAAACGGCTCTGACACGTTGGCAGAGGAAAGGGCAGGGAGCTGCTGCAAAAGAAGAAATGGAAAGATGAAGGACCATACCACGCAGTAGATTCGAACCAAGGACCTCTGAGATGGTAGTCAAACTCCTTAATCCCTAGGCTACCATACACTTTTGATTGGTAGTTCAGTTCATTCACTGGCAGAAATAAAATCCGGTAGTGCCAAACTGGGACTCTTTACCTATATTCTTATTTTATTAACACTGGAACTTTTCGTTAGGGCCCCACGATTTTTTGCATTTCGAAAGGTATGTTGTTCCCATATACTGGCTGGAGCAATAAAAACTTTACATTCAAAATTATTTTTTACTTTTTAGTTCATTTTAAAATAAAAGCGTATTTTTTAGTTTTTTTAAACCATATATTTTATTTTCTACTTTTTGGTCTATTATAGGTATGTCTTTCGCCATTTTTTGGCGACCGTCATATTAAATTTAAAATGACGTCACACAGCTTGCTGTACTATACTAGTCATTTGACAGCAAATTGCATTCTATTTGTCATACGCTTTCATTTAATACCCATGTCGGGAGGTCGAGGACCACAATTGCAAAAATCGACCGCCATCTTGATTTTTTTACAAAATGGTCAAATTGTATTGTCACGCATATGTGCGAAATTTGAAGTTGATCGGTTATATGGAAATGGGTCAAAATCAGGGTTTCGAACCCTGTAAATTTTTGGTGCGGTTACGGGTTCGGGTTCAATACATTGAAATTTAGTGGGTTCAGGTTCGGGTTCGGGTTCAGGTTCAAGCTTATTCCCAGAAAAAAAAACAATTTTATATTCTTTTTATTTAAAAAAAATTTATTTATTTTAGAAAACAAAATTTCATATAAACGGACAAATAGAATATTTCTACGGTAAAATCTATGGGGTGCGACCGCGAGGGAGACCCAACTTCCGCTAGAAGGATGGCGTAGGCTACGACGCCCAGAGCAAATGAATGACATCGGCTCGGAATCGGAACCGGTGGAGATTGGAGTCTCGAGAGGCCAGGACCGGATGCCGGTTGTAGAGCGGTGAAAGAAGAAGAATATTTTTTGATGATTCTTCGGAGAGATGCACTCTTTTTGGAGCTTAAACAACCTTCAGTGCAGAAAAAGCCCTCTCAACACTGACTTGAATTGCCGGAACAGCTAATAATTTGTCCGTCGGGCTTTCCGCATCGGCTTCTGTACAGACTGTGAAGTGTGAATGAAACTACCGAAGGAATGTCTGAGCGTACGATGTCGACGAAATGTTTGGGCACACTTTCTACCGAGGATTAGCAGCAGCTTTCCTTTGTTCTATGAGAAAAACGTACGCGCGAACTTTTTTCCCATATAATTTTATCTACAAAACAAAGGAAAGCCGCTGGAAAAAGTGCGCACAAACATTCCGTCGACATTTTCCACCCAAACTTCATAGTCTGTACAGAAGCGGACACGGAATGCACGATGTACAAAAACCTGCGTCATTTGGACCCACCATTAGATAATAATTTCCATTAAAAATTGAACCCGAACCGAATTTTTGAATTGGTTCGGGTTCGGGTTCAGGTTCACATAATTTAAAAAAAATCTTGAACCGGAGCGGGTTCTGGGTTCGGGTTCGGTTCGGGTTCGAAACCCTGGTCAAAATCAAGTGGCAAGATTTGCTTATGCTGTTATGACACTTACTTTTTTTCAGCATTTAAGGCTCAACTATAATGCACGTAAGAAACGCACGTCATTTGGGCGCTCTCATGGAAATTAATAGGTTCGGCCATATTGGACGTACGTCGGTCATATTTTGTTTCGTTAAGTTTCGTTAAACGTAAAAATGCGAAAAGAACCGCGCTCAACGTACGTTTTGTGAGAATTTGTAGTTAAATTGATGACAGCTGATTTTTGTTGTTGTTGTTTTGTGGGTTTTAGACAAGAAGGAGTATGGAAAATGTATTTTAAACTTGTGAAAACTTTCCGTATACACAAACCATTATACGTTTGACGAAAGTTTGATACTTACGCACGTCGGTTGACATGCGTTTCTTACGTGCATTATAGTTGGGCCTTTACTTTTTCAGTATGAAAAGGCCAGGACATCTTGGTATGAACGAAATGGCGGCTTTGCATTTTCGTGCAGTTTCAATTTTGAACATATTAAATTTGCACTCGTATTTAATAAATGCTTTTTAATAGTTAGCAAAAACATAATATTATCATATTCACCGCACTTACAAGTTTTCTTTTCAATTTCACTTAATAACCACGAACTTTTAATTTGTCAAAAATAAAGTCTGAAATGTCAAAAATTAAGATGAAGATCCCGAAAAAGTATGAAAAGTTCATACTTTTTCTGACACTTTTCGAGTTAGCTGAGCTTTTTCGCGTAGATTAGCTTCAAGTTTAGCATATTTCTAATCCTTCGCACTTATGCCAAATCTCCGTAAAGAAGTTTTGTCTCTTTCTAAACTTACTAAAAAGTGTAAAATTCGTCTGAAAAAAAGTAAGTGTCATAACAGCATTACATACTACATACATACATACATACAGGTGAAGCTAATATAAGGCTTATAAAAAGGAGACAAGACGAAAAATAGCGAATCTGAATATTGGATATACAACTTTTACAGTGAACCTAAATAATAGATTGATTGAATACTAGGAAATCAAGCTGATTTGACTTTAATACACCGTGTATATTTCGTGATGAAGTAACTAGCAAGAAGATATAAAAGAGATAAAAGATGAATAACTAAATAAGTAAGTACCTAAGTATGTCATTGAAGGACACTGTAATACTGCCAGCAGATGCTGTAACGGAGCATGCTCGGTTATTTTGCTGCGGTTGTAGAGCCGTTAAAGTAGTAAGTAATGATATTGCTATTACAACTAAATATGCAACGATGACGATCATTTGTTTCCGCGACGTTAATCTTGATATGAAAATAAAAATCCGAATTCCAAAGTTAAACGGCTTCGAAATATTGAAATAGTTGTAGTTAGAAAGGACATCACTTCACTTGCTATCAATATGGAGTTTTATTCATCTCTGGGAGATAATCTCAAAACCCATTTTTTCAAACTTTAACCTTGCATAATTCGCTGACATCATTTTAGAATAGGCTTTCTTAGTGTTAAAATGAAGATATGTGCACAACATCACTGCACTAATTTTTTTATAAACTCCACATTTTTTCTGGCTGAACTGAAAATCGTAATTTTATATTTTGAATGCTCTTTTAAATAAAAACTAATCACTGTCTCAATACATGATTATTATGTTCCTTATCTTCCTTCCAAATGTAATATATTATGTCACGTCCTACTGTCACATATCTGCAACGCTAAATATTTCTTTTTAATACCTAATTATGAGGATAGTTTACCAATTTGCAAGACGTAATAGCAATAGAGAATGTTAAAAACTTGTAAGTCTGGCACAATTTTAGCGAAATTAGTTCGGAAGATATTCGCCAAATTTTAGCATCGGTTCCAACAAAAGGAGCGCTGGTATACTTGTATGTAATTTGCAGCAATTTGAGAAAAAAAAACAAATTCTTTACTTGAAACTATTGCATTCTCCATCATAAAATATTTTCCAATTTGTTATTCTATGAAAATTTCCTAGTAATTTTTCATTTTCTTAAAAAGGAAATGTCACCATTTCGAAATAAAATGGGTCACCATCATCCGAAGTGTATCATTTACTCTTCGTTGAAATTAATTTTTATGCAATGCAAAACCGCAATTGTCTCAAGACTTCCTCTGCAAACAGCAAACACATCTGTAATACACCATGCCAAAGGGGTCGGTATTGCTTAATATGAATTTTTCCTATAATTAAAAGTCACACAGTATAATCTCATCGCAAAATTGGAAAGAAACAAGAACACAGAGTGAAAAAAAATGTAAAAAAAAACTTCAAATCTCTCACATAATTTAGAAAATTTGAAAATTCCTGCATAGCAATTCAGTGCCATAGGAGAAGGCGGGGATCCCCACATCAGGGCTCCACTAACGTACTCTGGTCTAGTGTAAAAGAAACTCCCAGAAAAAAAAACAACAATGAGACCGTCATCTCTGCTCCAATTATGTCAGTCTAACTGCTTCTTATTAAGATTTTCAGTATTTTTTCTTTCACGGCGTCTGCCAAAGAGTGTTATAAACGTAGAGAATACCTCTGGCCACCAGCCCCAGCCAACCTCCAGACGTGGCGATAAGCTTACCATAGTTTAAAAAAAATACTCCAGCGGAGAGTTATTATTACGTAAAGATTTCCTGACATTCTTCTAAGGTGAACAAATAAAATCGAAGAAGAAAGACTACCAGACATTGTCGGTCGGTAAGTATAGTAATAAAAAAGTAAACCACAAGTCGCCTCTGGGCGTATCACATAATGCTCGAAGCCACAATTTTAACTGCGGTGTTAAGCTGATTGCGCTTGCCCGCAATGCCTAATGGGGGATCCATGCGAGTTTATCGATTGCAATAAAAACGATTTTGCTCGAATATCGAATACAAAAAAAAATTTATATACTATACCTAACTCGAAAGACAACAGGTAAATACACCTTGATTAGGCACAATCCTGCACAATAGCGTAGACACCGCTGAGCACTGTTCGTGTTTTGTCGCAAACGGCAGATTTCACCGTAACAAGTTACGTGCGCGCGCATCTAATTCGATTATCCGTGTGATTGCTATTCATGAAAGCATAGGCAGGTTATGAACTCTTTTATTTCCTTGTGTATTCTCATCTGCCATTATTCATTTTTGGTCCACTTTCATTTTATATGTACTGGTTCTACTCTACGCTATTAAAATTTCCAATTAACCTTGAGTAAGGTTGCTTGCTATTGCATATCGGCTCGCGGTCTCGCGAAAGACATGACGCCAGTATTTGCTTAATAGGGTATTGTTTGCGAAATAGGAGGAAAAAAATAACATTGAGCTTTGGGAAATGCAATCGATGAAATTTTTTGTTTTTAATGTCGTAGTTGCACGATTGCGAAACTTGATTAAAAGAGTCGCAGTATTGTGTTGATAAAAAGTAACGAAATGAAGTGATACATTGTAAGAGAACTGCAAGTTCAAGATGTACATCTATCGGAGACTGAGATAAGATTCACCTATTCAACTTTAGGTTCTACATTCATTTTATACCAAAATTCTCTAACTTCGTATTATCGTAGGCGGCTTAAAATCTATATACATATGTAGAAATGTTGGATTGAGTTTATAGATAATCTTAGAACTTGGTAAAAATTGCCACAAAAGATATTCTTCTATCTACATAAAGGTTAAAGAACATGCATATATTACTATCTAAGATACTCGCATAAAAGAGAATTTATTTTCGTCCTTTTAAAATGATTGTATTTTACGAGCATATTAGCAAGGGAATATTTAGTTATATAATTGTTTGATTACATGTTTTAAGTACTACAAAACTGGAGATAAAGAAAACTATTTTACTGATCATCTTTCTTCATATTAGCTTCAACAATTTGTGCACTTATTGTCTTTATTTGTTTGCGACTAGGTACACCTTGATCTTTCTCACCTATTAACGAATCTTCGAATGCTGAAAATTCACAAAAACAAATTCAGCAAAAATTGAATACTTTCTTAATATTAAAAGAAATTTACGATTAGCTTCCTCTCCAGCGACTGCAGGCGCCGCTTCTACAGCGAATGCTTCTGCAAAATCAGCATGATATTTAGCCCTAGAAGCTTCAATGGCGGCAGCTGGAGCCTCCTTGAATGGTTGCATTACTTCACCAACTCTCTTCTTAGCGAGCAGGAGTAATTTTTCAGCTTTTAAAATTATGGAATTTTAATAATTATAACTTTAAGTAAATTCATCTACAATAAACCAACCATTCTCTTCAAACGGATCTGGAGGGTAGTGCTCTTGTACTCTAGCATCGAATCTTAATAGTGGCAATTTGAGATCCTGTGCTGGGTAGCGCCTTATTGGTACAGGTAAAGGATCACCAACATTATTAAGCACGTCAAGAAGATGCTGTAAAGAGAATCTTCAAGGAAGATTTTTTTTTAATAATAAGAATTTGAGAAAAAAGATATGTTCTCACCTTAAGTAAGCAAAAATTTCACCCTTGTCATGAATTTCGATTTCGTATTCATCTTTTAATTTTTTCTGTGTCTCAATGTCCGTTTTCAAGGTCTTAATAGTATTTTTTCGCCTAAAATAACAAAATCAATTAAACTCGAGTTTTCATGTAGATGAAAACTTTGGAGATATGAAAAGAAAACGAGTTTCTAGAAGTCATAGGAAAACATAGCCTACACAACGCGTCCAATGACAATGACAATACAACCTCGCTAGCTCAAACTCAATAGGAGAGTAAGTTCAACAATGTTCTTGCCAAAGAATATTCATAAGATGACGTCTCAGTCACCAGATGCGGAGTAGAAAATAATCAAATTGACCACGTCCTAATTAAGAGACGGTATGTAAGAACAATGTGAGGAGCATGCTGTGGACCGGACCACTATCTAACCAAAATACGCCCATAAATTAGCTAAACCTTAAAGAAAGAAGATACATATGGCTACCATACTGCTGTTGTACAAAACTTGAGAGACAGAGTAGAACAGCCCAACATCAACGACAAATGGAAAGAAATTAAAAGCAGCATATAGGAGGCAGTAGCAGAGACAATAGGTTAGGCTAGACTAGAACTGACTGGTTCGATCAGATTCGCAGTTGAAGAAAGGAACACCGGAGCACATCGCAAGGCGGATGGAAGTCTTCAAGACAAATAGAATAACTGTAGATAAGCTGTGCAAAAAGAAGAAAAAAATATCTAAACAGGAGGATCCTACAGATACAGGAGAACTTCAATGAAGGGAGAATTAGATAAGCCTAAAAAGGCACACGCAAGATCAGCAAAAGTTTCAGCCAAGAATGGACATCTACAAGGCCATAGATAGAAATCTATTAGCAGACCCTTAATAAATCCGATCCCAGACAGAGACAAAATTTTAATTCCTCAAGATAATGTTTCAATTGACCCACCAACACTGGATGAGATGTGTGAAGATGCGTGAAACTGCGAAAAAGCTAAAAAGCAACAAATCGCCAGGCGTCGTCGATGGAATCGCAACTGAGTTGCTAAAGGAAGGAAGACCGCAACTCTTAAAAACATTACACGAGGTCATATGCAGCATCTGGGAGGAAAAATTATACCAACATGATTGAAGGAAAGCGATTATATGTTCAACATAATTGAAAGCAGGAAAATTAACCTGTAAAAACTACAAAGGCATCTCACTCCTCAGAACCAGTTACAAAACCTTCACAATTATTGTGAAACAAAAACTAGAACCTATAGCGGAAAGCCTTATAATAGAATATCAACTGGTTTTAGGACAAACAGGTCAACATCGGACCAGCTGCTGACCTTAAAGCAAATTCTGGGCAAAACCTGGGAAAGGAATGTAGATATATACCAGAGATTTGTCGACTTTCAACAGGCATATGACTCTATAAAAAGAGAGAGGTTGTACAAGATTTTATCGGAATTAAGAGTCCCCTCAAAACTGACACCGCTGATCAAATGCGCAACGAATAGCTCATTGGCGAAAGTAAGGATCCAAAATGCAGTAAGAGAAAAGTTCGAAGTACGACAAGGTCTTAGAAAAGGGACAAATAAAATTAGAAAAATTATGGTGACCGGACTTGGACTATGACCCAGGATATAGAGAAACGAATCAATAGGTTTAAAAGGAAAGCTGTTACAAAATTTCCTTCAGAATACAATAAAAAGAAAATTGATGTTTAACTTTGTTAGTACAGAAGAAATAAATGCAAATATGCTACTTACAACGCAGTATTTATTAATTCCTTACCCGAAAGTAATTCTAAGAAAAAAATTCTAATTCTAAGTAATTTTGTTTAAAAGGAATTGTGTACAAGAATGAACTTGTTGTTGACTTAGTAGTAGCCTTTGCAAATTTAAAGATTTTTGTAAAAGATATGCAAAATCTTTACGAGAACTTTTAAGTGTTTTGTATTAGTTTAGTTTTAGCTTCGACTTTGGATCGAATAAATAGTGCATTTCTTTCTTATATTGTGTTTAGTTTTAATTATTTATAACTAACCCATAAAAATGAGCCAAAAAGTAGAAAGGAACATTAACAAAATGTTTTAATCTAATTAATCGCGGACCAGGACCTTCAAAAAGAAACTATAGTGAAGAAAATACTATTGAAACTTCCGATGATTATACAGTGTAAAATACAACGGAAAAACCACAAGCCCTAAAACTAAAGGCATAAAATTAAGTAACATTAAAATTACAAAATACGATCGTGATTATATCAAATATGGGTTTATAAGCATAGAAGTTCAAGGAATTACAAAACCACAATGCGTCATTTGCGGTGTAGCACACTCCAATGAGAAACTATGGAACCAAATAAATTGTTGAGCCATTTAAATTCTAAGCACGAAGAATATAAAAACAAAACCCAGAATTTTTTTATAAGGAAAAAAGACGAATTAAAAAATCAAAAGACACTCATAAATGTGACAACTAATAAAAATAAAGAGTTATTAGAAGCTTCATTTATCGTACCTCTTCACGTTGCTAAGGCAAAAAAAACCATTTACTACAGCCGAAGAATTATTAAATCCTGCCATGTTTAATATTTGGGAAGAACTATTTTAACCATTTGTGTCAAACAAAATTAAAGAAATACCTATGTCAAACGATGTATTAGGACTAGCTATTAATATATTAATAGCTAATGGTCTTCAGGAGCAATAAACTAACAATATTAAAAATTTCCTTGGTTTTTATTGCAAATAGAGGAATCTACAGATATTTCTAACAAGACCATCTGCTTAGGATACGTGCGATTTATTTATTATACAAAAATTGATATATCTGAAGAATTTCTTTTTTGCATAGATTTAGAAACAGATACAACAGGTGAAAATGTATTTAACAAAATCGATTCATTTCTGAATACTAATGACATATTCTGGAAAAACTGTGTTGGAATTTTCACAGATGGTTCTGCCTCTATGACTGGTTGTTATTAGGGCATAACATCAAGAATAAAACGTATTGCGCATGCAAATATTATAACTTCTCATTGTTTCATTCATAGGGAACAATTAGCTTCCAAGTAAATGAGTACAGAATTGAATGAAGTTATGATGATTTCAGTAAAAGTTATAAATTTCATAAAAGAAAATGCGTACATTCAAGATTATTTTCAATTTTTTGTGAAGAAGTTGGCGCAGATCATACGTCGTACCTGGCGGATATTTTTACAATTCTAAATCAGTTGAATCTATCTATGCAAGAATTTCAATCTAATATTTTTAATATGTTATAACAAAATTGAGACAATTACAATCACAAACAGAAGATCATATTTTCTATAGTACAATAACAATGTAAAAATTTTATAGTTGTCAGGAGAATGGCGACTATTACAAATACTACTCGCAAACAAGTGCTTACTATCTTATTAAGATTGAATATATATCACCTGAAATATATTGAAATTCAAAAACAACAAATATTCACTCACTCAATCTCTTCATCAGTTAAATTATATTTGAGAAGATCATTCATTAGTTTTGCTTGTGTATCAATATTCTCCAAAGTTTCCATTTCCCTGTCCCTAAAGTCTAACTCCTTCTTCAATATGGCATTTTTCTTAATTTGTTTCTTCATTCTGAAAAAAAAAATTTATAATCTACGATTTTTATAATATGTATATAATTTCATATTACAATGGGAAAATACTCGTTGCGCCAGGTGCTAGTACAGCATTCTTAACTTCAAGAATATTCTTCTCAATCTTTTCCATATGCTCCTTCAGATTCGTCATGCTTTGAGTTTCTCGCCTGTAAACCCTTAATTGAGAATTGCGCTCATCCTTGAATTAAAAAAAAAGAAGAACAGTTATATTTTTGAAATCAATTAAAAGATACTTACAGCTGCTTTGAACATTTGCGCAATTTCTTTAACTTGTTCCCCGCCCCTCTTTCTGAAAACTGCCAGTAATTCCATCTTTGATTGCATAGCCTTTCGAGTTTCTTCCTCCAGTTTCTAAAAGTAAAGGTTTCTTTTTATATAATTCCAAGATAAAAGAGAACTACTTATATACATTATACTGTGCGGTCAATATCTGTAAGTTACTCATAGCTGGAAGGCCCATGTTAATAACTTGACTTATGAAGTTCGCCTGTTCCTCCACATCTAGCTGAAGAGAATCCAGAACTGGCTCATAGTAGATGGCGTCTTCATGGAGGGTGTCGATTATCTTACGATAAGCAAGCAAAATATTTTTGGCTGCCTTCAGACGAGTCTGAGCATCAGTCAACTCTTTACGATATTTCTTTACTAGATTTTCTTCTGGGATAATATAGATATCAGCATATGTTGCCTTGTCTTCTAATTCAGATATTTCAATCTAAAAGAATATATGGTATAGATGGACTACGATCAAATTTTATAAAGTTATAAGCTTTCATGGTAAAATCCCATATACCAAAAAATAAAAACATTTAAAAATAGCTACTATTGCCACACATCTTTTAATACTATTTGACCATACTTCTACATATATATTATGTACTCCCTTACCATCTGTCCCACAGGTTTTTGTAACTTACATGCTCACATGTATGAATAACGATCATACAACTTATTGCAAAATCGAATTTAAATAATGCCACGTAAGCACTACCACTGATTCCTCCCATTAAATGGCGCTACAACCCTTGTAGGACTCAGACTCTTGAAGTCTCCATTGTAATACTTGGTATTTATTACATTAGAGCAAAATTTACAAGCGCAAACGAAAGACGAGAGTAGATTAGAGTTGAGCCGGACTTACACGAGGCAGTACATTTGTTTTTTACACGATTGTAAATTGTACTGAGGCCATAATTTTTTGAAATGTCCCGGTTTAAAAATAATGTCCTACTCCTACTACTCGAGGCGAGGTAAGATTGTAAATACTTACTGGAAAGAAATATCTTACTTCTTTTACGGCTCTAAAATTTCCAACTTGAAATAAGGCGCGGTGAGATTGTAAAATATATATATTTACATTGCGGAGGCATAGGATTCTTATTTACTCTAAAAAGCTCTTCATTGGTATTTATTTTCTTTCTTTCTTTAATTTGGTGGTTTTTTTTCATTTTGGCATTGCAATGGCACCAGGCCTCATTGGAAGTATGGCATTGTACAGGCTCAAAATAAAAAATACGCTTTTATTATAAAATGAACTAAAAAGTAAAAAAGAATTTTGAATGTAAAGTTTTTATTGCTCCACCCAGAATTAGGAAACAATCTACCTTTCGAAATGGAAAACAGCGTGGGACTCTTTTCCTATATACTTATTTTATTAACACCGGAAATTTTCGCTAGCGCCCCACGCTTTTTTACATTTCGAAAGGTAGGTTATTTCCTAATTCTGGTTGGAGCAATGAAAACTTTACATTCAAAATTATTTTTTACTTTTTAGTTCATTTTAAAATAAAACCGTATTTTTAAGTTTTTTTAAACTATATTTTTTATTTTCTACTTTTTATTCTATTCCGCCATTTTGAGGTGACCGCCATATTAGATTTAAAATGACGTCACACAGCTTACTGTACTATACTCGTCATACACTTTCATTTGATACCCATACCGAGGGAGTTGTAAAGAAAAAGGTTAACCGCCATTTTGTGTTGGCCGCCATTTTGATTTTGGAATCACGCCACACAGTTAATAGTATTCTAATTGTCACACTCTTTCATTTGATCAGCGCTTCAAATATGAATTTCATCAAACAGGCTTCAACAAGTAAATGTTTATCAAACCTGTCGTGTTTGAGTCAAATCATTTGACAGTCTCGGGGGCCCTTAAGGCTCCTCGAGCAAACATTTAAGTTGAAACGAACACAGCACTAAACAAATCTAGCCAGACTCTGGTCAAAATTCGCGTAGCAACATTTTTATAGAAAATCATAAATAATAATTAATAATTTCTGCCGTTCCCTTAATTTTCGGTAGAATATGCTCAGTATTTAATGTAGATTGTCTCTTCTTATCCATCTACAAAAGCTACACAACTCACCATCTTCTCTTCATATTGCTTTAAAAGCTGATCTCTTCTATACTGAAGCTTATCCCTTTCCTTCCTTTCAATAAATGTCCTCTGATCAATATTTTCTACAACCAAGTTTGATGTCATATTCTGATATAATCGTTGCATTTCCCGATTATGATGCAGTAAATTCTTAATCTTCTGGCAATTTCCATAGAGACCCTCCTTAAGCTTCGATCTACCATCTTTGCACACTTTTTGCAGTTGAGCCAGCAACTGTTTTTGTTTTGCGATCGTTGATTTTTTGGAAAGGTTCTTGTATTCGATATGCTTAACTATTTATTAATCAAGAAATTTTTTTTTTAGTTTTAATTAAATTGTAAATTCGTTTTTTATTTTACATACGCAACACATCTATCATGCACCGAAATTGTTGTGTAAGTAAGACCAGCGCCCACTTGTCTGCCTTAAATTGATGCTTCTCGTAAAATTTCCAACCAAAGAGGACATGACGCCTTAAGGCTCGTGGCAAGCACGGTTTTGCCTTATCTGGTGGCCGTACCATTTCAAAAGTTATTATTAATGTTATTATTGTAGAAAAAAACTTTCAAAATATAAGACTTTCAAAATTGAATGACTGAAAATACTTTTACATATTTTCCAAAGCAAACTATTAACAAAATTTATTTCATTTAACTTACAGTTGCCTAAGTTGGAATATTGTATGTGCAGGTGTATATGTATGGCAGGTCTCTCTTCTAAAAAAATTATTCACTACTTAGTCCGTTCAAATTAGTCAAAAAATCGCTGTTTTTAAGAAATTTTTCCCACAGCTATGAGACCGGTGCCAAATGAAGGATTTCGGTCGTCTAAACATGATTTTCACAACCCGCAGTTCGAAAAAAGGGTTGTTTTTGAGAAATATACATATGTATGATGGTTTTCGCCTTTTTTTCTATTTTGAGGAGAAACTATGCATTTTGGTGAAAATATCAATAGAGCAAAGTTGTAAGGCGTAAAATTACCTACAAATTTTGTCTTCACTGTTTTTTTGAATTCCGTATAGTTACGCCGCTAGAGGCTGTTTTGCGCCTTTTTAGATTTTGAGCCAAAATTATCATTTTGTATGAAAAATTAAATGAGATCAAAGTAGTAGTTGCAGTTTTTCAACGGCTTTTCTTTGGTCGCTTTGAATCTGAAAAAGGCGCAAAACGGAATTTTTTACGGCCGTAATCGGCCGAATTTTTCAAACAATTATTTTTCTATTCTCATTCGCACATTACACCGTTTTTTCGGCCGTTGGCGTCCGTAGGTTTTATCCGATTAGATTTGAAGTTGATAATGGAAGTGCGCTCCCATAGAAATATTTATTAATCTTCTTTTATTTTATTTAGGATATATTTATATGTGTGACCATTTAAAATGAAACAACTAGCATTTAAGATGGAAACTAAAGTTCGGCCGAATTTAAAGTTGAAATTCGATTCAAAACGGCCGTAAAAAATTCGGCCAAATACGGCCGTAAAAAATTCGGCCGAATCTGCTGCAGTGTGAGACCAGCCTAATACAGTCCAGATTTGCCTTCATTATTACTTATTTTTAAAAAACTTAAAGCATTGAAGCTGCAAGATAGGGGGATTCATTAAATGGCACTACGCAGCCGTTTTGATTTCAGTTAATCATAAGACGCTGCTTTCAATGGTCTGAAGAGGTGAGAAAGAACATCATATGTTGAAAAATAAAACTGTATGAATTTATATTTTATGTGCTTAATTAAAGATCGGTCCAGTTACTTTCTGATATACCTATGACGTATTTTAATAGTTTTCAATAATTGGTAGTGATTAAATTTTATTGGTTGACCGATCATTAAAACAGGTATCGCGTCGTAAAGATGAAATCAATTTGGACCGGAACTATTAATAAAGGGTCAGCCACTCGAGGTGTTACCAATTTAAACTACTACAGGTTTGTCAATTATAATTCTTTTTATTTAATAATTTAAGATAATTTTGCAAAATACATAAAACTTCATAAAAAAATATGTTACTGTTAGATATGATTACCTCAGGTGCGGATGATGATATCAACTCTTCTAAATGACGCTGTACTCAAGTTTTTATACATATAGAACAAGAACAAGACCCGATACTCCGTCGACGTCAACTGTTAATTATCCCTAACGTCCCATATCAATTTCAAACCCTAACCAAACCAGTTAAGAGAACTGTGTGACACTATTGGAAGGTCAACTGGCTGGGGCTTACCTGGGGTGGAAGCACGTAAGTTGTTTCAATCGACCTCTTCATACAAAAATTCTGAATTTTTGTATCAAAAGGTCGATTGAAACAACTTACGTGCTACCACCCCTGTTTTTTCCAATCCACTGATTGCGATATGTAGTTCCGAAATGAAAACTGCGTTCTTTTTACACTGTCATCCAGATCAGATCAGCCGAGCTTAAAAGAACGGAGTTGGATCATGGTATAAATTGTTTTTTAAAGTTATATTTCTGATTTTTGACGTGTCCTGTCGCAATTTATATCAGTCTCTAAAACTTATTAAAAATATTTCTGCTTTAAAAACAATTCATAAATATCCTTAATCGACTATCAAAATTAACAAAAGGCAACTTTTAATAATTTTTCCAAATAAATTTACGAAATTTTGCAGAACTACCAACACACAAGACTATAAAAGCAGTATATTTCCCAATAAGATGTGTATTGGATATGGTTGCTACACAAGCTATTTTCGTATCACAGATTGTGATCCAAATCTTTTTTGGATCAAGTTGTTGTTGTTGGTTTACTTGAAAGTTAATGATCTGAGTAGGATTACGGTGTAAAAAGAACGCAGCTTCTGTCGCTATCCGTGACACCCGAACCATACAAGCAGGAATGCATTCAACCAAATCTGTGAAGCCTAGGCAGAATAGATGAGGTAATCGGAAATGCTGCCTCGACAAAATTCTATCGCTACTATCCTAGCGATTATTTAACGCGAAATAAACGCGCTCCTGTCTCCACGGCAATCTTATACCCGCAACACCAGATTGGCCCACTCGGCTCATTCCCTCCGCCGACAGCCCCCCCCCCTTTCAGGCACTCTTCAAACTATAAATTGCTTCATAAATAGTTAAAACGCAGCGTTCATCGCCACGTCCTTCAAGCTTTACTTAACCCTGCCTAAGCCTCGTTCACATTGGCGAGTACAAAGGGTTAGTACGTGTTGGCTACTGGTTATTGCCAGTGACTGGTATGCCAGTACACGCCTCGTTGGAACACTTATGCTAGTGTATTGTCTTGGTTAGTTCACTAACCTGGTGAGTAGTGCCCTTGCTAGTAGATAGCCCAGGGGGCTATTTACTAGCCCACTATCCTCCACTTCTCTAAACTAACCACTTAACTCGCCTCGTGCGAACAATGACACGTGGGTTAGTAAACGATTATTTGACAAGTAATTTACGATTTTCTGTGAAGTGATTTGATTTTTTGAAAATTTTTTTGTTTTTTTTTTACTTGAAAATGAAGTGGGCAGAAATTGAAACAATTAAGTTTTTAGAATTATATAGGGGCTTTGAGTGTTTGTGGGACAATGATTCTGTAGATTACAGAAATACTCAAAAGCGGCAGGCAGCAGTGGAAACTTTGATTAAGCAAATTTTGTTTTGATTGATACCCACAACTAGTACACTAACCTGTCTACACTGAACTGCGTCTGAACATCTACTCACTTATAACTAACTTAGCTTTGCCAGTACCTACTAACCAGGGACTAACCACTAGCCCACTAGCACACGCCAATGTGAACGCTGCTTAGTCGCGGTGGCTATAAAACCAGGCATATTTAAAAACAAGAAATTGAATACTTGTAAATTATTTTGCAATTATAAATATGAATACAAACGAACAAAAGAATTCCAAATAAATAATAAACAATTCATAGTAGTTACAACAATTCCAACCTATCATTGGTCAAACAAACTCAATTCAATCTCTCACCTTTTTCTTTTCATAGAGCTTCAAAAGCTTATTCCTATCATAACGAAGGCTGTCCCTTTCCTTTCTCAAAACGAAAGTCTTTTGGTCAATGTCCTCTACAATCAAGTACGATGGCATTTTCTGGTACAACCGCTGCATTTCTCGATGGTTATACAGCAGATTTCTAACCTGCTGCGGATTTCCCAGCAGTCCTTCCTGCAGCTTGATTCGACCCATCTTGCATTCATTATAAATTTGGGCAAGTATCTTCTTCTGCTTGTTCCGTTCATCGCGGGCCTTCAGTACAGCATATTCGGCATTTTTAGCTATAAAAATTGAACAATTAACTGCAATGAAATATCTTTTAATAAAACTTTATGAATTTACCTAGAATATCTATCATAGTTTTATACTGCCCGGCATAGGTGGATAGCGCCCATTTTTCAGTCTTGAACTGGTGGTGATCCAGGAACCGCCACCCGAACAAATGATGACGCTCGATGGATCGAGACTTGATACCTTGCTTTCTTTGGGCCATCACCATTTTGTTTTTTTATAATATAAAAAATTTATAAAAAAAAATTTCTATAAAAAAAAGACGGACACAAAATACCAAAATTTAATATCCGTTGGCAAATTATTTTGACATACTTATCAAATTTTTAAAAATTTCGTTGCTTTCTATGTTTGCAAAAATTTTTGAGGGAAATAAATGTGAATGCAAAAATTTAAGTTGAACCATATTTAAGGCATAAATTGCTTTTCATTTGTCTGAAATACACATACACCATTCTAAATTATAAAAAAACAGCCCAGTTGAAAAATAGACATTTTTTTAACAAATTCTTCTTCGTTTAAATATATAAACGACACCGCAAAATTTTGGAACTCCATACCAGGGGCTTGGCTATCTATGAAAATACCAATGGTACATTTTCATAGATAGCCAAGCCTCTCTAACAGCTCTAAATTGCGATGCGCTTCAAGGTAGTGGAACGATGGATAGGAGAGCTAAGCTAGACAGGCTCTGTCAAAGACGTTGAAGTTGACGTTGACGAAAGAAGTTTATTTATAAAAAATTATGAATTTGCTTATAATCATTTTATTATCCAAAACAGAAGTTGTTAATTTCAATATATTCTTCTTCAGACTCTGTCTCTATTTGTATGCTTTCCTCTTCATCATCCTTATCGGGCGTTACATTTAAGCAAGATTGACCTTGGCAATTACCACAAACTGGTGAAGAAGACCAACTTTTCTGCAGCCGTAGTTTAAGCTACAACCTTTGTTTTACATTGATATTAGCAGCTTCAAATTTTTCACAGAACATAGAAATGAATCGGTCCTTATTCGCATTCCCAAGGAATTTTTTCTTAATTTGTTGGATCCATCAAAGAGAATATCACGGGATGAAAGGAAATAATATTCAATACTAATGCACCTCTTACATGCGTGGATTACGCCTACTGGGAACACCACGTAACAAAACGCACCTTGCACTCTACCTCAAAAGTGGCGTACACGATTCATGAGAAACATAAAATTTAGAACTCTGTAAATCAAAATATCTCAAAAACGGTTACTCGTACAAGAAAAAGTTATAAAATATTTTTTGTAGGAAATTACCTAAGCTACAAATTTTATTCACATAATTTTTCTGTAAAAGTTAACATTACTGAGATATTTCCGAAAAATCGCTTTTGGTTACCTTTGACCCGGCGTAAAATCGTGTCCGAGTCTCAAATCGATGGGGACTCGTGACATTTTCCTTAGAGCAATAATATCAATGTCCATACCAAAATTCAGCTTTCCCGGAATTTTTCCGAAGTAAAATATCTAATTTCCCTGGACAGAAAAAAATGTTTGCTATATGTTTCGGATCGGGAAAAAAAAATTTCTTCCCATCCCTGCCAGGTTGCCCCATTGTAGTTTCGGCCCTGTTCGCGGACATAGGAACATATAGATCGGAACGAAAAAAGCGATTTCCTAGCTATGAAGGGAGTCTCTCTCCGGGCGTTGAAGATTGAGATAGTTAGCAGCCCAATGGCGCGGTCAAAAATCCTATTTTTGACTACTACCTGCTTTTATACAGCCAAAGATGAAGCGCACTGGAGACTTGCTTTATCTCTAGGACCACTTAGGCTACTTACAACAAAGAAGCAACAATGAACCTCCTAAACAGACTCGAAAGAGATATTTCCAAAATTACGGCAATAATCACGGGACATTGGTCCATATAGGACCACGCTGCCAAGCTGGATATCTCGCACAACGTCAGTTGCCGTAGCTGCGGGGAAACGATCAGGAGAGATACACACGGTTATTTTCTGTGTAAATTACTGACTGTAGCCAAAAGCCAGGCAGCGCAAACTAAGCAGCTCCGTTCGGGAAAACTTAAAACAGAATAAGAGTCGGGCGCTCATAAGCTTCCTAAACTCCACAGGATGGCCTCAAACATCCACCACAATCGGTCAAACAGCCACCTAACCTTAGGTACATGAGTTATATCATCAAAACGGCAGGCCAAAGCGCTAATTGAGTATACGCTCGTACTGGAGGAAGATCCACACCCAATCTAACGATTCATAAATAATAATGTGAAATATTATTTAATGTTTTACGACAACTTATTTACTTAGTAAGTTCACTAAGTGTTTTAGCATGAAATTGATTTGCGTTTAACCCGAAAGAAATTATTTTCAATCGTATATTAACGTATTACAAAATTTACTTTACAGCTATGAATAAAAGTTACAAAAACAATTATTTTGCAATTCCGTTTAAGAAAATAACACGTTCCACTTTTTCCAGGTTGATATATGTACCTAAGATGTACCCAGATAGAAGAAATTCTACAAACAAAAATAATCGATAGCATGAAATTATGAAATCTTAAAGTGCAAAAGATTTGAGTAATATTTACTGAAACGGTTGCGACGTAGACATAAATTATTAAGTGTCTACCATAATCACTCCCTACTTACTCCTTACATTCACAGGTAACCCTTTTTTCAGTTAATTATGTGGTGGCGCCCATCCTCGTTCAAAAGGAATTCGTACCTTTGTTTGCACTTCTAAAAGTATTGTCTCATCTTCTATGGTGCAATCGCAGTAATTTTCCAGCAACATAGTTCTATACCCGAATGCTTGTCTATGCTATTGCAACAGATAACGATTTACTGAAGCCCCATAATGAATCAAGAGGAGAAGGAATCCACGTTATTGATTCGGTAGTTAGTTATGGCCATAAGAGTTGGACTATCTTGTTCGGCATGGGGTCAAACTGGAGGTCCAATTGAATTACAGTTCAAATTGGTAATAAGCTCCTTTTCATCTTTAACTACCATCGGATTGTGGCCCATATATCAACGAGCTTCTAATCCACACTGGCACGGTGATGTCTCATCTGGAGGCGAATCGAGGGCACAACAATTATATTGTCTTCGATCACGAATTTTTTCTTGTTAGAAGGGATTCGGACAGATTTGCTAGAAAGAAGCGGTCTGATGTTGCTGATAATAATTGGTGAGCATAGAAGGTGGAAGATGTCGACGAGTTGATTAAGATCAATTTGCTTCTTTGGTTCTTGCTTAGTTTACTTAATAATTAATCAGACATGTTGTTTTCATCTTCTTGTTATTGTTTTGTAGTCTGACCTCTGGGATCATTGTGTGATCTTCTTTTTAAAGGGTAGTTTATATAATAAAATCAGACTATGGTTCACTGATAAATTATGGGATCTTTCATTATATCGAAACAAGGGGAATTATTTTCGATCTGATTTCGCAAATTGAATGTTGGTTAACTGCGATCGACCAAGGGTATCACAATTAATTAAATATATAATGAAATTATTACAAGTTATTGATTTTGAAATATGTTTGCCCAGTGGTTTTTGTACCATGTAAGTGTCGTGTTATGACCTAGAGCTAGATCAATTTGGAAAGCAAAAGCCGCAAAGGATATGCATGACGGGATTTTGCTAAAATTGCGATACTCATTATCTTCCTATGAAGCTGTTCGACTTTTCGTAAAATAATTCGTGCCTATCAGAAAAAGAATCGAACATATACCCTGTCCTGCAATCTAGAATCAGCTACGAAGTTATAACTTTTCGCCGAAATCTATGATTTGGTTTTCGCCAAAAAAACGAGTAGAAATACATGAGTTAGCAGAGAAGCTAGGATACTCAACCTGCTTGCTGCATACCCCATAATAAATTGCACATGTAACAATTACTTGGCACAGAATGGCTACAATTTACTCTTAGTAGTTACTCTGGATCAAATATGAATTCACATGCAAACCCCTAATAATCCATTGTTGCTGAAAATCTTTTTTGTGTCGAACGTAGCAAATGTTTTATATCAAAATCAGCTTAGCCCACCTAGTTATCTCGATCATGACATCCTGTAACTTTCCCTAAAATTCACAGTTAGAAAGAATCAGCAGAAATTTATATCCTTGCATACATACTTGTAGGAACGTTCGCCCATGGGATCCAATATACCGCCTCCCTGACATCGACGATCATTGAACTTCCGCACACATAATTATGGCAAGTAAAACCGGTTTTACTACACTGCTCGGAATGCAGACTAGGTATAATATTATGTGTAGTATTTTGAATGATACATGAATTTTAAATGGATTTGTGCAGATGAAAATTTCTCGTTAGGCCGGCTCCACACATTGGCACTAAAGTTAGCCCCAATGCTACTTTTCCAACGTGTGGATCGAGAAATTTGCATTGGGGTGAGTAGGGATACGGAATCGGTACTCGATTCTTTACTCATATGAGTATTTGGCTTTCGTTTCTACTCATATCAGTACTCGATACTTTTGACCAAGTAATTTTACTCATATTAATACTAGAGGTAGAATCGAGTACCGAGTACAATTTGCATTCAAGCCAGAATTCAAGCTAACTGCAAGTTTATCGCAGTCGTGAATATTTTCCATATAAACGCTTTACACCTATTTGTATTTTTCTGCCTTAATTAAGGAGAGTTAAGGACCGTTTTCGTCCCAAACTCAAAGAGGAAATGTAAACTGGAACTCCTTTATCTTTATCTTTAAGTTTGTATGCTTCCCTGCCTCTTCACCAACGTGGAATCCATGTCCGTGCAACAGAGAAAAAAGCATTAACATTTTTGTACGATAAAAGCTGCAATTTGCGTTTCCACATTGCGTTTGGGATGTGAACGGGCCTTTATAAGTTTAAATTTGAATCCCATCGATGCTACATAAGTAGTTGTAGTCTCCCCCAGCCGGAAATCAAGTAATGCACACAATAGGGCAGGTCGGCAAGTATAAAACAAGCCTTCTTTGCAAGTTATCAGAAATGCCAAAAGCAAGGAATGGCAATGTTGAGTTTTTGACCTAACCAATATAATTCTATTTGAAGGAAGTAACAGCACTAGTTAGGATTTTATCAATATTTATTGCACAAAAATGCACATCGGATTCTTATTTTTATTTTTAGGATTTTAAATGTAATTTTAGCTCTAAAGCGTTTGAGTCAACTCCAACTAAATCTTTGACTCGTGCGTTCTGTTTCAAGGAAAAGCCAGAGATGCTGAAAAAGAATAGATCTCTAAATATGGTGGAGTTGCCGGAAAGTCTAGATCACTGAACTGTGAGTTCAGTGATCAATGGAGTGTTCCGATTGATCGTTATTGATCGTGTTCATCGTGTGGGAAATTGTTGTGTGACTAGATGAGCAAAAAGTCTTGCAGTGCTAGGCAAAACGTCTTGGTGTCCTTGTCTTGCAGTCTTCCCTTGTCTTGGTCTCTCAAGACCAGGCAAGACTGCAAGACCAAGGCTGCAAGACTTTTTGCTCATCACTATGTGTGACTTCGCGTAAGACTCGGTAATTGTTTGTACGCGGTCACCACAGCAAACAGCCCCTTTTTATTGAGTACTCATCGTTTCTCAAGGAATTGAGCACTTTTGAACGAGTAAAAAGTACTCATTGAGTAATTTTCTTTCGATTCTACTCATGAGTATTTACTCGAGTACTTTCCACGGATTCCGTGGACGGCGTGAGTGACCAACGTGTGGAGCCAGTGATAGAGAAAAAAATTAAGAAAAATGTTTCGTAAGTTCTTCCACTCCCTTCGCCCTCTCATCCATAAAGCCGGTTTTACGTACCATAACTATGCTTCGTGTGCGGATAGGGTTGCCAGGTCCAAAAATAAAAAGGCCGAACACTGCGTTACATTTAGCCGGACATTTTTCTTACCCATTTTAAATAGAAATAGAGTCGGTTTGGTATTTTCAATCGTTTATTAATAATCTTATGTCAAAATAAACTAAATATTCTTCATTAAACAAAATAAACAATCATCTATTCTCCTTGGACGGAAAACTGGTCATTTCATTATAGTCCGGGAGGCAGAGTTGCATTTTGGATGGTCATTTCAGGTCGCTTGATTTTTTTGTAATTGATAGTTTAGATAAGGCTTATAACAGTAGCAAAAGTCAGCCACCAGAATCGCGATGGGGTTAGTGGGGAGAAAATGTACAGATCAACAACTTACTACCCGAAAGGAATAATTTCCAAAATGAATCATTTGGCACGAAATGACCAGGCCACTTGCAACGCTCACTCCGGGACTACTTTTTATTAGTCCGGGATGAAGCGTTGCAAGTTACCTGGTCTGCTTAAATCTTTGTATGCAAAACAAAGAAAAGCTTTCAGCTATCATCTACCTATGCTACGCTGCGTACCTACTGTGCGTACCCACTGACATATAGATATGGACTGCTAATTGACAACTTTCAATGGCACCATTTTTCTCCAGAAGAAGAAGACCTTTTCTATGTAAACAACAATTTTTTTTCGAATTTAGAGGCAAATAAGTAATAAGATGTATGTTATAATTGATAGAAATAATTTTCCATCATTATTTTTTATTTAGTAGCAGTTTTTTCGTTAAATAAATGTATTTTTTTTAAATATGTGAGGGTTTTTTCCCTCTGTTTAACGAACTTTTAAAAATAACGAAAGTAGAGAAAGAAGTAAAAACTCTATAGCTGTCTAGTTTTTTCTAATTATGTTTATATCGCTGACATGCACTGAACTGTTTTTTATTTTAAAACCGATTAAAGTTCATAGGATTTTGAAGGGGGAACGAGACAACGATAGTTTTTGGTGCCACTTTTTTGTATGGGATTTTGCTTATTTAGCAGTCCATATCTATATGTCAGTGTGCGTACCCCTACATGACCAGAGGGACAATCGCTTAATATCCGGTCATACGCCGGACAGGCCGGACATGCATATATTTGGCCGCCACGACCGTAAAAGGCCGGAAGCCCATTTACAGCATTTTCGTTTGCTGTGTTATTATCTCCACGAATCTTTTGCAGGGTCAAAACAAAACGCATATTTTCTTCTACTTCCATTGGCCCAATCTACACTAGTATTCCTTCAGCAGCAGCAGAACCGGTTCTACAAGTAAATCTTTGTCTACACTGGTATTCTTTCAACACGAGTAATTTTCTTGTCTTTACACGGAGATATCTGCGTACATGTCGATAAATTTTCTACCCACGGTAAGAGTAAGAGAGTAAGCAGAAGCACATTGTGAATGTGTTAAGTTTTCACGCCGAAATTTCCTGGTGAACATGTTACTACACTACCCTCTTGTCCTTCCTATACCCCTCTCGGTAAAAACTGGTTCTCCTGCTGAAGGAATACTAGTATAGATTGATCCATTGATGTGATTTTAAAAGCTCAATGTTTCTCAAAAATCAAATCGATGGGCACTGTGAAATGTGGTCCCTGTTGTTGCATGCACAGTCTGGTTTACGCAAAAGCACTAGTTACGAAACTGCACAGCTGAAGGTGATCACCGATCACATTGCTTTTCTTGAGCTTCTTGACTTTAGTAAGGCTTTTAACAGTATTAGCCATATGCTTCTAGGAACTAAGCTAATAGACAACTTGAGATTTTTACCGTCAGCTGCTCCCTTAATTCGGAATTACTTGCAAATTCGATCTCAAAAAGTAATTCTACAAAACTCAATTTTAGATTCTGATAAAGCATAGTGTCTTGATAAACTGTAAATTGCACATGTATCATCACCATACATACGTCCAAATTTATTTAAAGAGTCCTATTGGATTGGTTGAGAACTCTGTGTATATTAATGCCGATCTTGAGCGTATCTATCAATGGTGTCTTTCCAACCACCGCTAAATGCATCTACATATATCCTGCATTCCAATGTATAGGAATTACTGTCAATTAAACAGTTCTTTCCTTCCACCTATCATTCCCATAAACACGTATTTACCTTACCAATTCAAGTCAAAATTCTAGATGTCCATCTGAACTCGCAGTTAACCTGCTGCAATCATGTTTCTTATACCCTATCTAAAATATATGGTAATTTTCACCGCTGTACGCTTTCACTCTGCCTATAGGTACTCGTTCAAAGCTAATCAAAACTCTAATTTTACCATACTCTACTTACGCGAGCTTGAACTTTCCGTCTCTTGTCACGATTTACTCAATGTAGCCTTCAATGATTATACAAGGTTTATTTATAATCTTCGCCGATCTGACCATATCAGCCGATAATGTTCTTCCGTTTGATGCCAAAACATGTTGTTTTAAATTGTAAACTATTCACAATCATTCTTAAATAGGCAACGAGTTTGAACCAATTGTTTAACTACCACAAGTCACGGAAACTGAAATGTATAAAAAAACAAAGATAATTATAGCCTTATTAGCATTAGAACAACGCAATCCGGTGGCACTAATTCAATTTTGGGCACTAATAATACATTTTACCCCATTATTATTCGTATTGTAATTTCCCCGCAAAGAATTTCCTAATATGAAAAACAGTCGAAACCGATTACTACATTACCTTATAATGACAAACTCTCATTACATTTTAAAACATTGAATGGATATTTTTCCTGAATGATATAATCTGTCACGGCTCTCATAATCATCTGTCTGGGATCTGATGGCTCTCCCCATAAAATATCGTCACATCTTGCTTAATAAATCTCAAGAAATTGTTCAAGAAAAATTTCTCAACAATATCCAAATGAGATAAAAGGCAAGAAGCTTCCGACAGATTTCAGTTATCATCATTGCAACTGGGATCCACACGAAAAAAAAAGTGCAGCAGAAGCCAATTATAGCTGGGATGTAGTTACACCGAGCCAAATCACAGTACCTACTTGAGATTCGTGGCTTGGGCCTTAGCAGCAGGCACCCAAGTAATTTTTTGTAAATTGGCCCAGTCACACCTTCTGGAAGGTTAACCTTTCGACCGTTATCGATGATAGTTTACCTTTTTTTTTATCTTACTTGAGATATTTTTGGTGTCGACAGTATATTCTTGAGAGCTCGCAGAGAGAGATTACCACCTCCTTTCGTAGGTCAGAGTAATCTTCTTAATCTTTATGATGCCACTACTACCATAGTGTGGCTCGACATTTTCGGGCTCTGCTTCCGTTGCAAAATGTAGTTAAGTGCTTGTTGCAAAATTTTTTAAATAAAACTAGAGAAGACAAACCAAGGAAAAAAACAAAAAAAAAATGTTTTTTTTTCGAACAACAGAAAAAATGCAGTCAATTAGAGGAGATTACTTGCGGGGAGCTGCTATAGAGCCGTAGGTAAGGTCTTGCTTGTGAAAAAAAATATATTTTCAAGTCAATCAGTCAAAAAGTCTGCAAAATTAAGCATTAGGAATGAGTTTTTGGGCGTCCAGCATCTTTAATATACTCTCGCTATTCCATTGTGTGAAGTTGGATTGATACGACCTTTCAAAGGTGGATTGTGTTAATATTTTGCATTTTGTATTTGTTGCTGGATCAATTTGAAACTTTCTGCGGCCTTTATTTAAAATTTTTGATTCGTTTTGATTCTAATTGACCTTTAACTATGATAATCAAGTGCTAAAACGAGGTAAGTAATTGTTCAAATAGTTATAAATTATTCATTAATATAAACCAGCATGGGCTAATGAAAAAAGATTAATTGTGCACATTATTTTTAAAATATCATTTATTTTCGTTAACAAAATAAAATGTCAAAAGCGTGGTATCTTGTAGTGTAGATGACATACTCGAAATGTGGGCGATTTACTTTAGAGACTTCTTCAAAGAGAACCTAGATTACCCAGAAAACGATGCGCCAGAACATACAATAGAAGAAATTGCAAATGCCATAGCGAAAATAGAAAATAATAAGGATCTAAGACCAGATGGTATATCCACAGAAATCTAAAAAAAAGTGGGAGAAGCTATGCTATGCTTTACACAATCTAATTTACAAATTATGGAGATGCAGAAACAATGCCGGGTAGTCAGACAAACACAATGCTCTATTGCAGAATTTGCAATACTTAGGTTCTACTTACCCTCTACTTCAAAGTTGGCCTTGTGCGGGGAGTTGCTTTTTACTTTCTAGGGGTGAAAACTAATCCTATTGTAGATTCGAGCGTGTAATCGATTGAAAACATTTTTAAATAATAGAAAAAGAGCTGGTGGCCATTTTTGAGTACATCCTTGAGGCACATTGAAAATAGCATAAAAATTGTCCAGACATCCCAGGGTGTCTGAAATACATTTATTGCATATTATAAAAATAATATTGTTTAATCGCCTGTCACCATTTAAATCCCGACCAAATCGCCTGGCTTTATAATATTTCGCTTAATTAAATATTAAACTTGAAAATGTAAAAATTTGAAAGTGGCTCAACAATATTTTTTGCGTTTAAATTTTCGCAAATTAAAAAATTCGTAGCTTTTTTGCTTCAAATCCTTCTGCTTAATAAATTGCTTTAAATTCATTTTGTTTTCATATGACGTCCAGAATTGTTTTAAAAGAACACATTCTTCTTGTAGATCATCCGCAAGATCAATGGGGTACGATTTTTGGGGTTTTATGGCGTTAACTCTAACTTCCGTTTCAGGCCTTGTATCCAATTTGCATAAGACTGCAAAATTGGCGGTTACTGTGTCATAAGAAGATTTGCGTCTCCTCAACTCGTCCAAGAATTGGTCGCATATAGGCAAAAAGGTATCAACCCAATGGTCATGTACTAGTACTTCTCCCTCACAATGCCTTCTTCCTCTTGTGATTGCTTCTGCATTCTTTTGCGGATTTTTTCTTATTAGATTCTTCAAAAGCATCAAAAGTTTCTCGTTTGTTTTCTATGAAAGTGATAAGTGGATGTACTCGAAAAGCCTGGAAACTACCTCTACGTCTGTGTGGACACCTGGAAGAAATTTGAAAACTATATTAAATTGTTTTACTATATAGATCCCCAAAATTCAGATAATATTCGTTTCTAGAGAATTGAGCCGATAGTCACTTTTTATAGCTTCAAGAGGCGCAATTATTTCGTTCCATTTTTTTTAAGGCTGGCACAGGCATCTCCCCTGGCTGACCATCGCATATGTGATGTTCCGTTGATGCTGAAAAAAAGACGCATAATTTGTGCAGCAAACCGCAAAATTTTGTAGCTTCTGCGTAAACATTCAGCGTCGATGATCCGATAAAGGGCCGCAAGAAACGTATCTGTCATAAGATTGAGCTCTTCAATTGTTAATGTCGATATTCAGTATTTTGAAGGTGTCCATAACGGCTGTTTGTGACCAGTGTTGAACAAAAAGCAGAGGAATCGTTCAACTGGTTCTGCATTATTTTGAACAAATCTCACAATTAACAAAAGTTGGTCTACATTTGTTTTATCAAGAAAATATTGGTTTTATAACAATTATTTTTCTCTCAGTGTATTGCGCCGCCCCTCGCCGCCTGGCCCTGTGGTAAATACGCGTTCAATCAAGTACACGCATTTAAGATCTTTGAACAACCTGAAATGATAATCCCTAATACGAAGAAGAGGAACAGCCATAACTAAATATGAATAATGGACAGTTCCAAGCGGCAAGACGGCCCATGAATATACACCAGAGACAGCTGTTTAACTTTATTAAAGAGAGCATAGGGTTGCGGCACGATTGGTGGGCGGGCGCACTGAGTCTAATACCTGTACAGAAAGTTGGAATCATCGTAAACATGCCACTTCTGACTGGGAACAACTATTTAATAATAATGCGTCAGCATGCGTCTTTCCGTAGACAAGATCTCGTTGTAGACTTGTTGACGCTACACGCTATTCGACAACACTAGTCTGGATTCTGTTATACCTAAGGATATCGCCAGATTTTCATACTGAGACAAATACTCAAAAAGAGAACTTAGGACGAAGCATCAGCCTTGACAACCATGTTTACCGCAGAAAATAAGATAAAGCACAAAATTCTGCACCCTTTGGAAAAAGATAAGAAAACATAGGATGCATATCAATTCAAGGAGGCTGTCTCGCTAGCCGCTAATCTCTGGCTCAACCGGCAGCTTAAAAAAATGAACTCATACAACCTCCAAGATTTCATACTTCAAGGTTCTTCATCTCCTCCTCATGCATTCTCCAGACTTCCCTTTACCTATCCTATCATTTTTCTATCCTTCCAGCTAAGCTTAGTACTAGCCATTGCGCCATGACGTGACTTTCACATAAAAAAATTATAATTCATTAAAAAATATGCACTTCGTAAGCCCAAAACATAAAGATAAATATTATCTACTCGATTAAAAATTTTTTCTGAAGAAATAACTCACATAAACAACTAACCTCCATTTCCAAAACATTTTAAAAAATGTAACCACAAAAATCACCAAAATGGAATGACGCACGATTCACATATTTTTTCTTCAAATTAACCTTCTTTTAAAAAATAAAGACATTAATTACTTAATAAATCACAAAAAATTTATTATTACAAAAACTTTACAAAAAAGTTAGCCCAATTTAAAAAAAAATAGTTTAGAACTTTTCCTTTTGAATATTTCAACACCTGTAAGTGTTATAATTGAACAATTTATTCTTTAATTTTCCGTTTAGTACCTTCACATTCACGTAACACTTCAATTAACATTTGCAACAGATAAAAGTAGTCGGTGTCTGGCGACGATCATCATCATAAAAATGAATAGATTGGATTCAAACAAAGCATTTAAAAACTTTTTAATTTGCATCAAGTACAATGGAACATTTGACTACATGCAGAAAAATAATCTCGTTTACAATTTCTATCGTTTGCTAGTTTTCAGTTGCTTAACAGTCCCATTTCCATTATCGTTCGTGGTCAATCTTATGTTCCTGGATGACGTTAGTTCAATTCTTCGTAATCTATCAATTGGACTGAATGTGTTAGCATGCAGTGCGAAGGCATTGATTATCTGTCTACAGCAGCAGAAATTTATTAACATTAGAGATACTGTTAAAGATTTGGACCAGCGTCTTATATACGATGAAGCTGTCGAGGAAATGAATTCAAAGATAACTTGGTGCAAGTGGCTTTGGCGTGGCTACCTAGTAACATATGTAACCACAGTTTCTGCATGGGCTTTTGGTGCCTTATTCACTAAAAAAGAAATGTTCCCAGCTTATGTGCCTACCGACTGGAAAGGCTCCAATCTTGACTACGCCATTGGCTATTCATACCAATTAGCTGGTATCACTTTAGCTCTATTTCAGAATCTAGCATCGGATGCATACCCTGCGATTTATCTTAGAATCCTTACGGGACATGTACGAGCTTTACGAATACAAATCTTGAAGATAGGATCGCAAATGAATTTGAGCCAAGAAGAGATCTACAGGGAGCTTGTAAGAGCCATTCAACACCACAGAGCAGTCTTGAAGTTAATCACAAATTAATTAGCAATAATCGCCAAACTAATTTCAATTCTTTTACAGATACTTTAATGCAATTCAATCAGTTATTTCCAGCACCATATTCATCCAGTTCGTCATGACCGCAATTTTAATTTGTGTAACAGTTGCAGGATTTCTATTTTTTACTCAAACTCCAATGGAAATCTTTACATCTTTTGCATACTTAACCTGCGTAGTTATGGAATTTTCCCCATGCTGTTATTTGGTTAATGAATTTATGACTGAAGCCGAAGAAATTACAACAGCGATATTTAGTTGCAATTGGGTTGATCAGAATATGAAATTCAAAAAGGCGTTGATTATATTCATGCAAAGCACTCAAAAGAAGAACATTATTGTGGCTGGAAGTTTAATTGAAATATCTTTGGCAACATTTCTTGGTGTAAGTAAAGATCCCACTTGTTCTGCGTATGATATAAAGTACATTTTTTCATTGTAGATTGTTAAATTATCTGGATCAATGTTCGCTGTTTTAAGCCAAATGGAGAAAAAATAAAGAACCAAGATAACACTTAATATATTTTTAATTTTACATTTTCACGTACTTCTCTTTAGCACTTTACAACAATTATTGAATAAAATTTATCTATTCACTATGGTATTTATTTCAAAAATATTTTCTAGCGCAATCAAGAACCAAAACAGGACAGTTGCATCCAATATAAATTTTAATCATAATTCTTGTAATAGTATTATCAAACAGCAAATAAAATTAAACAGAAGTTTATCGTGCATAAAATTGTATAAGTTCAGCCTATCATTATAAATCGACATTATACAAAAAACTAAAGACAAGCTACTCTGGTGATATGAGCTACGAAAGACTTCTGTATAAAATATTTAAGTGTGCACTTATCTTTAACCTAGTATCCTCTTGATGGTATTTGATGGTAAACTCCAGAAGTTGTGAAAACTCGATGAAGTGCACTTGGACATATCATGAAATAAATTAGAAATGTTGTTCTGGCCTGTTGAATTAAAAAAGTCGCATGTTATTGGCTGGCAGCATCTAAGTTAGTAGTAAAGACTTGATATAAGTTACACAACAAAAGTTTGTACGTAAATTAATATAAGTTGGGAAGAAAATTACTCCTGAGTATAGTGGCACCATATTTTTAGATGAAATTGTATTCTTATCGTGTGTTATCTCCCGTACTTGCCCTATTGGCAATAAATATTATTCACGAGTAACAGATATTAAAATTAAGCGCCAATCAACTCTGCTTTCATCAATATCATCACTGCCTATTACATTTTCATCTTCTTGATTACTCATTGCAGTCCCTTCATCTAAAGTGGTTTTAAAACCAACTTTCAATCAAGTCAAACTTGAGATCATTTAACAATATTCAGAAGCGCATACTTAATCGAATTAATCGTAGTATGTATTATTATTTCAAAGAGAACTATTGGCAATCTATCCATGTAGTATTGAAAATAAATGGTATAGTAGAAATCTGAAATGATAGATGCAAATCAAAAAATATTTCGATATCTTTCAGCAAAGCTCAAATTGTCACAGCGGAGTGAGCGTCCTGAAAAATTGATCGCTACGATTTGTGCTATAAGCAACTAGAGAGCTATACCAAACCCAAACTCCCACCAATTCCGAAAGAGCGTATCGAGTTAACGTAGTAAACTTCTCAGGCCTACGCAAACGAACAGAAGAGCTAATTTAAAAGTTGTCTTCTTTTCTGACAACCTGCATCGTTTAACTTTTGGTAAATACCTCGAGTTTGATAAGAGGGATCGCTTCCGCAGATCCCATAGTTGCGAAACAGCTGTATAAAAGGTAACGACCGATCTGCGTTCTGCGCTCGACAAGAGTGGCATTGCGATACTTGTTCTTGTGGATTTCTCTAAGACATTCGATTCTTGGTTAGCTTCCTTCTGCTTTCCAAACCCCTTTTTTCCTCTCTTCTATCTAATCGACTTCAGTGTAGTCGCCACAACAATGTTGTATCCTCGTTCCTACCTGTCGTTGCGGGAGTTCCGCAAGGTTCAGTACTTTCGCTGTATTCTAATGTTTTTCCCTCTGTTTTCCAGCTTTTCCCTGTCCCTTGACAACATTCTAGCCTCTCATCGTCATCTATTCGACTCAAGCTTGTTATATCCCTCATTATGCCACATTTCCTCTATGGTTCGCTTATACATACACTTTGATTCATCCTGCAGTCAGCAGGGACGCTATCATCTTTTTAAAGCACAAAATTTATATCACCGACTCCGATCAGCCAAAGATGCATCGATAATTTTTGTGATTTTTTCAACGACGCTACTTGTCATGTGTATACAATAGTGTTATTTCTAAATTTTTCATTTTCATTTTGGACTGGCGTACTCCAAACTGGACATAATGCGTGCTTCCATTCTCCTTTAATGGCGCTAGTCATTGTAGGATTCGGGCCTATTGAAGTCTCTTATTCCAGTCGTCTCTAGGTCTTGCTAGTTCTTGTAATATAGGGCGTAATAGTAAGGGCCCACTTGGGCGCGCGCCCTCCTCCGCTCGCCGCCGCCTACCCTCCTCCGCCCGTCCCCCACGCCACAAGCCCGCCGCCCGACCGCCCTGGGCCCACATACGCCATTAGGAGTAGGGAATTACATAAACTAGTTGGTTAATTCAATAAATATTAAAAAATTAATCAAATTGACCAACGCTCTTGGTCATTATTCATAATGACCGGTCAATATTAATATTGCCCTGGTTTATCAAATTGCCCGGAACATATATAATAATTAAAATTGTGCTCAATTAGTCCAATCATTACAATTTCTAAAGCCCACCTCCATTACCATTCAAACAAAAGGTTATTGCAAAACTTCTCTCTCAATAATTTGAACAGAAATTCAATAAAAATAAATTTTTCTACACATTTATTTAATTTTCAATTTAACATTTTTCATTTTGCAAAACACAAAAACAGTAAGAAACCATCAAACTATTAGTATTTTAAATATCCTGCCGAACAGAAAATAATCTTTCTACAGAACATTTTATATCCTAAGCCGATTCTCTACCACTTTGTGATTTATACTTATATCTTTTTTTTGTTTTCAATTTATTTTTATTTTTTATTTTTTTGGTTTTTGTTTCGTTTAAATATTAATTTACACAAATAAATATTGTCGTTCGTGATTTTCATTTTGTATTTATTTGTTACTTTTTTTTATATTTATTTTGCATTTAATTTTTTATATTTTAACACTTTTATAAACTCCAAAAAAAAATTTATTTAGGTTTTATTTAACTATTTTTTATCTTTTCCCATTTTTTTTTATTTCTTAATTTATTTATAAGGAAATAAAATTCCCACTTAAACTGTGCAATAATTTTGTTTTACCAGAAAATATCTTTTTTTTCTTCTTTATATTACTTTTTTTTCGTTTATATTTATTTTTTTATTTAATTACATTTTTTTAATTACATTATTATACATTGTTTTGCTCCTCGCATTTATTTGTTTCCGTTTTAGGATTTTTGTTTTCTGATTTGTTTTCTTTTTTGTTGTCTTTTTTACTAAGAGGCATTTTAAATACGTTTTACATAAGCACGTTGCAAAAAAATATTGTAAATTTATCATTAAGCTTTTTTTTATATAATATTTTGTATCTTTTTGTTTCTATTTAATGCTTGACGGTGACTTACTTATAATATTGATGTTCTAATTCTCATAAGATTGACTTCTTACCTAGTTTTGAAAATATATAAATTTTTTTTTTGATCTAAACTAAAATAGATTTTGTTTTTATAAAAAACGAATACTTAACTACAAGCGGCTTGTACTCGTACACTTCGTTTTTCATAAAAAAAAGCATCTATTATTACCATTCTGAAATTTAGATAACACCAATATAACTCTCTTCATGAAATCATTTGCTTCGCGTAATGGTAGGATTTCAAAAAAAAATATTAAGGGCCTGCCCTTTGTATAAAATATAATTCAACCATTCTTACTCAAGAAAAATATTTTTATTAAAACCCAAAGTACTTAACAAAAAGGAATTTGTGAAAGGAAATTATAAGCACCTTTTAAAAAACACATCACAATACTATTTTTTTGTTTTTGTAATAATTTTATTCATCCAATATTCATTCACCAGAATATGCCGATTTAATTAATTTTTTTTAAACAGTAGCAGTATTTTTCTTTTACACAATAATAGATTTAAAGAAACAACACAGGAATCTAACTAAAAAGAGAAAACATTTAAGGTAAGAACTAAATGAAACAAAAAAGCTATTATTGTATATGTACAATTATTATCGATTTGTTTTTTGTTTTTATTTTCTATCCTATATATGAATATGTTTTTGTAGCATTATACAATAATATAATCTAAAATTAAAAATTGGTGCAATTTCAACTACTTTTTATGCAACACGGGTGATTACATTGCTTCCCAATTGGAATGATAAATTAACACTATTAAAAAAATTTCATTGTTTTAAAATTTAAATAATTTGTTACTTTTTGTCAGAGCAAAAAAATATATATAAATAAATAACAAAAAATGCGTCTCGTTTACGTATTTTTTGTGGAAAACGCACCACATTTAAATGAATTACAAAAATAATAAATATTTTTTTTAGTTTATCTCCTTCAACTGCACAAATATTTATAGTCAGATACTTCCAGCTCAGTGACTTAATTGTACAAAATCCTCGCAATTACATTTAAATATACTATATAGATGGGAAAACAAGTATGAAATAATTATCTAAAAGCCCTAAAAGTCCTAAAGTCGAATAGATGTTGTAATTTTTATTGCAGAAATTTCTAAATAAGAGCATCAATAGCTTTATACAATGAAAAATATCCATAAAAATATTTAAAAAAAATTAAGTTTAAATAAAATGTTCTTATCCAAATTTGGAAAGTAGATCACATCAGCCCAGACTGCATCTGGGCTGATGAAAAACAATGCGTGTTATTCCACTATCAACGTATCCGCTTTCGTATATGCTACCAAAAGTCGTCTAGTTCCTTATAATTTGCAATATTATATCTAGGTATAATGTAGCGTGTTCTAAAAGGTATAATCAGTGCAATATACTAGGTATCATATGGGTTTTGGTTTTTATTGTAAAATTTTGAATAATATATAACCTTTAAAATATTTCGAACACTCCAATTGTATAGCGACACTAACTGTAATCCAAGCAAGATGGAAAGAACATTTTGAACGGCTCCTGAATGATAATACTGACACCACGTATACCAACGAGCGTACGGTCGTACCAGATGATGGTATTAACATGGACCCCCCGACGCTTGAAGAAATAACAGAAATAATTAAAAGCTTGCAGAATATCAAAGCGCCGGGAATCGATGGGATCCTGAAGATATGGATAGAGGAATACCCACCGAAGCACTGGAAGGAAGCCATAATAATTTGGCCCATCCATAAGAAAGAGGATAAGCTACGCTGTGAGAACTATAGGGGGATTTTACTACCTTCTATAGGATGTAGAATATTCACAACCTCCATAAAGAATAGGCTGGAACCTATCTCAGAAAGTTTACTAGGCGGATACCAAGATGGCTTCTGGCGAGACAGGTCAACCATCGACCAATTTTTCATACTAAAACAACTCCTAGAAAAATGCTGGGAGAAAAATGGTTAACATATACCAGATCTTTGTAGACTTCAAGCAGGTATACGACTCCATCCAGAAAAAGAAGCTATTTCAGATCCTACTCGAATTAGATGTGCCAGCTAAACTAAACCGTCGTAAGTAAGAGTTCAGAACACTCTAAGGGGTCCATTACCCGTTCATGCAAGCGTCAATCGATTCCATCAATCATGATTGATTGAAATCAAAATATTCAGATAATTACATCAGTCATCACCTTAGACGGTAGGTTTTCCGTCAGTCATAGCAGTGACTGCGGTAAAACTGATAACAAAGCCTATCGTGTAATGGACCCCTAACAGATGCCTTCCAAGTTAACCAAGGGCTCAAACAAGGCGATGGGCTGGCTCCTATGCTATTAAACCTAGCCTTGGCAGCAGTTATCAGTGATCGGGTATGCTGATGACATAGTAGGCAGTAGGCAGGTCAGCCCGAGCAGTCAAAGAATGCTACTAAAGAAGCAGCCAAAGAAGTAGACATGAGAAGCAACAAGGGGAAAACCAAGGTAATGCTGCAGACACGAGTAAATAGATCAACGATAGGAGGCAACTTGACGAAAAATGAACACAAGTTAGAAGTAGTTGACCAGTTCGCAACCGTGACGAATACAAACGAACGAACGAATCAGGGGTGGTAGCACGTAAGTTGTTTCAATCGACCTCTCCATACAAAAATTCAGAAGTTTTGTATGAAGAGGTCGATTGAAACAACTTACGTGCTTCCACCCCAGTAGTATTTTTTGGTATTATTTCATTTATCTAGCTATTAATACCTTTAATCATGACAAACAACTGGATATTGACACTAAAACAATCATTAAAATTGCTCAAAAACATTTTCTTTATCGACTTTTGGATATATCTCTTTTGGTTATAAAAACGGACCAGTGAAGTTTCTGGCAACATCAAGAATCATAATCTGTAAACCTTTCTGAGATAAAAACAATTGATAAAAGGGGGTCCTCATATTTTGCACACTCAATTCCCTCCAGCTCCCAGTCTATACATATTAGTATTTTTTGGAAACGATTAACGCTGTAGCATGTTTTTAAAAATACCTAAAACTTCAAGTATCGATTTGTTAAACAAAAATGAAATTTGTCTTAAAATAATCAAACTTAAATCTTCAATATCTTCCAAATGGTGAGGTTTACAGAAAAAATATAAGATACCTTCTTTGTAGAGCATTAAATTTCCTACAAAATTCTACGAAAACATTTTTCTGTACAATCAATTAATGATGAGGTATGAATTTTTTTCTATTGGACTGAGAAAAAAATAAAAAACTGCTAAACTGTTAAAGGAGAAACTGTTAAAAGCTTATGCATAAATTGAGCCTTTTAATAACGGCAAACGTCTTTATCGACACGAAAAGAGGCGATAAGGTTGTCGAAATCGTGTTGCCAAATCCCAATTTTTATTTATCGACAGAAGTCGATATCGACTCAAGAAACCAAATACGGGCCCTGGATTGTATCAAGTACGCGATATTTCTAGTCTACAAGGGCTTTTACCTACAAAATAAGCAATCAAGCAGCCTAACAGATTTCTTTACTAAAATAATAAGCGTTTAAATAACTACATCTTCTATCCACTGAAGTAAATAATATTATTCAACTATAGAAAAATTTCTGAAACTCTACAGAGTACGATTTTTGTTTTTATTAGTGTTGTACGAGTTTCACACATGGATCGTCGGATCTATAATGTTTACAACTCAAATTTTCGTAATGCAAACAACTTCTGGCATTGCTCTACAGAAAAGTGTAATTTTAAAATTGTACACTATTCACAGTTCTGCATACCTTTTTCCAAAATAGCCTTTCCTTACTAGACTTAATAAAAACAATGAGAGTCGGAACTACCTTCCTTTTAAATGGAAGGCATTTTAAGGTTGATCATTTTAAAAGATCTAAGTTTTCCTTTCAATTTTACTAAGGATTGTACTCACAAATTATAATAACATTTTGTCACAGTCTAGTGATAATTGAATCCCTCATACAGAATATATCAATGGTAAAAGTCACTCTCTAAGCATTCGAAATATTTTCGGTCACTTCTATTACATTGTAAACTATGCTAATTAAAATTTTAATAAAGATTTTACAATCACCATCATAAAATGACGTGCTGGAGAAACTACCCATCTTAATACTTACTAAATCACTTTCAACGGAGATAAAAAGGATCGAGATATTTCAACATTATTCGAAAATTATTGATAATATTTTATATCATGAAGTTATATTCCTTTTTTTATTATTTGAGCTCGTTTTTTTTATTTAAATACTTTAAACACATAAATAATATAAACTTTAACGTGTATACATTATCCACAAAAAATGTTCATTCATTTAACTAAATCAGTCAAGAAAGAAGCAGTAGGTATCTAAAAAAAATAATAATAATGTTTACCAGAAAAAAAAACTAAATAACCAAACTGAAACTTAATAAGAACAGTGCAAAAATTTAAATATCATTAAAAAAATACAATCTAGTAAGACGACATTTTCTTTTTATATAAAATCACCTTTTTCTGTTTCTATTTCATAATTTTCCTCATTTTGTTTTTTTTAAATATACATAACAATTATTAGTAGAACAAAACTTATAATCTTCAATTGTTGATTGGTTGTTTTAATAGGAATATATATTCGTTCTCTATTTTTTTTCATCTTTGTTAATATCTTATTTTTTTTTCACTTTTATAGTTATTTTCTAAATCATACAATATTTTTATGGTTTATCAAATGAATATACGAATTTTTTTCCGTCTTTATAACACAATGATAAAATACACTCGTAGCGTTCTTTTTTTTGCAGTTTACATTATAATTAAAGGTCTTTCAAACCTTATATTCTTTACTTATAATAACTTTTATAATATACTTTTTGTATTTAAATAATATTAGATTTTAACATTTTACTTGCAACTCTTTTGCGATATTTGCAACTGTTTTTTTTTATTTTTATTTATTACTTTTGACTTGAATTTATTAATTTTTATATATAATACAATCTAAAGAAAAAATTTCTTTTGTATAACATAATTAGCGACAGGTTAATATTTATAGAATAAGAGTTTACTAAACTAACTTATAACGCTCCGAATGGGTCTAATTGAACGCTTTTATTACCATTTTGGGCGGGACTCGGTTGTGTTACTGTCTGCTGTTGTGGCATCATCATACCTGATGCTGATTGTACTCCGGCACCTTGCATGCCCATCATTCCGGACATAGGTTGTGCTGTTCCCATTTGCATCATATTTGGTGCCATCATTGGTACACCCGATGACATTGGTGCTCCCATCATTGGTTGCATTTGTGGCATTCCTTGCTGTATTGACAATAAATGGAAATAGATATTTATTTTATTTCATTATTTATAATACCTACACAAAATTAAAGCAAGCAAGCATAATTTTTATGTACTGATTAGTGGGCATTCTAGAAGGATTAGTTTTTTAAGTGCTGAGATGCTTTTTTTTAAAATTGAATACACACATACCGAGTACATACACCAGGCAGGCACAGATAGCATATGTCAATGCATAAGCTCTCCATATCTTAGAAATTCAAAAAAAAACATTGCATCGAGTGCCTTTTAGTAATTTCAATTGGAGAGAAGAGAATAGATACTCCTAGTTATTCTATATTAGGTAACCAAATAAATTTGTGCGATTTTTGTTGGTAAAATATAAAAATTTATTACGAAACAGAAACAATTATTACTCACTATTATGAACACATTAAATGATCGTTTGCCTGCGTGACACCAATTCTTCTAAATTCTTCTTTATATTTCTAAAATTGAGCCCCTCAATGAACATTCGCTGCTTTGCATTGATACCGGCACAATTCAAAAAATTTCAAATTTCGTTTTATTGTTTAGAATATCTGGATTATCTGTCTACTTTCATCCTGTAAAATGACGTACTTTTAATTCTACAAGTTTTTGTCAGATAGCGCATTGATGTTTGAATGAAAATTTCTGAAATAACGGCACAACTCAAAAAAGGGTGGTGAAATCTAGGGGATGACTGCGGTTTTTTGGTTAAATTTTATAAATTTATCGAAAAGCACCGCAATTAATGAATTGCATATATCATAATAACTAATAACTGATAATAACTAACTAGTAAAAATAAATAAAATTTCTATTATTCAGCATTTTTCCATGATGTAAATCTTAAAAAGCCTCTCCTGTAAAATTGCACTTTTTTGAGTTGTGCCGATATCAATGCAAAGCAGCGAATGTTCATTTAAATCCTAAGACGAATATTTGATCCTGTCGCATTAGAACTAACGAAGAGCTTGAAGAAAAGTATGACAAAATAAATACGCGTTTAACGAGCTGCGAAAGAAAGAGTGCTAGCCAGGATTTTCAATGGTCGACTATCAGGAAAAGAAACGTGACCAAGAAATACGTGGACGGATGTTTTGGACGAACACTTTGGATAACAAACTGGAGAGAACTAGCAAGACCTAGAGACGACTAGAAGAAGAGACTTTAAGAGACTCTAGTCCTACAAGCACTGGAGAGCCCTGTAAGAAGATAATTTCATTTATGTATTTAATTATCAAGAGTTAGGGAAATGTGATATCACTTGACGGAATGGTTAAAGCAAAAAAAATATAATGATGATGTTTCCCAGCCAATTTTGAACAATTATCACACTTGTAAGAGGTCTTGAGTTATGCTTGTTTCTGAACTCAGCCCATTCGGTGAAACCGCCTATAACAGACTCATAACGAACAACAACCTACTTTTTTGGTGCAAAGAAGTATTTGTCGTGTAGTTATAATATTGGATAAATTGGTGATAACCAATGATACGCAAGCTAAGAATTAGAGCGTCCATTTCTGCAAATCGACAAAAGTCGTAGCAAAATCATATTTTCATTCAATGCGAAGATGCGATGAACAAATTGTTATTTACAGCCTGGCTAGAGTAGGGGCAAACTCATCATTTGTCGGTCCGGACCCCGGAACCTTTCTGCAGCTTAGCGAGCTGCCACGAAAGAACGGTCATCAAAAATTGAGTCGACCAGCTGTTTCTTTATAGCTGCACAAGGAAGCTAAAAGATTCATTCAAATCGATAAAGCTAAAGCGGAAAAACTTTTAAATTTCAAGAGGTGGGAGCTAGAAATAATAACAGAGCTCCTCGAGCGCTCAATTATCATTTAAGCAAAATAGGGCTGGTAGTTTTGGAGCTGTCGGTTCTGCGAAGCTCCCGAAAGTGCGGAGCACTGTGAGGCTACAGGGAGGAAAGGATTGAGTCTCCTCCATCGCGACTTCCCGGCTTCCAAAGAGATTTGGGATATGAGTCCTAAATCAATTTTAGGCTATATTAAAAGCCTTAACATGGAAGGTTTTTAACGACGGGGTTGGCTGGCACAATAGACCAAATAAAATAGGTCGCAGTGCCCGCCAAGGCGCCCCTAAACAAGAATAGAATAGACTTGTTATTTAACAATTCAAGACCCACACTTCAAATACACTTTCATCGACCTTCCCTACTTGTAAATGTGGAAACGAATGGCCTCGTCGTTCACGCTCAAAGTAAGTTTTATTTATTTAAATTATTGAATAAACAAAAACAACTTTGATATATGTATTATATGTTAAAAAATACCTAAATCTACTGAATACATAGGATTATATTGTCTCTAGACAGTAGGATTTATGTTATAAATAAGGATCTAAGTTTTCTTTTATAGGACGCACTGTTAATTGAAGGGGAGAAACAAGAGCTTTGACTATTAAAGAATATTCAGCATCCATTGACGGACTACTCATAAGCATGCTAGGTGCGATGTGTGTATTCCTTAAGTAATTTCGTATGTCATGTATGTCAAACTTCATCATTGAATTTAATCTCGTCCGATAGAAGCTGTAGTTCAAATTTTACGCTTAGGACGCCAAAATATCAAGCAAGAAGTTTTCTCCTACATTATAGCGGCATGAGATCAAGCACTTTGAGACTGTTACTATCTATTTACGTGAAATTTTGGATCCCAGATAAAGCATGCATATTCCAAAATAGGGCGGACTAATAAGCCGAAGAGTGTTATGGTAATCCATACAATGCGGTATTATTTATCCCTTCTCTTTATGAAACGTAAAAGCTTGTTGGCTCTGGCAGTCATATTATCATAGTAGAGATATGATCAAGCTGATTCCATATAATGTCGCTGAGATAATAGGGCTGCTCCTGTGTGCTCTTAGGGGAAAAAGTAATTACATGATATTTGCTGATGTTCGTGTTAAGTTGCAATTTATTGGTGGTGCACCAGTGATGGTTTATTGTAATTTTTCTGCACAAAGTCTTGAATACTCGTATCTTTATCTATAAACTTTGATCTTCCAAAGCCCTCTCCGACGATCGATCACTACAGCATCATCTTCAAATGCAGTACACATTTTTGTGTGGGTACTTATAAAGAAAGCATCGTCAAGTTACATTTGTTTACATTTAAAAATATTTTATAACAGAAATTCAACGACGGATTAATGCTAAGATAGATAACATCATATAAAAAACCTCTATCAATCAACAATTTAAAAAAAACAATAATGGCAATCTATATTTAAAAAACCGCACAAACCTTTTGGTTACCTCATACATTTTTAGAATATTTTTTGAGAAGTAGAGTGATGGTCTTAGTACAAAAAAACATCAATAAACACAAAAAAAAATTAAATAACAAAAAATATGTTCAAAGAAAACAAAACTTGTAAAAAGCCTTTTAACAGAAGCTTGGTTATCTAAGCTGAGCTAATCTTTATGGTTAACCTATATTTTATTATATTATACACCAGCTGTATAACGTATATTGTAAATCAAAATCATTTAAAATTGATATTAAATTCAGAACTGCTATCAATATTTAATAAAGAGGATCTGTCAGTCAACGCAATTAATAGACTTACCAGACAATTGACACAACTAGTATATAATAAATTAAATTGGAGGAACATAGGCAGTTATGTAATCTAATTATTTTATCTTCTTTCATTCCTTTGGATACCAACACACACAATTTTGTAACATAATGGGAACAATTTTTAATATAATCGTACGACTCTGGTAAAGCGTAGATCTTATCGTAAAAGAGTGAATGACATATACGTGAATATACTCAACTAGTTTTTCTTTTAGTTGTATAATTTTTTTATTATTAATAATAAGGAAAATTGCCATATTTACCAATTCATCTCGACTACATTCAGAGCGTAATAAAAAAATTATGGAAATAATGCAACTTGGCATTTTACGAATTCTTTCTGTAGTACGCTCTAGTATAGACCGCAATTAGTTTGGTTTGAATAGTAATTACATTTCTGACCCATTTAAACAAAATTAAATCTGAGAAAATAAAAAAAGTACCAAAGGCATTCTATTATGTATGCATAAAACAGATAGGAGATAATAGATATAAGCAGATAGGAGCACTATTCGCACCAATCAAAATCAATAATGGACTCAAACAAATGATCCGAGATTGGGGTGTGATAGCAAAAAATACAATCAACCACAAGTTCACCTAAATATTAATCCAGCAAACGTCATCGGCATCATTGAAAGAACATCAAAAGCTTTATAAGTAGCTTTCACTTCAACTATGCGAGCTGCACATCATTGAGAGCAAAACTAGGTACATCGAGTTCCCGTATGCGAAATAATCGAACACATCTAAGATAAGGTATGGCTTTCAGGGTCAGCTATAGCAATTGACAATAGCATGGAACCAGAAATTCGCGTTGCTGAAAGCCAACAAAGCCTTTTATAGTCTGTAAAACCTCTTCAAAATCACGCATCTAACTGCTGCTCTATAAGACGATGGTCTTACCAGTACTCACATATGGATCCGAGACTTTGGTAGTAAGGAAAAGGCACTTGTTCACCCCGGAATTTAGAGACTCTAAAATGACTATATCTACGAGCGCTATGGCAATATGTCGTGGAGTTAATAAGGCTCCTACAGCCACGAGTTGTATCAAATATACAATGACATAACCAAACACATCAAGATCTCACAACTACGCTGGGTAAAAGGTGTAACGAGATTGCCTAAACAAGCGCCCCAAAACTTCTGTTCCACCAAACGCTGAGTCTAGATTCATACCAATAAGTGGCAGGCTAAGCGCCTAGTGGCTAGCTAGGTGGCAGGATGAATTATCCAAGCGAACGAATGTGCGTGTAAGCGCTGCGTTTTTCATACCGACCGCGCCTCGCTGTGGCTAGCCGCCAGGTGGCTATACAAGCGAACAGGCGTGTTTGTTTTTTCCTAAAATATATTCAGACAACGTCGACCAACTGCAGCATTTTCTAATATCCTAGCCTAGCAGGTATCCTCTGATGTGAACAGTAGTATATCTTAGCGTAGCACCTATCTTAGCGAGCCACCTATTCTGTCACCATTGGTGTGAGCGTACACTGCCGGAAGTAGGCTACAAGGAAGACTTAGGAGGAGATTTAAAAACCACAAGAGTAAGCGACAAGATCAAGAACTATGGAAGAAGATGTTTAAGGAGTCCAGACGGCAGTAGCGCCAGTGATGATGATGATGATGAATAAGACCTCGGTGGACATCTAACTCGCATTAGTGAAAAGGAGCCTGCTCGAAAAGTCCATCGCAATAGATTTTATGGGATGTGGCTGCGGCAGAGAGGTAGAAAATTGGCGTAGACTGGGACATCCAGAGATTTTGGGATGCCAAACTGAATGACTTGGGCTTGGAATAGAGACGGGTGGAGAGACCAGCTTCGAAATAAGACCAGTTTCGAGGCAAGACCAGATCACAGTTGTAATAAGTAAATAACAAGCCGAACGCGTAAATAATTTTGTCAGTTGATACTTAGTATTCGTGACATGTAAATTAGCAAAAAATTAAAAAATTAAAAAGTACTTTTTTCTCATAATCAATCGCAATTGACTAACAATACGGAATGAAAGTTCTAATCAGTGATTAAGTACATTTTCAAACAAAACAGTCTTCTATGGAAATTTGGAAAATTCTGTTCTGGAAAATTGGAAGACTGTTTTGCTCTGGTGGTGCGACTAGAGAAAGATATTGCTAAATGGTTTAATGATACCTGAATTGGATGCTATTTTAACAAGCCATATAGATCACATCGCGCCAGTTATGCTTAGTATTCACAAAATCTGTCATATTGAGTAGTCACAAAATCTGTCATATTGAATGAGTGATTTATAGAATACTTCACCCAATATTTGCAGATAGATGAATTAGGCACTGTGTACCTTTTTTCTAACTTTTGTTGATATTCATTGAAGGCGTGCTCAAAACTAATTTCGTTTTCGCAATAGATTAAGAAGTCAAAAGGAGATTGCGACTGAGAAATAGAAGCTACGTAAACTCCTCTTAACAAGGAACATTTCAAGGACGACTAAAGTTAAACTATACAGAACCCTTATAAGGCCAATACTACTGTATGGATCCGAAACCTGGACATTAAAAAGTAACGAAGACCACCTCTTAGGATGCTTCGAAAGAAAAATATATGGAGGAGTGAACGAAAATTATGTGTTTGTAGGAGAAGATACAATAATGAACTGTATCAGTTGTATAAAGATCCAAACATCATGAAAACTATAAAAATTAACAGAATTCGATGCGCAGGACATGTTCAACGTAGCAGCGAAGACAGCATGACAGAAATTATTATGAACAAAAGACCAGACGGACACAGAGATACCGGACACCCAAAATATATATACAGATAGCGTAGAAGAAGATTTACGAACCATAGGTATAAGAAATTGGAGACTTTAAGCCAGTTCTGGAAAAGGATGGGCACTTCTGTTAGATTCTAATTCAACATATAAGTTCTGGCACTTTGTAAACTATGCGTGTGAAAATAACTAATGAGTTTTAGATTGGAAAAAAATATCGCAAGAACAAGTAATATACCTTTTCATAAAATATCGCATATGTAAATGATTACTAAAATCAATTCAATCTTATATATCAAAAACATATAAGATAAAGATAAAAATATATCGGAAAGTATAAAATAAAGTAAGTATTCAGTAAAATTAGCAGCCGCCTGTGGAAATAAGTAAATGTAGCCCTGCGGGGATTATGAACATCATAATAACAAAATAAGCGAAATTAAAGTCAGGGTACAAGAAGTGCACATTATTGTACATAAATATAAATTTCTCCTGAAAAAAATGTGTAAATATTTAAAAAGTGTATATATAAACAGAAGATAAGATAAAACTCGTGTAATAGCTACATCAGTGATCACACTACGTACAAATAAATCCCATCTATTGAAAAGAGTTGAAAGGATTGTTTTTTTACAAAAAAAAATACAATTCCGTGGAAAAACAAAAAAAACTATACACGATAAAATTACATATGATACAAAAACATCTGAATGCAACCCACCAAATTTACAAAATTTCAAATGTTTTTTTTTGTTTATATAAGAGCAGAAATCAATGAATGAAGATATCTTTATCTACATAGAAAATGAAGGTATCCCACACCATTTCCATATAGCCATTTAACAAGTGGAAAAATGCGTAACAAATAAACCAGCACAACGCTAACTAAAGGGGATAAATTTGAAATAAAATAAAAAAAATTAAAATAATAATAGCTTACCTGCATATAATTGGGTATAACGGGATAGCTAGCGTGTACAAACGGAGTTATAGTGCTTGGTGCAGGACTAACAGTCATGCCTTGAGCCTACGCAACCAAATAATTTATTCATAAAAAAATGAAAGAAAACAAATAATAATAACTAAATTAAAGGAATAATAAAATAAAGTAAAGAAAAGAATAGGACTTAACACTATATATGTATATATATATAAAAGTAAATAAAAAATAAATAACAAAGAAAAATAAAAAATCCGTCACCTAAAATTTTTTGCATTCGCGCTGTTCATATATATATATATAATCAAAGTTGGTGTATGTGATAATTTAAGTAAGTTTTAAAATCCCACCACTGTTTTTAAATATATTGATTAACAAGTAAAAAAATTATAATTGGCTAAAAAGGTTAGCTTTAAACTGAAAATATTACAAAAACGTGGGTTATTTACGCATTTTTACATGAAAGTATTATATAAGTGTAGCAAAAAAAGTCACTTCTCTGATGATGTAAAAAAATAAAAGTCTGCATATCATACAATTACAATATTATATGTAAGTAGCATAAAAATTTATAACGTACCATTGGTCGATATCCAACTCCAGTCGTTGCAGCCATAGGTTGCGGCGTCCAATTCGCACCTTGTTTCGCTGTATTTTTTGGGGAATTCCACTGCACACCCCTAGAACAATACTTATCTTAGTAAAATCCATTTAGTATAGATTAATATAAAAAACCAATACTTTGCAGTTCCGGACTTGTTTATATTTAAATTATCTACAAGTGATGCTAATGAACTGTCTAAATCTCCGGTTAATATTTTTCCTGAACTAGAGGAAGCTGGTTGCTGATGTTGTTGCTGATGTTGCACCTGTTGTACACCTGAAGCAAGAACAGTCCCAGTGGGTATAGTACCAATTGCACTTGCGGCTGGTGCACCTGATGTTGCTGGCTTCAGTACATCACCCAATGCATCAAAGCCTTTTTATTTTTTTACATATGTTTTTTTTTGCAATAGCATATTTGATGTTGGATTTGAAGCGATGAACACAAAACAGTGCGAAGAAAATTGAACAAAACGGGATTTTGGTGCATCACGATTATAATTACAGATTTTTTTTATATATATGTATATTTCCACCAAACCGAGAATTAGTCATTATATTTTGTATATATTCCCATTTTGTAGTTTTGTTATTAGTCAAATGTGTGTGTTCCCCCGGTAGATAAAACAAATAAAAAGAGAAAATGAATTTTATCCTAGTTAGTAAAAGTTAGCCAAAATAGTTTGTTTTTTAAATTGCTACGTTTTACATTGATGTTTTTTTTAAAAAATTAAATTAGTGAATTTTTAATTAGTAACGTTATAAAGCGACATATAATACATACAATAAACGTGCAGAACACCTATTAAAGCATACCTCTGTTACAAGAAGAAGCGATAAGCATTAAGCAACATAATATATTATGTAAAGCGACATTCACATCAATGTATAACTTGCACAATTCAACTAAGAAAATTACTTCTTTAATTTCTAATTTCTTCCAATTAGTATTTTACTAAAGATTTACCGATAAAGTTACGTTCCGGGTTTAAAAATTTTATTTAAAATATTCAGAAATTGGTAGCGTGCTGTCTTAGTTAAAGATTGGTTTAAAAAGTGTTTTCTAATTCTAAAATATTGTACTAACTTAATGACGCATATCTATTAAAAAATATTTAAGCGAAATAAGATCTGTTTTTGTTTTTTTTATGCACAAGTAAAGTAAACGAGGATATCTATTAGTCTTTTGAACAAAAGTCATATCTTTTTCGTAGAAAATTTCCTACGTTAAAAATTTGATATTTAATATTATTTCCTGTATGTGACCATTATCAAAATATTCATGGAATCTACGCGTAAAATGTTTAGCGGGACTCGAATCAATTAGGATATTTGATATTTTGTTTAGAACCACAATATCAAGATTCATACCAAAATCCAGTTTTGCGTGGATACATTATGAAGAGTGCATAAAGATACAATATAATTAATAATCGAATCGAAAAATAAAGCAAATAAAACGTTAATACACCGTAGATTTTTCACGATTAACTAAAAATTCTTAAAACTAAACATGCTTCGAATCCTTTTCCGCAAATATATATAGCCATAACTTAAATTTATTGCAATCTGGCGGTAAGAGTAATTTTTGTCATAGAAATCACGGAGAACTAACAATTTTTACGAAGTCATTTTGTACAATGATCCTATATGCGAAGCTAATACTTAATTTGTTCGTAATAACTAAGAAACTGTTAATCGCATCGGGCAATACTTAATCCTCACCTTTCAGACTTAATTTTAAAATAAAGAACACCGTAAACAGCGATTATATTCAAGGCCATAAATTATATAACGCAATTTGGTGAAGGTAGGCCAACATGGCATTACGGTCCTGTTACGTGGAGGGAGATGGGGGTCAAAGTTCGCATTACGTAACGATTTTAAAACCGCCAGCAATGGCAAAATTTATTAATTTTCAAGTTTTGAACTCATGCACAATATACCGGGAAAACTTAACAGCTCTGATTTACTAGTCTAATAGATAGACAAATCAGGCGTAAATGAGGATAAGTTTTTAACGGAAACGTTGTATTGTCTAGGCAAAAGTTTGGGCCTCAGCTGAATAGATGTTCCGCAAACAGCGACAAAGCCTAGATTGCCACAAAAAAAACTAGTGATTGGTGCAATTGAAAGGAAGAAAGGATTCTGATAAAATGATAATGCGTGTAATAATAAGTCAAGATATCCAGTCAAGATCTCAACCAAAAACTCAAAAACTTCTATTGCGGTAGAATAATTTGCTCTACCATAAAAATTGAAATAGTTATCAATCAAAACATATTTGATTTAATAAAGTTCAACTAAAATGTGAAAAACCAGATTTCACTCAGATATATAAAAAAACATTTTCGATTATCCTTTAATATTTTGAAATAAAAATGTTACTTAGGAGGCAAAGAATCTATTATCTGAAAACCCTTTTACGAAATGATAAAAAAATTTAACTGATAGATAAGAATATCTAAAATCGAACTCGAAATCTATTTTATGATTTTCGCCTTTTTTTTTAAATTAATTTCTGAATTGACAGTAATTATATATCATGAAAGTAATAAAAAAAATTATTTCACAACTGATTTATCAATTTCGTAATTTATAATCTTACAATATTTATTTCGGCAACGTTTAAAAAAATCTTGGCAAACTTTAAACTTTTCAAAATTTTGTTTCCTTAAGTTATTGGAATTTCCCTAAACTAGACATTAATTATTATTATAATATTATTCTATCTGTGTTGTATTTTCAACTTACAATTTTTAAATATTTTTGATTCCGTTAGAAATTTATAATTTCATTAATACTAAAAAAAATATTAATCACCTAACACAATAAGAGGAATGTGCAAATTACTTAACCAGCATTAAACATCCTTGAAAGCAAAAAAGCAAATAAATAAGAAAATTGCATTAAAATACAAGCAAAATGGTAGAATTACATTTTGGGATAAGCATATAAAAGCATCTTTGTTTTTTAAGCCAATCATTTTCAATAACTATTTGTTATATTATTAATTATAATAATAAAAATTATTTATAAAAATATGTTCAATTAAGTGAATTTGTTTTTATATATTGAGAATATTTTTTTTAAATTGCACAAAATCAACTGTTTGCTGTGACTTGGTAAAGTTTAAATAATTTTTTTTTGTTATATTACTATTAAACAAAACTTTCTTATTTTGTTTTTATTACTATAAATTAAGAGTGGTTACTTTTATAATAGTTACGATGTTCTATTTTTTGTGTTTTATAATAATAAAGCGCTGGTGATTTTAATTCTCAACGTATTTGCAAATATTGTTTGGTAAATATAAGAATATTCCAATCAACCTTTTTGTTTAAAATTTATACCGTTCTAATATTATTATTTATAATATACTAATATTGGAAATTTTATAGTTAATTATTAAATTACAAATGCAAAACATATATCCATAAGTAAATTTCAGTAAATACAATAGATAGAAATGGCTAAGCTTAGAAAATAATTGAAGCTTGCTAAAGCATCTATCAAATAAAATTTATTAACTAACTGGTTAACTTTTCTAATCAGCGTGAAGGAGTTGTTGACAACGACAGTCGATAAGATAGATAACTTAATGGTTTTAAAGCAATAGTGAACCGAACAACTTTTAAATTTCACCAAAATATTACGTACATTCAGGACGGTAGGTAAATATTATATTTAACTGGATTAACGTTTTTTTAAATTATTTCATTGCGGATATTATAATAAGTTTTTCTTAAATTATTAGAATCCGCCTAAAAATGCTTACACATGCAAAGCTCGGATATGGTAGTGTAAGATCTAATAAATCTTGAAATGTTGTAGTATATTTATTTCTGACTTTTAACTTAGTTCTCAACTTAACTGTAACATTCGCCCCTATTGTGAGTGTCGAGTCGATAATCGATTCTAAAATGATGACTCATTCCGTATTTCGTATGTCAACAATGCGAAATATTTGTCGATTTTATCGACATTTAAAGTCGATAACTATGCTTTTCCTGTTTGTTCAAGTCGATTCTCTTACGCAACACAAAATCAAAATCGCCTCGACTAGAGATTGTCTGGTCGATTGCTAGTAGACTCGACAACCGCAATAGGGGCCATTTATGAATAGCAAATAAAACATTATAGAAACATTATATAACAAAACAGGATTGTAAAATTCAAGGCTTTTAAACATTGAATTCAAGGGGAAAACATGTGGTTCAACTCATTAAATATATACAAGTCGCTCACAGAAACTAAATAAACGCGAGAATTTTATATTAAATACAGAGACCTTACGAATAATAAATACCTTCAGATAACCTTTAAAAAAGTTACATTAAATGTAGCTCGAAAGAATTCTTGCATAGGTCTTGTGAGAAATAAGTTCCAGTTAAAATCCTTTTGATTTCATTTAGGAATGGCGATACTAGTGAAAATATTTCTTCCAAAATTGACATTTATATTCTTTGACATTTACTCAGTAACAGATAACAGATATATAGCATCTGTAGTTAGGTTAAAATCGTCTTCAAATACGAAATTTATTTTTCGATGATTACATGTACTCACACCTCGGAATTCATCAACATCATGCGACGGAAAAGTCAGTCGAACGGAAGTTTGATTATTATTCTTTTACTATGAACTATGTTCATTTTGCTTATTTAGATATTTACACTTGAATGATGTCACTAGAACTTAGTATTTGTAAATATAGTTATGAAACTTGTATAGAGCTTTCTTCTTTTGAATAATTACTAGTACAAGAAAATATTTAAAGTCCTTAATGTCCTTCAATTTTAAATACAATATAAATTTAAAAATGATAGACTTAATTTGTAATATCATATGTTCTCTTCTATAATTGTTCTAATCTTTAGATTTTATATCCAAATAAGTTAAGTTGATTGGAAAACTAAATGCATTATTTTTATTTTGTTAAATTAAAAAAAAATTCTTTAAAATAAATCAAATTTTTCTAAAAGATCATTGACAACCACACCGACAAAATAACAACAATAAATGCTCGCTATGCTAAGGCAACGAAAAAATGAACGAAAATAAATAAATAAATAAATAATAATTGATTTTTATAAAAATAAACACAAACTCCAAATTTTGATAGGTAACTTTTCAACAATTAACAAAGAAACTGAAAATGAATCACTCAAAAAAGACGAGACCTCCAGTCAATGGCTGTTTAGCAGGCGAACCCATTAGCATTTGTTGCGGCTGTGACCCATAACCAATGGTACCAGAAGCAGCTCCCATAGGCAATTGCTGCTGTTGTTGTGGAAGCATCTGTGGTGTCATTACAGCACACATTTGAGCCGGTTGTTGCATAGGCGGTTGTTGAACTGGGACAGCACTAGCTCCCATAGGAGCAGTTTTTGCTGGTGAACCCAATGCCATTCTTATTGAATCATTCAAATCATCAAATGCAGTTTTTGCTGGTGAAGAAGCAGCACCAGCCACTTGGGGTGGCGGAGGACGACTAGGTGGCTTTGAACCAACAGTGCTTCCACTAACTACAGTCGCTGCCTGTTGCGCCATATGTGAATGTTGTTGCTGTTGTTGTTGTTGTGATTCACCTGTTAATTGCTGCTGCAGTAGCTGATGTGATTGGGCTTGACCCGGTTCATCAAGATCATTTAGTAAGAATGGATTTGGCGCATCTTCCATGGCAGCTTGTAAGAATATTGTCCTCGGTTAGTAACAGATATAAGATATATATCTGCTTCACTTTCATATTCTCATTTTATATAACATAATAAACAAATAAGTTTAAATTGCCATTTTCTAAAAATTAATATTACAAACTTATAAACACAATTCATTGTAAAATTGTAGTCTACTTTTGTAACAAATGGCAAGTTTCACTAACTTAGAAACTAATAAATAATAAAATATCTTTTTTTAAACTGAAATTATTTTATAAAAAGCATCTAACTTTCCTTTATTATTTTCACACTAAATTATAAATTTTTGTTTATTTTTATGTTCGTTTTCCCGTAAATAGATTTTTTTTTCTTTTGGCATTTTATTAAATTAAAAAATTAAATTAAATTCAAATGCTTTTGATGATTATCCCACGAGTGCAATATTAGTATTAATATTATAGTTAGTAATTGTTTTGATAGTATATATAACAAATATTTTGTGAGAAAATTGTTATTTACGCTTGAGGATCGAAGGTGAAAGGAACACATGCTGTTATATTTTAATGTTAATATAAAGAAAAGTCTCTAAATAAAATAAAATATTTATAAAAGGCATTTAAAAAAAACAATTAACATTAAATCTCTTCTACAAATAATTGTAAACTAAATACGCAATCATAACAAATAACTTACTTGCTGGTTCTGTGCTACCAAAAACAGACGTGAAATTACTTTCAGATACAAAAGTATTCGTTGATGAAACTTGAGGCATGCTTGGGGCTCCATTAAAACCTTAAAACATAAAACAATTCAGCCACATTTTGGGGAGAAATTAATTATAAAAAAATAAATATAATCTATAAAGCTACAAACAATGAAAAAAGAAAATTGATAAATAAAAAATGTTAACTACCATTACTCATCCACATGTTATTAGCACCTGTTGTTGCAGCTGCAGTTTGACCCACTTGAGCTGGAGTAGGCGTTCCAAACATATCCGCAAAGGGGTTTCCAAGCTGTAGGAGATCATCAGAAGCTTTGGCATTTGATAAAGCTGTTGCATCTGTGTGTTTTGTTTCACCCGGTGACCCAAACAGATCAACTATTGGAGCATTTGCATGTGAGGCCGGTGGTGAAGAAAGGAATGGATTCGTTAAAGCAGCATTTCCACTTGTTGGTGATGACACTTTTGACTAAGGATAATACAATTGATTTATTTAAGAAAATTAAACAATTATAGTAATTTATTTATCATATAGTCATTTAATTAAGAGAAAAACTATATTTAAAATGCTTTAAAGATTATGAACCAACAAAACAATTCTATTTCGACTTAAAGGGATCTCGGTTTAATTAGTTTTTCGACAATTTAACTGCAGTTATAAATTAACATAACGCCATTGACACAATAAGACAAAATAATGAAATTTGAAAACGACTTAATAACTTGGGAATCCCACAAGATTGCTTCATATGCAGTATAAAGTTCTTAAAAAATATATCTACAAAGGGACGTGGAAGTCACCTGAAAGAAATACTTTCAAATAAATAGATTAAGTGATTTCAACTTGGTCCTCGTCGTCTGTACTATACTATACTATATAAATTGTGCCGAAAATTTGCAAATTTAGTGCGTCTATAAAAACTGAGCTCAAAGTGTATGGTAACGGGTGAAGGGAAAGGATGAAAACCACTCCTAAATTGACATAAAGATGAAAATGCTGGGGAATTTTTTTTTTCACTTTTTTATGTAAAAGTTTAAAAGAATTCCAAAATTGACAAATTTTTTTCCACACTCTAGAGGTGAGAACTACCCCTAAGTCGCCTCAAATTCAAGTAAATCTAAGAAATACGTTGACTGGTATGTTTATCAGTTTCCTTGAATGCTAATTTCTGATCTCCTTTCTCTTGGAGAAAAATCCCAAGATACGTTTTAACTCTTTTAGAAGGATGAATTTATAAAGTATTCATTTATAAAGTATATTCCTGCCTTTTTTCCATTCTCCAAGCTTGCAGCTAACTTTCACTTCTATAGGAGGGTGCTGTGATTAAGCTGGCCAAGATGCAAAGACTGCCCTGGCTTGGTGTTACGGGAGCTAAAAAGACTTGGCCTACTGGAGGCCCTACTGAACCTTCCTCCGCTCCACCCAGTAGTGAAGAAGGAGGACCTATTGGATAAGACGATACCCGATCGTCCTGATTTCCCCTGCGTAACCTGATTGGACTGAAATGTTATTTATATTCTCTGGTTACACTGCTGCTATATACGACGGTGCTCTTACTAGTAATCCCATATGGATTCGAGACTTGGGTGATGGAGAATCACTCCTAAGAATTGGCCATATTCAAGAATAGTCACTTGGAGAATTGTTGGCCCCTTATATGAGTGAAGAAAAACCTGCTTGATGTATTTTACGGTAGGAAGAATTATGCAGTCCACGTCCCGTTGATCAGAGGTTTGGGATGTCAAACTGCATGACGTCCACTTGGAATTAGGATCGTTGGAGAATACTTTCAAGAGACCGGATCCCGATGGTACAGCCGATTTGGCGTTAATCATAACTGTCTCTCCTTATCTCAAAAATAACTTTTTTTCTTCACCGAAATAACTTTTCATTCATGGCTCTCCAACAACGAGATGCAAATCTTTTACAGGGTGCGCGATTTCTAATTTTTTCAGCAATTCTTTTGAATTCAGCTTCTTCATGTGTAAACCGTTTTTCCCTGAGAAATGAAGATGAATAATAAAAAAACTTGCCGCCAGGTTGTTTGGGAGTGAGAAGTAATTTTATTTCTTAATAGCAAATTTCATGGATTAGTAGTCCTTATAGACAATAAAGGAGCAGAAGAAGGGTCTTCTGCATTCTGAAATCAGTATTTACGGGAAATAGTTTTTATCGTGATTATCTCTCCTTATTTTAAATCCATTAACGCAAAAAGACCAGGACGAATATAGTTTTTTCTTAAATTAGATTTTTTTATGACAATACAAGCAGACATAACATGTTCTATAAATAAACAAGTCTTGCAAAACTAATTACTCTTTTTCAATGGGTTTTTCGCGTGATTGAAACGATATCAGAAAAAATCACAAATTAGAGGGAGGAAACTCAGCAGATACCCGTAGAATAAATTCTGGACGAGTATTATTCATCTACCACATACCGGAAGTAAAAGCGGAAAGTGGGGCGGATTATAGTTTATCGATTTGGGAATTTCTGGTGGAACTGTAAAGGAACCAATTTGGGATTAATTAACAAGTCCTGTTGATTCTAGCTTTAGTTTCATTGTGGATTATTAATAAAATTGAAGATTTTGATCTGCTGTAACAGCAGCTATCGCAACAATGTATAACTGATCTTGTTTAGGAGAGAAAAAACAGACTATTAACGAAATTAGAAAACATTAGCAAAACAATCATTTAACAAGCTGGAATAGATCATACAAAAAATGAAATATATAATATAATAAAATCCCTACCTTATATTGATTCATAGCTGCTTCTTCTTCCGCTAAAGCTTGCGCCTTTATCGATTCATCGATACCGTTCGCATGTGTATCAAATCTTGTAGATGCTGCAGCAGTTCCAAACGAGGAGCTAGTAGAAGAGAGGGCAGATACACCACTCTTTACGTTCTTTTGGTTGCTATTTGGTTGATTTTTGTTGTTGTTGTTGTTTTCATATGATTTTTATGTGTTTTTTTTATATTTGCGCAATCAATTTCGTGCAAATTTTGTGTTGACACGATAAGTGATAGGAGGAGCACATTTTTTGGACATTTCATGACATGGTTTTGTGGTTATATGATTATTACAGTATTGGTGACGATGGTGGTTCAAAAGTAATGAGTGAATTTTCAAAGCATATTTAGTATTGCGTGTATTTGTGTTTTTAAAAAAAATAACGTAAATTAATAGAACAAAATTTTGAAAATATAAAATGAACATAAATGAACGAACCACACAAAGAAAATGTAAAACCATTTTGTCACGTAAACAAGTAAGTATTTAACAAAAAAGAAACAATTGTGAAATTTGTTTTGTATTCATATGTGTCAAAATTAATCAGCAAGAAATTTTTATTACAAGCCAATGATACGAGCGATAGTTACAAAAAGATATACAATGATTTTTAAAAAATACATAATTTTTTTACGAAAATAATTATTATGATATGAATAGCAATTTTAATAAAATTAATAAACAAATTATATTTAATATAATATAACAACCAAAACAGCAATAAAAGAAATATAAAGAGTTTTACGAGATTTAGGATTGGATTGATAGATTTTTTTAGGAAAATAATTAGGAGTAAGGATGAACCAAAAAAAGAGAAAAAGAAAAAAATTAATTACTAAAAATACTTTTAGATATATTGAAGTTGAAATAAAAATTATATTTTGTGAATAATTGTGAGTTATTTTCATAATTTGTACTTTTTTTTTATTTTATTACTTTTATCATCTAGCAAATTATTTTAGGTAATAGAACTAAATTTCATTATGTAAATAACTACTAGCAATAGTTCAAAGTTTTATGATTAATTCTTTAATTCATGTAAAAAAAATTGAAAACGTTCGTTTTTAAGTTTCAATTTATCAGGAGAATGATTAAAACCTTGAACTAATGAAATCTACTTCAAGATCAATTTCATGCGAGCTGCAAATCTCTTTTATAAATTAACAAAAACAAGCTCCTGACAGGGCACATATTATATTAGTGTCCTTTATGAATGTACTACTTTGCAAATATTATAATTGTTAAATCCGGTTGTTGGATATACACTCGTACACCGGAAGTTTATAATGTGTCTGAGTTCCCTTCTTCGTAAGCGTTAAACGGAAATTCAATACAATTTCAAATGCTAAAAAATATTTTTGTTCTAGTTATTTCAATATGAAAGGTACACCATTAAATCTCAAGGTAATGTAATAATTTTCAGTTTTTTGTTGTGCAGACATTTCATTGCGGAATACCATAAAATTAAATGGTATTGAATGCAGTGAGTGGGGGTTTTTAATGAGAAGTTTTTAACTCACAGGTGATACTTTTTACCGTCAATGAATCATGTCAAGGTACAATACCTAGTTATAAACTAGTTTCGAAGATTAATTAAAGGTTAAATCAGTTAATGATTAAACTTGGGCTGGGCTGCAACTTTCGGATGTTATGCGAATTCGAAAATATTGACTGTGCAATGCTACACAACCGTGTAGTTCAATTAATGAGGTTCCTGGGGTGGCGAAGGAGAGAGTGGTAGATATAAGCTTATTAGGCTAGTCTAGGTTAGATATGGCTGAGGTGTGGTGTTAAGCTCATACACTTAGGCCAAAAGGATAAGCCCATTGTGATGCCATAGTGATCCCACTTTAAACCTGATGTTAAAGGGTCGTTTCTTCGTTAAACCATCTCGAGAACGTAATGAATCTTCTAAGTTGCGGGATCCCAATCTTCGAGATATCCGCAAGCGTGTTTAGAAAGGGTTCACCAAATGTGGTTAGTCTCCTTCTGTTAGGGCTGGGCAGTAACAGAGGAGATGTAGGCTGTGTTCCGAAATATAACCCAGTATACAGGGCAGTGCTAATGAAGTCATTAATTGATACCATATTTTATTCGTCTGAACCGGTGTGAAGTAGTGGCAATCACAAAAATAATAGAGACAGTTTCAAGTTGTAAACGTTCATGGGTGCTGCTGTTAATCACAGCGTAAACGCTTCGATTTGCCCTTTCTCACTGGACAGTATGCTGGGTGATATTACGGAACACCGCCGGAGTACACTTTCCTCCTCGTCGGATTTTTACAGCTTCTGCAAAAATCGTAGGTCTCAAGACCTAAGCGAATCGCATGCGTCCCTATCAGACAGTGTCCGGTCAGCACTCCCACTATAACTGAGAAGAAAGAATGCTAGCCCGGATTTTCAATCCATCAGGAGAAAGAAGAGTAGCTTAAAAAAGAAATAGGTTAATGGATGACTTGTTAGAAGATATGCGAAAACTTCGTATAACAAACGAAGAAGAGACTTCAAGAGGCCCGAGTCCTACAAAATGAAGCGCTATTTAAAAATAAGATGCAAGCAAGAGAGGTCGAATTTTCCCAGTGCTCACACATTTCTCTGTAGAAACTATGGTGGAGTAACCTACCTAACCTGATAAATATACGGGCGCGGTTTTGCACAACGTTCCCGCATATTAGTATTGCTTTTAAAACTCTCAGATAAATCGATGAATTATATTGGAATTTATAAGTTATAGCGTAGGCCACTGGGGGAATAATGAATACTAGGCTTTGAGATTATTATTTCTAGAAATTATTGTTTAGGATGTCGAGAGGCGGGTTATCCAAAGGAAAGGAGTAGTGCCAATTTTTAAACAAATATCCTGAATTCATAAAATTTCCGTTATTTACAAACTTGCTTACAATCTACATTAATAAAAACTTATGAAAATAAATAAACAATATTGCAGCTCATATAAAAATGATCTTTTCTAGATCTAAGTGCATATAAAAAAATTTCGAAAGTAGTTCACTTAAAGCTAATAAAGTTAAGAAAATTGTTTTTAATCGCAATTAATTAACATATACTTTAAATACTATACACTACATATTAAAACTTTTTCTTATTAAAAAATATCACAATTTTCTTAACAAGCTCAGTGCTAGTTATGTTTTTATAGATTCTAGAAAAATACATCTATTTTGTGTGTAGCTACTGAGAGTATTTCAATCATTCAGGTAAAAAAAACTACGTTATTTTTATACTGAATAACTGTTTTTTTCTGATTTGCTTTGAATGTATGTAAATGTTTGTAATTTTTCAAGTGTTTTTATTTTTTCCTTTTCATTGGAGGGTTTGTGTGTGTATGTGTGTATAATATTCTCACCTTGCTGATTGAGTTGGAGTATTAGCAGCTGATCCTTTCTTGCCTTCCAATGTTGCTAAATGTTGTTCGAGTGCATCGAGCAATGAGCTTGGTGCTTTTGTTAAATCTGGTATATCGCCTTTATCAATGCCAACATTCTACAAAAATGTTTAAAATATATTTAGTGAATATTTTTAAACATAAATGAGTAATTTATAAAGTAGATATAAAAAAATTCTCGTAACTGCCACAATATATGTATTTCTGCAGTATAATGTTGACTTTTTGTACTAACAAATCGAGGTAAATTTAAAAAAATACTGTTCGGAACAAGGTTTAATTTAATACAGAATTTGTGGTGAAATTTACATTCTTTTACAATAGAACAATTTGTAAATTGACTATGAAAAACCCCGTGTTCTTTAAATGAACTGGGTTTTGAGAGCTTTTGAGGAGCTTTTGAGTTCCCATACAAAATCAAAGAACCAGAAGAGCCAGATAAAACCTGGGTTTTCGATTTTATATGGGAACTCAAAAGCTCTCAAAACCCAGTTCATTAAAAGAACACGGGGAAAGATAAAACGTAGCTTACTTTCTTAGAGAAAGAAATGATCGAAATTTTAAATTTATAAAGCTCAAATATCTAAGGACCATTCGAAAGACGGAAACCAATTTATCTCATGATATGATTAATTTATCTATAATTCAACGCTATAACTTTATAATGAAATTATACGGCCTTGTTTCTATTGAGGCTGATATTCTTAATATTCTATAAATGTAATACAACGTAAATTTCTTTGTATCTTGACGATTTGATGATTTTAAAGTTTCATAATTAAGTTATGCTAATTTCTTCAGCAATCCTAATTTGGGTTTGAAAGTAACATTTTAATCATTTCACTTTAAGACGAATCTTGAAATGATTGAAGTATATTAAAAGTTATTTCATCTTAAAAATAACGAAAAATACAGAACAAAGTCAAGATCATGATGAATAAGAAGTATGGCACAGCATTCAACGACAAAGCCGAGATTAACAGAACAATGTACAAGTAATGTTATTATACATATTTGGTGTGATTAAAAGGAAATCATCAATCGTCTAAGAAAATTGTTGATTCTGTCCTCTATTGTATGCACAAGGCGATTGAAAAAAAAATAAAAGAATTAATCAAAAAAAGGAGTTGTTTTACATCAGAAAAATCCCAAACATCTTTGACGGCTTTACCAGAAAAATAAAAAAAAACCTCATTGATCAAAACGGAAACATATTTAGTTTAATAAATTTTAGTTAGTCTTGGTCCAGTGAGGTTGATGACAAAAATCTAAGCATTTTGATAACTTGGTGTAAAACTTGGTATGAAGGTTCAAAGGGTTTTCGCACGTGATCGTAACGTACGAAAACGTAATTGAGAACTATCAGAGCTGTTGGTAAGTAAGATTGTTTTTGAGTTTATTGCCGAGTATGCGTTATCCTTAGGTTCTGCACATGAGGACGAAGACGAGTGAGAAATTCTGATGAAAATGGAGTTGGTCATTCTCAAATCCTGGCCGTAGATGAACTAAGTGCACGAGTATTGCAATTCGACGTTGCACCTTCCGTTAAGACGGCCTATGGGACGTCCTTCCCACTCATCGAATTGTGGCGCATATTCAGTAACAAAGCGAATCGCGAGTATTGAAGCGGACATATCGCCCAGGTTGATTTAGGTCACCTCAAATGCCGGTTTCATTTCTTGTCGGCAGTGGGAGTGGCCTTAGTTCTGTAAATTGGCTCCACCCCTCCACCTCTTTTGTTTTCTTGTCGCTCAACTTCGAGTTTCGAGTGTTGTCAGTTTGCACAATCTATTTTATGGTTTATACTTTTAAACTTCTTCGCAATTGTTAAAATGCCAATAAAAGAAAGTAAATTTTTATAGCGGTCAAAAACTTCCTAGAAATTTTTACTGGTTCATTCGAGAGTAAAAGAGGATTAGAAAAAAAATACAGTAAAGACAGTTTTGTGATAAAGCTCTCTGCCAAAAACTCGACGAATGTCATCGACTGAACACGACATTCGCATTGCATAGCCCCAAGCGGATTTTTCCTGTTCCCAAAGCTTAAGTAGCATTTCGAGAAAGGCCTTTAGAGTCAATTGATACCATAACTCTGAAAAATACCATGCGTCAATCAGCATGACCAAACATTACAATAGGTTCATATAACATCGTTAAAGAATTTACTTATATTGGAACAGTAATACGAGGTTGAGAGTGGTGAAAGAACGTAGATCAGAAGGAGAATAAACGTTGCTAACAGAAGCTATTTTGCCCTTCGAGAAACATCTTACCGCACGATTCTTGTCCAGAGCAACGAAATGTAAACTATATACCACGCTAATCAAGCCCGTTTTGGATTAGATGCATCATGGACTTTGAAAGGAGTTGACGAAACTCTTTGCAGTTTTAAAAGAAAAGTACAACATACAATACTTGGAGGTGTCCGTGAAAATGGACAATGGAGAAGGACATTTAATCACGAATTATAATTAATTTGCAAGGGACCCGACAGTGTCAAAAGTATAAAGTATGTAGATTGTAATAAAAGTATAAAAGAAGTTGATAAATCGAATCCCTGATGGGAAGACGAGACCAGAGAAGCAATACATGGACGACGTTGAGGAGGACTTAGTTAAGTTAGGTGTGTGTAATTGGAAATCATTACACAGGAACCGAACGGCATGGAGAGAAATGCGGATGGAAGCCAAGGACGCGGTAATAGGTGGTAGTGCTAGAGATGATGATGGTGTACATTTTACACAGAAGATATAAACTAATCTTATATTAATTTCTCTTTCATCAGCAACAATAAATAAACAATACATTTTAAAAAAATTCAAGAAAAGTCAATGATGTTTATAGCAATAATAAACAATTAAATATTTCCTAACTGTTCATTTTTCACCGATTCCTCTTAATTTCCATAACAAAAAAAACAATTCTCAACAATCCTTGAAAACAATTCAAATACAAACAATTTTGTAGGTAAACAAATAAAAGGAAAATCGTTTAATATCCTGAATAGGAACAGCGTGCAAACAAAATGAAAAATCTCATGTAAATATTTACCTCGGCCACTTTTAGGAATTCCCCCACTCGGTCCATTCGTACCAAAAATTTCTTATAGAGGTCAAGAGCATCTCGACATTGTTTCTTGTTCATATCAAAGTATTTTTCCAGTAAATTGATTATTCCATCATTATAGCACGCAAACAGTCGTATTAAATCTCTGAATAGTAACATAAAGCACATATTTATAACACCTGTAATTAAAGTAAATCATGAAACAATAAGTTGTAATTAATGAAGTTTTAAATCAGTGATCTTTTACCATTTGTTAATTCATTTGCAGAACAGTCGAATTCTAACAATCCATCGAGTTGAGCCTGTAAAACTGGCAAAGTTTTCAATAGGTTATCTGCATTCATTGTCCGCAATGAGCCTTCTTCCTTTCTAAAAATCGAAAATTAATGTTACAAATTATAGTGTAAGTCTCCTTTAAAATGCTATGTGCTTACTGACCCTCTTTTAACTTTACAAAAATCGAATGCAACTGTGCGGTATGAGAGTGCTTTTTCATTAAGATATTTAGCGTATCTCCTAATAAACGGGGACATATCATATCCTGAAAATGCATTAGTGGTTTCTTTATAAATACAATTAATTATTACACTTTAATGAGAGTGCAACAGCATGCCCCTCTTCGTTTTAGATAGGAAATTAGTAAATGGCGAATAAAGCTGCTACTTGGATTGTTAACTGATCTACTCACCTATTCGAGCTCCCACTGCGCCTATGGTAGATTGTTTCAAAGGCCAAGAAAGAAGAAAAGCATTTTTTTGTTAAATAAATTTTTTTTTAGTACATGAATGGTGGAAAAGAATAAGGTAAATTTTGTTAACAAAAGCATGGGACCGCCAGACTACTGTCGAGTGTGAAAAATGTATATTTTTTTTTATTTAATAAGAATTCCAAATTTATAAAAGTCTATTCTGGGCAGCCATGGTTTAAAACTAAGAAGACTATAAGAACTAAATAATCATTTAGAATTGGTTAATGTGTTTATACCGTTCATTTCGTTTCATAATTCATATGTAAATAAAAATGTTAGAATAAGTTTATAATATTAAATATAGAGGTATTTTTATAGTATATTTATTTTATCATTCATAGTCTATTCTATTATTAATTTCCGTTTCATCGGCATGCATTGAATATCGGAGGATGCTCGTTGCTTGTTGAATGTAAGCTGTTAATGGAAAATATTACGATTGATGATGGATATAGATGGCTTAACATTCCGCAAAATGCATCTTAAGATTAAATCCAAAAAAGTATCATATGAAATATATAACGTAGCGTTAAGCTCAGGTCAGGCCTATCAATATGCCGTGTAAAATATATAATAAAAATTTATACTGCGAAGGCAAAATAAAAACGAGCAAAAATAGGCATAATAATTGAATTTATATTTTTTATGTGTTAAACTAAGCTTAAGGATCACCTTTTGCCCGTTTAAGTCATGGTAAAATGTGAAGTGAATAAGCTTAGTTTGGGTTTCAAAATATGAGCAACCATTGAATTTACGTTAAAGCTCGGATGAACTAGTAGTAAGATCATTGACGCATTAAAGACAGGCCCAGTCGCCAAGCCATACACAAGTTTTTGAAAAGATAAATAGAAACGCAGGGACGATGATCAGCGTTCAGCAACCTGTTCGTCCAATCAATGAAGACGTGTCCGCTGATAGTCAAAATTTTTCATGTATCTTATGAATCAGTTCCTGCGGTTTTGACGGATCCTTTGCGACTTTAAAATTTTTTAGCAAGATAGGTGTCAAAAGGCTCAAGACGCCCGGGACAATTTAGGGCCCTTTTTACCGAATTTCTTATCTCATCCACCATGCAGTCTAATTTTACTTTAGATGTAAAATTAAATGACGCTAAGCCCTGAAAGGGATGGGCTAATATGATCGGCCCTACCAAGTTAAGATGTAAAGTTGTCGTATCGAGGGCTCCGCGAAATTGGGTAGTTTTTGCACTGTCCTTTAACTATCTCTTCTCAGCGCCGAGCGCACCCAGTTGTAGAGCACACCCGAACCCCGCCTTTGAAAACTCAATCGACTGAAGGCAGAATAGCGGTCAGGAATAGGGATACGGAATCGGTGGAGAGTACTCAATCAAGTACTCATGAGTAGAATCGAAAGAAAATTATTCAATGGGTAGTTTTTACTCGTTCAAAAGTATTCGATTCCTTGAGAGTCGATGAGTACTTTTTGCCATTTCTGCGAACCGCCTTAGCGTATGAATTACTCGATTTTCGGCTGCTACAGATTACAAAAGCTTATGTAGCTTACATCTCGAGTAAAAACACGCATAGCGAACTAATGCGCCTGTCACACGGGTATGAACGCTCCTTTGCACGAAATGCATGAATATCTAAAAATGCGCCCGCCGGAGATATGTACGCTTCCGGTACATGTATGAATATGTATAAATGCCCCCGCTAGAGGTATGCACGCTTCTGTTACAGATATGAATATATTCGTAATCAACTATTCCAAATACGAGTTCCGCTTTTCCAAGCGGTCCCCCAACTAAGTACTAAACACGTCCAATGCTGCTTGACCTGCGCAATCGATCGAGAACCGATCTACCGAGTATGCAAGTGGCACTCTTTATAGTCACTAAGTTTATTGCCCTTTTTCTGCGCCCTATACAAGTTTTTAAAGCCGCAAAGTGAGCGCCCTGTGCTTCGTTTGGACTATTCCGTTCGGCCTGTAGCGGACTGCATTTGGAAAGCAGAATTTTTACTCAGGCGTATCGTGCCTGTTTCGGGGTGCCACGCAGGCGTTTTGACGTTGTGCGTGTCTGTTTCAAGCTAAGAACGGGCGAGTTTGATTTTTAGTCAAGATCGGATATAAATTCAAACCTATAAAAGCCCGTTTACATCACAAAACGCAAATTGAAGTTCTTTTATCGCACAGAAATTTGTATATAGTTCTCACTGTCTGGAAACCAGTAAAGCATACAAATGTCTGCTATAAAAGAGCTCCAATTTGCGTTTGGGATGTATTTTCTATGTACCTCAATTAAGGAGAGTTTAGGGCCCTTAAACGTCCCTAAACTCTCCTTAGTTGGGGCAGAAAAATAGATATATGTGTGTAAAGCGTTTATATGCAAAATATTCACAACTGAGATAAACTTGCAGTTAGCTTGAATTCGGCCTTGAATGCAAATTGTACTCATTACTCGATTCCACCCTATAAGTGCTCATTCAAAAGTATCGAGTACTGACATGAGTAGAATCGAAAGCCAAATACTCATATGAGTAAAGAATCCGGGAAGGCTCAGACAGGCGCCGCTCTGTCTAAAGTTTTTGGACCCACCAGAAAATTAGCAACACCAGTTCTCATATCATCTAGGAGGGGAACAGTCTCATGCCGACCCAACAAGCAGACTCAGCTACCTGTCGCTCCGCCCTAAGTTTCTAGACCCACCGGAGGGCTGAAGTGGAATTGGGAGGCCAACGGAGCACATCCGAGCCCAGCTTTCGTAAACTCTTTCCCTACAAACCGAAGGCAAGACTGCGGTCAGGAACCAGGGAAGCCCAAGTTGGCCGGGATCACCTTGACAGTGGTACGTTGTGCAACGAGACCCTGATCGAACAGTACAGTTTAAGCGGCAAGCCACTAGGCAGACTGCTAAACCTGTTCAAGCGGTCTGGCCTACAAATGTGAGGTATAGGGGTATAGCACCATAGACCAGGCGAGTGGCTACGGTATTTTAGGACCCAATACCCCACCAATAAAAACAAGTAGAGGTAATTTCGAATGATACTGCTTTTTATTTATAGCGAGGGCCTGCAGACTTGGCACTATGGAATGTTAAAAAATAAAATTATACAACTTTATATTGTGTGTTCATTGTTCAATCATTTTTTCTATCATTCAAAAAATTCGCTATGATGGTAGCGATAAAGTTTTGTCAGGACTGCTACATTGTTTGAGGGTACTTTTTTACACTTTGTCAATCCACGACAAGGTGTTTTTCGAATCTCCACCCCAAATAAGAGAGTTGTATTCGAGGTGAGGTCGAATTTAGGATTTGTATATTACACCACGAACCGATGGTTGGAGGAGAAATCTGAACCTCTTAAGAAATCCCAAGCATTAAGGTGCTAGTTTCGCGATTAGGAATATGCGGTCATTCAATCGCAGATCTTTTCAGATTGTCACGCCCAGAATGTAAAGGGATGAGTTGGCCAATAGTTCTACACCATCCACTGACACGGATAGGGAGTAGTTGCAGGTTTTATTGGAAATACGACAGTACTCCGTTTTTGAAGCATTGAATTCAACTCGATCCTTACGGCCCCAATCGAGAATGAGTTCAATGTCTCGGTTGATTGAGTTGGACATAAGTCCACGATCTTAGAGACAAGGTCTGACACGCGCTAGTCTAGCAAAAGTACTGTCATCGGCGAAACTGTGAAATGAATTGGATGAAACTGATAGTAGGTTGTTTAAAAAGATTAGGCAAAGAGCGAATGATAACATTGATCCCTGGGGGATACCGGCAGCGATGGTATGGAGTTTAGATTTAACGCCACCTTAATTGAACGACCAGATAGAAAACTGTCGATCCAGTTCTTTAGTGGTGTGTCAATACCAATAGCTTGGAATTTAGCTAACAGAGCAGCGTACCACACTTTATCAAAAGCCTTGGAGATATCCAGAGCGACCAAACTAGATTCACCGAATTTTTAGTCTAAAGCCGTATTGTTTGCCATTCAGAATTTGTTTGGACTCTAGATACCCAATAAGCTTTTTATATCTATGAAATGGTAACAAAAACTCTGCAAAAGGTGAAATATGTTTTAGAGAAAAAAAATACTGACAACTGGTTTAACAAATTTGATCGCTATCACAATCGTGGAGAATATTTTGTACAGATGGAAATATCTCTCATGTCATGACACAAAAAATCTTGTCACAATTAATTTTTGAGAGTGTTGTTTGGAAATAAACAACACTCTCAAAAATTAATTGAGGCAAGATTTTTTGTGTCATGACCTTTGTTTTGTTTATTTTTGATTAACGATGTGCACTCTCGATTTAAAGGTAAGAAATACCTTAACTCAATTTAAATTACTTAAGAAAATTGGATCTTTTGAAGATATCATTATTTTATAACAAGAAATAGAATCGTTGACAGATTTGGGTATCATTTGCTTACTATTCATTATTCTTAAAAATCATTTTCATGATCAGACTGAAATGAGCCTTTCAGGAAGCTTTTAACTTGTAGATAATTTTTCCACAAATCGCATTGTAAGTAAGTTTTTGTGATATTCAAAGTGAAAGCATTACAGATGCGAAAAAAATTAAATTAATCGATAAATGCATCAAGATGATCCAATCGCATCTAATAAAGTCAAATGCATAAAAATGGCAATGGCAAGATTCAATTTGTATAACATAAATAACGTCGCAAGCATGCCTTTTGTGCTTATATTGAATAATAGAGTGAATATTTTCATAAAATGATAATAAGTTGAAAATTTCGTTGCTTTATTAAATATTATATAATTGATATCGTAAAATATTAGTTTGAAATATTTAGTTAATAATTTTTAAATCCCAATTTCCAATTCCAATTTATTTGCCAAAAAAGTATTATACTAAATCCCTTATACCTTTTATTTGCATTTTTTCTACTGCAAGAAAATATTCTCTAAAAAAAGTTTCAATACAAAACCTGAAAAATCCGACGGTCCCCTGTTTAGTGTAATGCTTTGTTTTAATATTTCTATAATAATAATAATAATATGTTTAAATATTTTTGCTAAAATAAAATATTATATTTCACACAAATCATAAATTACCTTGCACACCGCCCTTATCAAGAAAATTACTTAAATTAAATGTTGAATTACTAGATGCTAGATACTGCATAAATCTCTGGAAATAATTAAAATGAAATGAAAATTATTAAAAAAAACAAAAAAAAACATTTCAAATTTAAATAAATAAACGAATGTAATTTTACGGGGCTTTAAATTGCGTAAACAGCCCACAATTTTAATCAAACAAAAGATTTAACAGAATCTGATTCTGGTTGCCAAATTGAATTTCTCCATTATATGAAAATGTAAGAGGAAAACCGATTCATTCTACTTTATCAACTTGAAATGAAATTTTAATTTAAAAGGATCAAGGATTTTGGGCTAAAGGAAGCATTTCATATATAAGTATATACCAACCACACCGAGAGTGCAGAATCAGAAATTGAGGTGGCGCCAGTAAAAAGGTATTCCAGGTGACTTACCTCATTCCCGTATGCGAGTAAATGATGTACTGTTATGAGAGCCTTATAAACAACTACCCAATTTGTATTTTGTGATCTTTCAATAAGTAAATTGGCCAAATGTGGAATGGATACGTTTGGTTCATTTGTACAGTGTACGAGATCTGGAAAGAGATAAAATAAATTGTTTGTTAATGTTTACTTCATTTATTATTATTATATTTTAATTACGGGAATAAAAAAAATTAATTAAAATTTCTGTAAACCATTTTCATGATTCGGTAAGCATTGAACTTCGACCTTTACAAGATATTCTGGTATTTCTATAAAGATAAAAAGAAGAGAATTACGGATAATACGAAGAACAGATTAACAAGACGCCAAAAGGACATTGAATAGGATCTTTTTATGTCCGTAAGGCACAATAAGCTGTTCACTGTAAAAAGGTACTAATTAAGTATATTTTTGTGTAGTAAAATTAGGTATTCTTAGTTGTATTTTTAAGACTTTTAATAAATGCCCTAAGCAGAGAACAGTAAGGCTGTAGTAATTTGCCGTGAATAAATCCAATTTAAAGAACGAGAGCTCTTTACAAATTCAAAGAACGAGAGTTTTATACAAATATAATGCGAGATTAAAAAAAATATTTGTGAAATCAATTTACTGTTGTTTTTGTATCCTTAAAATTTCTAGCCCTAGCTACTGCTTAAAAATGGATTATATATTTTTTATGTGGGAGATCAGGGCTCAGAGGTAAGCCTCCTTGTACTCAAGGGCGGCGGAGCATAATGATTCTGGGTGGGGAGCATATGTTAATCGGTCAATTTATTTATTTGAGAATTTCGGCGTGGATATGTGAGTAATAATTGCGCAGTTGTCAAAAACTTTATATGTATTTTTAAACGCGTGTGTGGTTTTACCAATGTGGTCCCCCAACTGAGTACTAATTACTTCCAATGCTGCTTGATCTTTGTGTTAGAACCAGAACCGGTCTATAGAGCATTTTGAATAACACCCTTCATGGTCACCAACAAAATTTTCTGAAATATGAAGCAATGTAACAACAAAAAGTAAAGCTTTGTATGAATATGCTTTCCAAATACGTAAGGCAGATGTTGGGATTGCCCCATTTCATTTGGTTTGCCTCATAGGGCCCTTATGAGAAACTCATACTGTCGACGGTTTTATCACACACTATTGAGGGTATCTACACTGGTATTCCTTCAACTGTTTCCGAACCAGTTCTACAACATAATCTAGGTCTACACGGCTATTCCTTCGTCACGAGTAACTTTCTTGTCTTTAGACGGAGATATGTGCGTGTTCCGATAATTAGTGAACATAAGAGCGAGTAAGCATCAGAAGCACATTGTGTATGTGTTAAGTTTTTACCCCAACATTTTTTGGTGAACATGTTACAACACCTTCCTCTTGTCCTTTCTATAAATTTCTCCTAAAAAAATCCGGTTACGCAACAATTGAAGGAATACCAGTTTAGACACCCTCATTATTCCTGGTCGAACTGGTTTTATAATATACTACTGGCACACACGGGTATTCCTTCACCAAGAGTAACTTTCTTATCGTTACTAGATGATATAAATTTTTGTGTGTGCTAATAAAGAAGATACAAAATTTAAAAAGAGCAAAAAGTTTTGTTAAAAATGTTACAGCACTTCCATCCTTTCCCTTTTACTCCTTTCTCCTAAAAAACGTGTTCGACAGCAGTTGAAGGAATAATTGTGTGTGCTTCCCCATTGAGTTCAATGTCGGACAGCAAGCTCTAGTCTGAAAGATAGTGAAGGGAACATTGAAGGAACTGACAACGTTAACACTCGGTTTTATTCCACTGATTCCTATTCAATACTGTCGCTATAGAATGCTGACTTCCGTGATTGAACAGGAGCTGGCTTCCGCGTTTATTATGCTTAGAGGCTATAACAAGAAAAAGATTATTGAATTGCTGTAAAGAGGGAAGATAGGAAATAAGGAATGTTATCTAGGTGTGAGAAATGGAAAGACAAGGGCCCCTGTGCTGAAAGTCGAGTCGTGTTACGTGACAAGTCGTTTGAGTTTGAGCAGTTTAACGTATAAAATATCTGACAATATTTTATATGGTACGTTCAATAAAGTTATGCCTCTACAATTACGGCAGCTTAGCTGGTCTATTTTTTATGAATAGGGCACACAATACCCTGGCTCCATTCCGATGGTATTTTTTTCTGGGTCCAAATTAAGGTTATGATATCATTCAGGCTTAATATTACATTTTCACCTCCTTGTTTTAATAAGCTCACTGGAGGATTTGGCGTTGACATCGCGCTCGGATTTATTATAATTAAAAGGTTTATGAGGGAGCCATCTAGGTATAATTCTCAGCTTTTTAAGTCGCTAGCAAAGATGGAGTTAATGCAGTTATCCACGACCGATTGGTCGTCCGACATCTGTGTTCAAAGTCTCTTCTACTTTAGGTGGGTTAAACCAAAAAACCGTGTTCTGCGTGGCTTATCTTCTAAGTTTTTGTTCTGGACTTGAAACGGTTGAGTTAACTCCGACCTTGTCTTGTAACGATTGTTCATTCAGCAAAGAATAAATAAGTCTGAAAGTGATCTCAAATCAATTGCAAGCAATTATTAATAACTGCAACTTAGAGTCTAAAACAATATGATATTCCTTATTGCTCTTAGGTAATACCAATCGTTATTAATGATATCAAAATATTTAGTTCGCTCGATAGCATAATTAAAACCACAAAAATCTAAAAGACAAGAAATGATGCTTAGTTTAATTTCTCGGCGATCGAAAACTCTTGTTTAATTAAATGAATAATCAATGAGTTGGTAATTAGTCATCTTAATGAATCAAACACCACCAGTTAGAAATGTTTTATACATAATCAGAAATTATTTACCTGAATTTAAACTCAACATCTAATTATGTGGGCACGTCGTTAATTACCACTCTGCGCTCATGCAGGATTATTAAGTTTCTTATTCCTTTGAAGATGTTAACAAGAAGAAAGTTTACAACTAATTCTGTAAAGTTACAAAATGTCAACGGAAACATAAATTTTAAAAATAATCTCCTTTTAAAAGGAAAAATCAAATCTAAAAATCTAATTTCGAAATTTCCGAATATAAGTTGTATATTTATTCATTATTCGGATGTCGCATTAAAAAATCACCTCCATCAGAAGCTGGTGTTACGTAGGATTCGGAAACAGTCTATCTGAAATCACTCTTCATTATATTAGTAGGTAACAAGCATTCAAAGGAAAGCCTCCTTATTTCGTATTCAGTTTAGCAATTTCATTTTTTTTATAGCATCGTCAGTAGCGGGGGAACAGGGACAATCATTCAATAAAATTCGCAAAGGTATAAAGGTAGGATAATGAATAATGGCTCAGTGGGAGGGTTATTGTGTAATGAATAAAGACGCAGGTGTTTTCGAAAAATGAAAATTTGATCTTAATGTTTCATACTGTACTTTACGTTATTAATTTTATAGCATGATATACATATAATCATAACAACAATTTATTTTTGATTTTAGGGGTTTTTTACGTGTTTATTACATTAATGGATTTTTGTATAAGTTGTCGCAAAGTTATTATTAGTAGATAATGGAAAATGGTGTTTTATAAAATCTCAAAACTATTGAAAAACATTCAATGTATCCGTACACTATTTTAAAAACTTATATATTGATGGTCTTTCTTCACTTGTCTTTCTTTATCAATAGATTATTTGACAAGCTAAGAAATGAATCACTATTAGTAGTTCGTTTACAGAATTTTATTTCTAGCTCTAGAGATCTGAATAAAACTAAGATCGTACTAAACACACAATAAAATCTACTTCAGAGATAAGGTTGAGGTATAGGTAGGTGTTCGTTTTGGCGTCTGGTTAGAAGATAGACTTTTGCTGTTATAGAATCTATTTCTCGTTTTTGATGACGATCGTGATTAGAAAGTGATCTTTAACAAAGCTGATGAGCTATTAGTGCAAACAGTTTTCCGGAACTCTTTTTTGGATTTGATTGAACTCATTTCTCATCTAGATACCATTCATTTAGATGACAAATTTGCCCAGGTGGTCCTAATTCTTCTCGACGATTCTTGTGTACTTAACCTTACATCAAACTCCACCAATGTGTTGTAGCTGGTCTTGGTCAACCATCTCGACGCTTTCCAGAAAAATCTATAATCCTTAATGCATTGACTCAATCCCTACGTCGATTGTCAGTTGGCACGCCAGAGGAGGCTGTTCAATCTCGAAAATCTCACTCCGATACCCTACCTTGGCCGACTAACTGACATTGACTGTTTGAATTGATAAATTAAGACAGGAGACCTCGCTGGGAGTCCGCACCCAGGCGGTAGTGACAGATTCTTACTGATTAAACTTTTTCCTGAAGTTTGAGTTCAAACCGGTACGAGCCGTAAAGACTTCGACTTTAGAAAGGGTCCCTCTAAAGTGCCAACCATAGCCGGAACAGTGGGGCTTACGGATCAGCCATCTACCGTCTATGCTGGGGAAAATGTGACTTCGACGAAGCCCGCTACCCAATTCAACATCTACATAGGTGCCCGTAAGTGCATAGGAATGTGGTCAGCACTCTACCGAGAAACTCTTGTCTCTTGGTTGTGAGGATCTGTAGTCCAACCTAAGAAAAGAACTACATCCTTCTAAACTCTCATTATCCCCGCTGTGGCGGCTTACGCCGTTGACGTTTTTTTATTTTGTGAGGTATTGGGTCCAGAGGTACTGCGGCCATTCAATTGGCTAACACCAGGGGCGGATCCAGAGATCTGTCTTGGGCGGGGCGAAGGTACTTACAAAAGTACTTATAATAACTAAAAAAAAGGTCGTAGCAATCCAATGAGGTGATTGTAATGTAAGTTTACGATACAATAAAACTTAATATATATTTTTAATTTAATTATTTACTTTGATTTTGGCGCATTGAGTTATATGAGTATACGAGAATTAGCAGCTTATGTCAAGGTTTTCTTACGCTCATACGGTTGATTCGTTGTTAATTTTTATTTATTTATTTTTTTTTTAGTTTTGAGTACTGGATTATGTGAATTTGGTTCGTTTGGCGTTTAGGGTATTCCGGGTTATGTGGGTTTGGTTGGCTTGGGGGGGGGGGATGGCCCCTACCGCCGCCCCCCTTGGATGACATTCTCGTAATCTTTCAAAGTATTTAATATGTCGATCATCAGTAATGATTTCGTTTCGATTAAACAGTTCATAATGGTTCGTTATTTTTATAATCCCCCCAGGCATTCAACATTACATCTATCTTCGCTGAAGGTAAATTTTTTGGATCTAGTTTCATTCAAACTTCAATTTTAAATAATCTTTTTGTGTAGAATCCATTGTTTTTATCTCCAATAATTCTAGTTACTCGATTCCTTAACAGGGAACTATTTCTATTGTTATATAAACATTCAAAATGAAAAGAATATTGGAAACAAAAAAAAGAGTTAAGAAAGTAAGTAAACTCACTGACGATTTGACATTGCCCCTTGCGTCGTTTGAAAAATGTTTTCCTAAAAGTAATTTCTATGATCACAATTATTTATGTTTTAAACAATTACTATCCACAACTTCCGCCAACTCCCTCTTATATAATTTCATAGTTACACATCAGAACTCCTCACTTATAGTTTGAAATCCACCATTCGAATATTAGATTTCCTCAGTAGGACATTAAATTTGATTGTTATGAGACCACATTTCATCAATGGGTCATTAACTCCTACTGTTAACACATCATTTTCCAGATTTTATTATATTTTGTTGAGTTTTATTTTTCCGTTTTTACTTTATCCAAAATTAACTTCTCTATGATTAATGAATTATTACTCTTTCTTAATGTTTTTAACAAATTTTATTATTAATTGTTTTTATGGCACGAAAAAATAACTTATAGGCAACTAAAGTGCGATAACACAGGCCGACAAAATTTAACAAAAGTCCAGACCCAGAGACCAGACCTAACATATCCGAAAGATTTTGATGCGCTGAATCTGAATCCGTGTTCAGAATGGCTCCTACACGTCTGGTTTTCGAGATATCCTAACCTAAAAGTGTAAAAAACGCGTTTTTTGCAGTTTTTGAGGTTACGTGACGTAAGGAAAAAAATTATAATCAAAAAATGTTGTATGGCAATTGAAAGTACCACCCTGTCCCATTTAAACCTACTTGGATTTTTTGAAATATCTTTTTTTTCACCAAAATATCGCTATTTGAAATTTTACACTTTAGCGTATTAACCCAACTACAAAAAAAATTGAAAAAATTCTGCCTGAGACCAGACAATGTTGATCTTGTGTTTTTGGGGTCGCTGATTCCGAATCCGAGGTCTAATTCACCCCATAAGGTCAGAATTTTTCGTAAGCTCAAAAAACAACCCCTAAAAACCACCCCTACCAAACCATAACCAGGCTAACCCACCTGACCTTGGGAACAGGGAGTTAAATAGATTATTTCTTTTGAAGTAAGTCCTATTTTTATTCAAATTGGATCCCACAATACTAGCGAGCTTACTTACCCACCCCAACCCCCCTAATACCTACCTACCTATTTTTTCGAATTTATTTTGTAGTTGGGGTTAATACGCTAAAGTGTAAAATTTCAAATAGCGATATTTTGGTGAAAAAAAAAGATATTTCAAAAAATCCAAGTAGGTTTAAAAGGGACAGGGTGGTACTTTCAATTGCCATACAACATTTTTTGATTATAATTTTTTTTCTTACGTCACGTAACCTCAAAAACTGCAAAAAACGCGTTTTTTGCACTTTTAGGTTAAGATATCTCGAAAACCAGACGTGTAGGAGGCATTCTGAACACGGATTCGGATTCAGCGCATCAAAATCCTTCGGGTACGATAGGTCTAGTCTTTGGGTTAAAAATTTGTAGGCCTGTGTAATTACCGAAACGGCCCAAAAGGAAAGTCCATCACTGAAGTTTAATGTTGAAATTGATTTCGCAGTTGACGAAATGTGAAGTCCCAAAACAGAGACGGCAGCACAAAGATTTTAATTTGGAAAATGCTACTTTACTGTTTTTCAAAATTAGAACCTGGCATCAAAATACAGATAACGTTAAAAGAATCAACAGGATTAGTGAGGTATACTAGGTGTGCTCATTAATACTGCGGTTTTTTTAAACAAACAAAACATCATAATTTTGAAAGAGCCGGCAAAAGTGCTTTATTCATAGTAATATCCAGCGAACCATTCCCACATGTTCATATCCTTTGTAGATAGTTCCAATGAAACTATTTTGTTTTAAAAGTCTAACGCCATTCAAAACCTTCTTTTTTTCTTCTTCGTATATTTTGAAGTGATCGGAATAGTCCGGGAAGGATTGCGAGGGATTTTATACCGCATCAATTGCATTTATAATATAGTTTATTTAGTATTCAATAATCAGTAAAATAAGCGGTAACTACCGCACCCGCGGTGGAGGTAAAGATGGCAGCAGGTGAAAGTTGTTAAAAGAAGTAATGCCTCAAGTAATTTCTACCGTGTCAAAATTTTTGGGATGGATTTTGAGAAAAATAATCGTCAGCTGTATGAATAGCGGGGCTAAGACCGTCAATCTGCGTCATAAACATTCTGTATGCTCAGTATACATCTGAACGTTTCATATTCCCCTTCATTTTTTATCTTTCTTTCACACACATTGCGTGTAGTGTGAAAGTAATTAATTCTGCCTCCTTTTATCATAGATATTACTTCTTTGATTTTTATCAGCTGATCTCAAGGACACTGAAACATTTTTAAAAATTTGTTCTATCTCATCACTCTCATCATCAGCTGATCAATTTTATAAAGGAATTTGTTTTTCATCATGGCAATGCGTGTGACCAGCCTCATAATTTGGCTCACCGGCTAAAAATTGTTTCGAGTTTGGATGAGATGTGTGGCCAAATCCATGTAGCTCTCCAGCTGATTACTAGTCGTTTCGCGCTCTTCGAAACGTCAATTTTGATGATGCAACTCTCATTTTTTGCCGATCAAAACAGGTCTTTCTTTGAATGAGAAATTATGAATCTCATTGAGAAAGGTTTTAACATTTCTTCGGCGCTTCCGTTTATTTTCTCAAGATGACTCTCAAGATGAAAGCTGAACAACAACATTTAAGTGGAGATTAAATCGACCGAATGACAAGTGACTAGGAAATGAAGAAAAAGGATAGGCCCAGAAGAATCTTCGTGTGGAAACAAGCAACGGCAGAAAGGGTTATTTCAGAACAATCTTCCAATTATCATAGGAGATCAACCTATTAGAAATGTTCTTATAAAATGTAAAGAAGCTATAAAATGTAAAGAAAAAAACAAACTAAGACTGCTGGTGGTATTGATTGCTTAGCAGCTGAAAGCTTTGAGGCTGATTAAAACAATGTTGCTGCTATTTCGTATAATTTCGAATCTGGGGTATCAATATTGAAATCCCAAAAACAGACATATAATTGTTAGAATCGGAGAGATATAACCTTATTGGGGGCTGCTTGTAAAATTGTTAAACATAATACTGTTAAAAAGAATTGCTACACCTATTAATAAAAGGTTGCAGATAGATAATGCTGTGTTTCGTATACAAACACATTTTGTGTTTATCATATTTATTCAATCAGAATCATCATTAAACAATCTTTAAAGTTCAATTTGACCTTATACGGAATTTTTGTTGACTTTTGCCCTTGACTCTGTGGTTAGAACTACTACGTACATTATATAAAGTACTACTGTCCGTACCGTCGAAATAGCCCCAAGAAAAGAGAGGGAGGCGTCCCGAGGAAATTCGATATACGGATATTTACCGAAGGCTACAAGATGTCAGAGGGCGTCGAGGCAGGGGTTTATCTAGAGATCACTAGCAATTCACTGTCTTGGCACGTCCCGATGCACACGCTAGTTTCCCAATGAACTTCGAACCTACACAAGAATATATCATTGGCATTTTCATAGATAGCCAAGCTTCTATAAAAGCTCTGGATTTAGTAATCTCCCATCTAGTGGAGCGATGCAGATCTGAGCTTGATAAGCTTGGTAGAAAGCAAAAAATGATTCTCGTCTGGGTTCCAGGATATAGGAATATAGATTAGAATGCGAAAGCCGACTATCCAGCCAAGTAAGGACTCGGATATGATCGGCAGCCCAATAGCCGGGGTCAAAAATACTATTTTTGACTACCATCAGCTGTTAGCCAACCAAAAGTGGAGAGCACTGGAGCACTATCTTTACTCTATTACAATAAAGGAAGAACACTGGGCCTACTAAACAGACCCCACACTAGGCAGTTACGTTTTGGAAGACTTAACAGAGATCTTCAGATCACTGATAGGCTTTCCTAAATTTCACAGGATGGCTGTACACATACATACGCGCCACAGCTGACCAAACAGCCACCGAACGTTAAATGCAGGAGGTTGTGGCAACAAACCGGCGCGCCAAAGCGATAATGGTTAGTTAGGTAGGTTAGGTATAGGGCTGCTTAGTGTGACCGGAGATACTGGGCAGCCCTACACCTAACCTAACTAACCTATAGAGTACTCACATGTAGAACAGAGGAAGTAGCCGACATCTGATTCTGGAGTAAAACAGGGGTGCTTACTATGCATTTTGCTCTTTATTACTGCGATAGTGGAGATATTACAGAAAGAATTTCTAAATGAGCTTAGATAAGCTATAATATGCAAGCGATACAGTGTTGCTATCCCATCGTTTTGAGCATAAGCGTATCGTTTCGAGCGAAGGCAATTTCACATACCACGGAGGCATTATAGCTGATTTGGTTCATATCTACAAGTAACAAATTAAAACTGCAATCCTTCTTAAATTTTTGCCTGAAGATTACAGCGGATACATTTTGGCCAAACGCCATCACAAATGAGGACTTATGGTCTTTTATTGAACTGAAGTAGAAAATATAAATGATGGAGAACGATGGAGATATAACCAAACAAGTTCTACTATAGAAATCGCAAAGCAGTAGGAAACGAAGTAGGTTTCGTACAGCATGGCGCCGAAGCACCGACCCTCCATCGGAGGGGGTAAAACTTGGAGCAAACTAAAAAGGACAGCACAAAACCGTTCGTCAATTCTTTCGATTTATATCCTGAATGATTATGGAATGTCATCTTCTAAGTCTGTTTGATGGCTCTTTCTAGTTCTAGACTACTTTATCTCATCTCTTATGTCATAGTGCAATGCATAAAAGTTAAATTAGTTCGAAAGAGTTTAAAGAAAAAAGGATGAGCAGAGACAATTACCCAATACTCATGGGGTTTAAATGCAATACTGGAGATAACCGCACCCTATTGACAATTTGAAAATATTCTCTCTATCTGTGTTAAGTTTCGACATGATGCGGAGGTGTTTTAAACCATGAAAGCAAGATTTACTAAATTACTGAACACTTTGGGCCCTACAGATTTATCTTATAAAAAGGCGTGTTGATGGATGGTATAAGAAGGAAATTAATTTTAGCAAAACATAAACCCCAACCATGAATCCTTCAAAATAATCACAATGATAACGATGGACAAACTTCAAAACTTTCGACAAATTCAAAAACTATGATTTGAGCAATTTGCTAAAACCACCACCATCAGGGTCTCTTATCTTAATTAAAGAAACTTTTCCGTTTACAGACGCCCACAAAACACAATTCATTTCAAAGTAACTCATCATTCATTCGTCGCAGCTAAACAGTTTACTTCCATCAATTCATCATAAAACATAAAATTTGTGTTAAAATCCTTAGTAGAACACAGCTGTAAATAACAGGTATTATTGCACCAGAAGTAATTGGTTTGAGGGGATACAATTACACCATTTCTACTCGAATAACTCTCGAATATAAACTTTTGTACACAAATTTTTGCTTCGCTACTCATGGAGTCGCCATTTAAGAGAATTCATTTTGGTGTAAAGTGAAAGTTTTCTCCACCGACGACAGTGAAATATCGATTTTCTTGGAATTATATAAAAAGTTGACACTACGTCAGCGTTATATAAAAGGGAAAAAAATTTGTTTCCTATTTTCCTGAAACTTGTGTGCAAATTGCGGTGTTTTACACATGTGCTAAACAAAAACGTACACGAGAGGAAATTATGAAGGAAAAATTTCTCCTTTTCATGTCCGAAGAAGAATAAGGAATATTTTTAGGGTTTTCTTATCACTTCAAGTTTTTCATTGTAATTCACACAGGGTTTGCGTGTTGTGTAAGTGTACATGGATCTCCTTAAAAGGGTGTTATTCATGCGTTATTTTTTAAGTCCACGGTTTTGTAAGTGGTAAAATTTTTATTAGAAAAGGATCAAATAACGCATATTTCGACAGTCCTAACAAAGACACTGAAGAGTTCCATTATTCATGGTTTCGATCCTTTATACGTTGTTGGGCAAAGTTTGTCAATTTACTTTCAACTTCAAGGATAAAATTTTCATTGTTTCCAACTTAACGAAAACAGTGTGGGCTACCTTTTGCCTTATTGAAAATACTTTTAAAAGGTACACACCCCATATATAAATATCATTCGCACAACTCCTGGGGAACTTTTCTTTGATAGGTTTATATTTCAGCAAACATCTTGTCAACAACATGGAATTTTTAAAAAGAAATATGAAGACGCTCGCTTTTCAGTGGAAGGTTATCACTCGTACTACATGTGATTGAAAGATGTGCGGTACAAAATGTATCAATAACAAAATTGATATTATTATTATGAATATTATCCTAGGGAATTCCGAAAAGCTGCATAATAACGATTTTATTTCTACCGAGTAGGCTTCACCACCTGCAGAGACCGATTGATACCTGAGGGTTGAGAGAAGATTCCGTGGGGGAATAGAAGTTGGTATTGTCGGATTTATGTGCAAATGTCATTGCAGATTCACCTTCTTATATCATCTTATATATCTGTGGATTTAGGAAGATGATGAGTATTTTCAAGTGAATTTGTTAGGAGATGATTGAATAACGAGTAAAGCAACCTGTAGATATCGAGTTGTCTAGGATATTGCTATTATAGCGTTGAAGGCTGGTTTTGCATAGACTGACAAAGGATATATTTACGGATTTTGAACTTGGAATTTAGTAATATCAGGTTATATTAAAATACTTCTTTTAGTGGTAAAATATGGTGACATTATCATTACCCAATGGCATGGAAAATATTGCGAAATGAGAAAATATAAAGAGTCGTAAAACTGAGGTGACAAAAATGTGGCCATCATGCTTCGGTAATGAGATACCGTAGCACCACAAGTCTCTTGCATAAAAAATGAAGCTCCAAGGAAAACCCTTTCATACGATAAAGCAGCCGTCATTTCGGGGTCGCTGATTCCGAATCCGAGGTCTAATTCACCCCATAAGGTCAGAATTTTTCGTAAGCTCAAAAAACAACCCCTAAAAACCACCCCTACCAAACCATAACCAGGCTAACCCACCTGACCTTGGGAACAGGGAGTTAAATAGATTATTTCTTTTGAAGTAAGTCCTATTTTTATTCAAATTGGATCCCACAATACTAGCGAGCTTACTTACCCACCCCAACCCCCCTAATACCTACCTACCTATTTTTTCGAATTTATTTTGTAGTTGGGGTTAATACGCTAAAGTGTAAAATTTCAAATAGCGATATTTTGGTGAAAAAAAAAGATATTTCAAAAAATCCAAGTAGGTTTAAAAGGGACAGGGTGGTACTTTCAATTGCCATACAACATTTTTTGATTATAATTTTTTTTCTTACGTCACGTAACCTCAAAAACTGCAAAAAACGCGTTTTTTGCACTTTTAGGTTAAGATATCTCGAAAACCAGACGTGTAGGAGGCATTCTGAACACGGATTCGGATTCAGCGCATCAAAATCCTTCGGGTACGATAGGTCTAGTCTTTGGGTTAAAAATTTGTAGGCCTGTGTAATTACCGAAACGGCCCAAAAGGAAAGTCCATCACTGAAGTTTAATGTTGAAATTGATTTCGCAGTTGACGAAATGTGAAGTCCCAAAACAGAGACGGCAGCACAAAGATTTTAATTTGGAAAATGCTACTTTACTGTTTTTCAAAATTAGAACCTGGCATCAAAATACAGATAACGTTAAAAGAATCAACAGGATTAGTGAGGTATACTAGGTGTGCTCATTAATACTGCGGTTTTTTTAAACAAACAAAACATCATAATTTTGAAAGAGCCGGCAAAAGTGCTTTATTCATAGTAATATCCAGCGAACCATTCCCACATGTTCATATCCTTTGTAGATAGTTCCAATGAAACTATTTTGTTTTAAAAGTCTAACGCCATTCAAAACCTTCTTTTTTTCTTCTTCGTATATTTTGAAGTGATCGGAATAGTCCGGGAAGGATTGCGAGGGATTTTATACCGCATCAATTGCATTTATAATATAGTTTATTTAGTATTCAATAATCAGTAAAATAAGCGGTAACTACCGCACCCGCGGTGGAGGTAAAGATGGCAGCAGGTGAAAGTTGTTAAAAGAAGTAATGCCTCAAGTAATTTCTACCGTGTCAAAATTTTTGGGATGGATTTTGAGAAAAATAATCGTCAGCTGTATGAATAGCGGGGCTAAGACCGTCAATCTGCGTCATAAACATTCTGTATGCTCAGTATACATCTGAACGTTTCATATTCCCCTTCATTTTTTATCTTTCTTTCACACACATTGCGTGTAGTGTGAAAGTAATTAATTCTGCCTCCTTTTATCATAGATATTACTTCTTTGATTTTTATCAGCTGATCTCAAGGACACTGAAACATTTTTAAAAATTTGTTCTATCTCATCACTCTCATCATCAGCTGATCAATTTTATAAAGGAATTTGTTTTTCATCATGGCAATGCGTGTGACCAGCCTCATAATTTGGCTCACCGGCTAAAAATTGTTTCGAGTTTGGATGAGATGTGTGGCCAAATCCATGTAGCTCTCCAGCTGATTACTAGTCGTTTCGCGCTCTTCGAAACGTCAATTTTGATGATGCAACTCTCATTTTTTGCCGATCAAAACAGGTCTTTCTTTGAATGAGAAATTATGAATCTCATTGAGAAAGGTTTTAACATTTCTTCGGCGCTTCCGTTTATTTTCTCAAGATGACTCTCAAGATGAAAGCTGAACAACAACATTTAAGTGGAGATTAAATCGACCGAATGACAAGTGACTAGGAAATGAAGAAAAAGGATAGGCCCAGAAGAATCTTCATGTGGAAACAAGCAACGGCAGAAAGGGTTATTTCAGAACAATCTTCCAATTATCATAGGAGATCAACCTATTAGAAATGTTCTTATAAAATGTAAAGAAGCTATAAAATGTAAAGAAAAAAACAAACTAAGACTGCTGGTGGTATTGATTGCTTAGCAGCTGAAAGCTTTGAGGCTGATTAAAACAATGTTGCTGCTATTTCGTATAATTTCGAATCTGGGGTATCAATATTGAAATCCCAAAAACAGACATATAATTGTTAGAATCGGAGAGATATAACCTTATTGGGGGCTGCTTGTAAAATTGTTAAACATAATACTGTTAAAAAGAATTGCTACACCTATTAATAAAAGGTTGCAGATAGATAATGCTGTGTTTCGTATACAAACACATTTTGTGTTTATCATATTTATTCAATCAGAATCATCATTAAACAATCTTTAAAGTTCAATTTGACCTTATACGGAATTTTTGTTGACTTTTGCCCTTGACTCTGTGGTTAGAACTACTACGTACATTATATAAAGTACTACTGTCCGTACCGTCGAAATAGCCCCAAGAAAAGAGAGGGAGGCGTCCCGAGGAAATTCGATATACGGATATTTACCGAAGGCTACAAGATGTCAGAGGGCGTCGAGGCAGGGGTTTATCTAGAGATCACTAGCAATTCACTGTCTTGGCACGTCCCGATGCACACGCTAGTTTCCCAATGAACTTCGAACCTTCACAAGAATATATCATTGGCATTTTCATAGATAGCCAAGCTTCTATAAAAGCTCTGGATTTAGTAATCTCCCATCTAGTGGAGCGATGCAGATCTGAGCTTGATAAGCTTGGTAGAAAGCAAAAAATGATTCTCGTCTGGGTTCCAGGATATAGGAATATAGATTAGAATGCGAAAGCCGACTATCCAGCCAAGTAAGGACTCGGATATGATCGGCAGCCCAATAGCCGGGGTCAAAAATACTATTTTTGACTACCATCAGCTGTTAGCCAACCAAAAGTGGAGAGCACTGGAGCACTATCTTTACTCTATTACAATAAAGGAAGAACACTGGGCCTACTAAACAGACCCCACACTAGGCAGTTACGTTTTGGAAGACTTAACAGAGATCTTCAGATCACTGATAGGCTTTCCTAAATTTCACAGGATGGCTGTACACATACATACGCGCCACAGCTGACCAAACAGCCACCGAACGTTAAATGCAGGAGGTTGTGGCAACAAACCGGCGCGCCAAAGCGATAATGGTTAGTTAGGTAGGTTAGGTATAGGGCTGCTTAGTGTGACCGGAGATACTGGGCAGCCCTACACCTAACCTAACTAACCTATAGAGTACTCACATGTAGAACAGAGGAAGTAGCCGACATCTGATTCTGGAGTAAAACAGGGGTGCTTACTATGCATTTTGCTCTTTATTACTGCGATAGTGGAGATATTACAGAAAGAATTTCTAAATGAGCTTAGATAAGCTATAATATGCAAGCGATACAGTGTTGCTATCCCATCGTTTTGAGCATAAGCGTATCGTTTCGAGCGAAGGCAATTTCACATACCACGGAGGCATTATAGCTGATTTGGTTCATATCTACAAGTAACAAATTAAAACTGCAATCCTTCTTAAATTTTTGCCTGAAGATTACAGCGGATACATTTTGGCCAAACGCCATCACAAATGAGGACTTATGGTCTTTTATTGAACTGAAGTAGAAAATATAAATGATGGAGAACGATGGAGATATAACCAAACAAGTTCTACTATAGAAATCGCAAAGCAGTAGGAAACGAAGTAGGTTTCGTACAGCATGGCGCCGAAGCACCGACCCTCCATCGGAGGGGGTAAAACTTGGAGCAAACTAAAAAGGACAGCACAAAACCGTTCGTCAATTCTTTCGATTTATATCCTGAATGATTATGGAATGTCATCTTCTAAGTCTGTTTGATGGCTCTTTCTAGTTCTAGACTACTTTATCTCATCTCTTATGTCATAGTGCAATGCATAAAAGTTAAATTAGTTCGAAAGAGTTTAAAGAAAAAAGGATGAGCAGAGACAATTACCCAATACTCATGGGGTTTAAATGCAATACTGGAGATAACCGCACCCTATTGACAATTTGAAAATATTCTCTCTATCTGTGTTAAGTTTCGACATGATGCGGAGGTGTTTTAAACCATGAAAGCAAGATTTACTAAATTACTGAACACTTTGGGCCCTACAGATTTATCTTATAAAAAGGCGTGTTGATGGATGGTATAAGAAGGAAATTAATTTTAGCAAAACATAAACCCCAACCATGAATCCTTCAAAATAATCACAATGATAACGATGGACAAACTTCAAAACTTTCGACAAATTCAAAAACTATGATTTGAGCAATTTGCTAAAACCACCACCATCAGGGTCTCTTATCTTAATTAAAGAAACTTTTCCGTTTACAGACGCCCACAAAACACAATTCATTTCAAAGTAACTCATCATTCATTCGTCGCAGCTAAACAGTTTACTTCCATGAATTCATCATAAAACATAAAATTTGTGTTAAAATCCTTAGTAGAACACAGCTGTAAATAACAGGTATTATTGCACCAGAAGTAATTGGTTTGAGGGGATACAATTACACCATTTCTACTCGAATAACTCTCGAATATAAACTTTTGTACACAAATTTTTGCTTCGCTACTCATGGAGTCGCCATTTAAGAGAATTCATTTTGGTGTAAAGTGAAAGTTTTCTCCACCGACGACAGTGAAATATCGATTTTCTTGGAATTATATAAAAAGTTGACACTACGTCAGCGTTATATAAAAGGGAAAAAAATTTGTTTCCTATTTTCCTGAAACTTGTGTGCAAATTGCGGTGTTTTACACATGTGCTAAACAAAAACGTACACGAGAGGAAATTATGAAGGAAAAATTTCTCCTTTTCATGTCCGAAGAAGAATAAGGAATATTTTTAGGGTTTTCTTATCACTTCAAGTTTTTCATTGTAATTCACACAGGGTTTGCGTGTTGTGTAAGTGTACATGGATCTCCTTAAAAGGGTGTTATTCATGCGTTATTTTTTAAGTCCACGGTTTTGTAAGTGGTAAAATTTTTATTAGAAAAGGATCAAATAACGCATATTTCGACAGTCCTAACAAAGACACTGAAGAGTTCCATTATTCATGGTTTCGATCCTTTATACGTTGTTGGGCAAAGTTTGTCAATTTACTTTCAACTTCAAGGATAAAATTTTCATTGTTTCCAACTTAACGAAAACAGTGTGGGCTACCTTTTGCCTTATTGAAAATACTTTTAAAAGGTACACACCCCATATATAAATATCATTCGCACAACTCCTGGGGAACTTTTCTTTGATAGGTTTATATTTCAGCAAACATCTTGTCAACAACATGGAATTTTTAAAAAGAAATATGAAGACGCTCGCTTTTCAGTGGAAGGTTATCACTCGTACTACATGTGATTGAAAGATGTGCGGTACAAAATGTATCAATAACAAAATTGATATTATTATTATGAATATTATCCTAGGGAATTCCGAAAAGCTGCATAATAACGATTTTATTTCTACCGAGTAGGCTTCACCACCTGCAGAGACCGATTGATACCTGAGGGTTGAGAGAAGATTCCGTGGGGGAATAGAAGTTGGTATTGTCGGATTTATGTGCAAATGTCATTGCAGATTCACCTTCTTATATCATCTTATATATCTGTGGATTTAGGAAGATGATGAGTATTTTCAAGTGAATTTGTTAGGAGATGATTGAATAACGAGTAAAGCAACCTGTAGATATCGAGTTGTCTAGGATATTGCTATTATAGCGTTGAAGGCTGGTTTTGCATAGACTGACAAAGGATATATTTACGGATTTTGAACTTGGAATTTAGTAATATCAGGTTATATTAAAATACTTCTTTTAGTGGTAAAATATGGTGACATTATCATTACCCAATGGCATGGAAAATATTGCGAAATGAGAAAATATAAAGAGTCGTAAAACTGAGGTGACAAAAATGTGGCCATCATGCTTCGGTAATGAGATACCGTAGCACCACAAGTCTCTTGCATAAAAAATGAAGCTCCAAGGAAAACCCTTTCATACGATAAAGCAGCCGTCATTTCGAATTAATTTATATATGACAATCGTGAAAATAATATGAGAAAAATACGGAAATCTATAATTAGTAATGGAGGGTGAGATATTAAGTAATTGCACAATATCTAATAACATGAACTTCAATAAAAGACAAGAATGAAATTTAGAATATTAATTTTGTCTAGATTATGTTGGTCCCTTTTAGTTGCCACAGCTCGTATGTAAAAAATCTATGGCTTAATGTAAAAAAGTTGTAGCTTTGACTGCACAAACCGGTTCTGTTAATCCCGATAACGTTCGTTGCCTGGTATATGGATTTGTTTTTTTCGGGCAAAGATACTAAGTCATACGCTAGCACACCATTTATAGGCCAAATGAAGTGCTAACTGCATACACCTTGTTGCAATATTGTACTCCCTGTTTCGCCGGTTATCCTTATGACAACATCGTCTACGTAACCCTGGACGAAAAAATTTGGCCATAGAGAGGCTCTAGGAGTTTATCTACAATTAGACACTACAGGATCGAAGATATAACGCCTCCCTGTGGACAACATTTTGTTATCTGCTAGCAAACCTTATCCAGATCAATTTCGACCCTTTTTTAATGGTTTTATTTAGCTTCACCTCGTATATTTGTTTGTTTGTTTGTTTGTTTGTTTGGTTCAAATCTTGCGACAGCTTTTTCGTCTACTTCTACTGATCCGATTCTTATGAAATTGTTCAGCTGCAAATGATATATATTATGATTACATGCATACTTGAAGTCGGCTTCAAGTAGACTTGAATGGTATGTAACCTCAGATCGATTTCAAGTCTACTTCACTCAAGTCGGTCCAAAAAATTTGTCGGATCGATTTGAACTAAAGCCATGTAACACCTACTTTAGCGCTTGAGTTTTGAAATTAGTTCTCCGTTGATTGTGCAATTCACTTAATAAATTTATTTTATTTATATGGGGCATGCGGCATGTGTCGAGCTTACTGCAGTCGTTGAACGAGTTTTCCGGCAAAGAGTGGAGATACGCTTCCGGATTCTACTTCTCGCGTTGATTTTGCGCACACTTGCATTGACGTTTGATGGGGTGGGAAATTTCGTATTTTGTTTGGCGAAAATACACATTCATAGATAATCATAGTGTGTACAATATTTTGGTGACTGCAGTAAGCACGCATCGTGCCACATCTATGTGCATGCTTACTGCAGTAAGCTTGACACGTGTCGCATCCACCCACCTATGGGCCGATTCACAATGAAAGCTTCAAGCTGCAAACTTCAACCTTCAGCTGACTTTTGCTTCATTTGAGGCCTGCAGCTTGAAGCTGTGAATGTGAATCATTGTACATAAATCCTATAACCATAATTTTTGAAGCTTGAAGCTTTCATTGTCAATCGGTCCTATAAGCTGCACATAAATGAGAAAATTTTTTCTTCCATTTCGTATTTCGCGGCAAATTTATACGGTGTTAAATATATTTCAAGCCAGCTTCAAGTCAACCTCTCAAGTAGGTAACCTGTCGCCGCCAAGTCTTCAGTCCGACATGTAACCTTAGTAATAGTCATCATAGGCAGGCAACAATGGCTGCAGCAAAGACATAGAAATGGACTTACGCACAATTGGGATTACCATCTGTAAAAACAAGACCCAAGACCAAGAAAGTTGGAAGAAAATTCTTGAGGAGGGCAAGGTTCACAGAGGGCTGTAACGCCAATGATGATGATGATGAATAGGATTATGGCAAATTCATAATCTAACAGCATTCTTCACGGAAACCGAATATTACAAAGGAACGCGGTCGCGTTTTTACAAGTCAGAGAATACTTCCTGAAGTCTAATAAATGAGTTAGATTAGAATAGAATAATATACATATGTAGCTTGAAACACAATTAAATCTATACAAGGTTAACTGCAATGAAAATAAATTATTTATTTAAATAAGATGTCAGGTTTGATCCGAACTAACAAAACTGGGCTATCATCGTCATGGCGCACCTTATGCGTTATGTACGCATTTTAAATTGAAAAATTCATGGAACTATGCGTCATTGGTGACGAAAGCGTTAATATCTTATCTACAGATGATGCAACACAAACATATTTGATGACTTGGTGAACATATTTGCAGACTCATGGTAACGCTATGAGCAGTGATATCGATACTAGAACGGACAATTATGATGTAAACAAACATTTTGAAAAAATCGTGTAAAGTTAAAAAAAAAATGACATATTACTTTTGGACGACACGGAAAGAGAAAACGATGAAAAGTTTTGAAATATGAAAAGACGAAACAGTTTACATTTTGTATGATTTTTAATTATCTGTAAGAATGATTTTTAATTATCTGTAAGTACAAGAGTATTTTGTGTCTTTTGTTGGTTTTTTTCCAAATCTTGCCTAATGTTAAAATTTGTACAAATCTAAACGTCGATCTTTTCGAACTAAATTATCAGAACATTGATTCTAAATAGTTATTTTACATATTCTTTGGTACAAAGACGATTCGGTATTCTTGACATTGTAAAAACATTTTCTTATTTTTCTAAGAACAACTTGGATTCTTCAAATTTAATGAAAAATTGGTATTATCTAGGGAAAAATAGAAAATGTTCAAAATAAATACCCAATAGTCACAGATTCTTCTCATAAAGGTTACAAGATAAATAATAATGAGTTTTCTCCAGGTTAATGTGCCAAACCTTGTGACAATTTAAGTCATTCACCGATAATTGGCAAATTTTATGAAAACATATTTCGTATCACACAACTTAGGACTTATGTAGATAAATGTTTCCCCCCATTTCGGTACGCAACGAGCATGACCTCCCATCACCCTCATCTCTAGTAATTATGCCTATCCAATTAGTAGGTTATGCTGAAACACCCAGATTACTCAAGAGACTAGAGATGCCCCCTTGTCGTACAGCTCTTTTTATTAAATATAAATCAATAAAACACAAAAATCCGACAATGAGGTCGAATCGATTACGATTTTCTGTAATTTACCGTCTTAATGACACTAATTACAACAAAGACAAATTATTTAATTAACAAGACGGCAAAATCCATCTCCCTTTTTATCAGCAATTTTTGGTGTGGAATTCTTAAGAGGGCGGAAAATAATTACTATAATAAAAAAAAATAATTTTAAATCTTGAAAAAAAACTAAACTCCCACAAATATGCTGATAGTAACTATAATAAAATTAGATGCACATTCCACACCGAAAAATAAACAAAAAAATTGGAAACATTTCCATACCCGGCATACAAAACAAAAAAATCGATAAGCCGACTTCCGAGGTTAAGGTTAGCTTAGCTCTGAAAATAGACTAGGAATTTCAGACAAATTCAAAACAGAAATTGAGCATGTAATAGTAAAATTGGCAACAATGTTACGTGTGCTAATGGTGATAATTATTAATATCGACCAGGAATATTTGTGCCATGAATTCTGTTGCACCACAAATAATAATTCTCAGAGAGTAATTAAATCAGTTCGGTGTTCACCTTAAGCAATTACCAGACATCCAATCAAGACTTACATCTTCCACTAATCAAATTTTCCTCGTGCCATGGGTAACATACATACATATCTCCATTTCTAATCACGTCTATGCCTTGGGATTTAGGAAGAAACATGGGATTTTTCTGCTTCTTTTTTTAGTTGAATCTTATTAAATGATAATTTTTATTTTTTCTTGTTGTCAACTAAGGAGAGATTCTGGGATGTTTTATCAACAACAGTACAAAGATTTGTAATTAAAATTGATGTGGGAAAGTTTGCTAAGTCTCTTTAATTATTTTTATTTTTTTTTTGTCGAAAATTGTTGCATTATTATTTCGGTCCTGTTATCGGTAAATTTATGCAATATGAAATATTACGCAGTTTTCCAAAATTGTCGCAGAAAATCTTAAAAAAACAAAAAGAAATACGGTTAAATAAAATGTTATCAAATATTTTTTTGGGATAGAAAATGGCAAGGATCCACTTACTTTTAGTCGTGGTTTTTATTAGAATCTACAAATCCACGCTACAAAAATAATCTCTTTTCGATATCCAGGTGCAGGAATATGGATTTATTTCTTCTTCTCTGTGGCGTATCATTAGTCTAACTCTTGCATCTATGCCGTTGATCGATCCACACTAGTCTTCACCTTGATGATGGTGTAGGCAAATACAACGTTTCTCACTTGTTAGCCGCCTTCGACAGAATTTTTGTCCTTTTGTTGGCAACTGAGAAGTTGTATTTTGTAATTTTGAGTAAATTCGCTACCACCAAATTCGCTATTCCTTTTTGAATGATGACTTTATATTTCCGAATAATAGACATTCCTTGGATTTTCGTATTCGATTCGCTTATTGGTTCCTTACAGTTTTAAATCTAGAAAATCTCGTCGAAATTTTACTATACTGCAACACCACTTCCTGTGTAAAATTCGACACTAAAAGATGCAAGGTCCATTGTGTGAAGTGATAGCCCGTGTAAATGTGTTCGAACACTTTACTATAACCCCTTGTGGTCTTAATGAAATTCGCTGTGCCTTTTCATGTTCACACTGAAATCTCTCCGTAGTCCTAGAAATTAACTAATATTTAGACCATCTTCAAAAACCATTACAAAAATAATCAATAAAGTGCAATCGGACAATATGGCCCAAGCCAAGAAACAAGGCTTTTTAGAACTTGTGGGTTTGATTCCCTTCAAACGGTCGCTAGCGGCGAAACTATGCGGAATTCGAAAAAATAGTGAAGACAAAATTTGTAGGAAATGCTCTACAACTTGGTTCTTTTGATATTTCCACCAAAATGCATAGTTTCTCCTCAAAATAGAGAAAAAGGCGGAAAATGGCGAAAAAAGGCCTATTAAATATAGCCTTGAACATATTTCGTTAGGCAACCCATCACCGTTATTTTTGTTAGCATATTATTTATCATGAAAAACAATTTCATTCGGTTACTCGATCGGTGAAGGTCGTTGTTCTACGGATCCTGTACTATATTAATTGACCACAACTATCCTGTGTCTTGACGTCCTTGAATTATTTTCTGTGGGTTTATGTAAAATGTTCGATGTATGCAGATAAACCAGTGACGTCGAAGCATTGGGGCCTAAAGAAATTTGTCGACCAATACTTGAAAACACTGGCATTAATTTATCTATAAAACAAATCCAAAATTCCGTTCATTTAGTCAAATGATACGTATTTTATTTCAATTTAAAGTCCCATCGCGATAAAAAAAATACCCATTATTATTTTAAGTAATGTACTAAAAAGGTTATTGAAGAAAATTGATATTGTAATGTAAATGTTTATATGTAAATTTCCATCTCCCTTCAGAAAAAAAGGGTCTACAAATATTTTAAAATAATATAAAATAAGCAAACAATAATAACAGTTAACTCCATATCTACATCCTCTTAATATTCACCCTTGTCCCCTAAGTTAGGAAACAAAAGTTGTTATTGCTTTATTTTTTAATCACGGTTCAGGTAATACACGGTATCCACGTCTCAAAAAAAACCTCAAGAAAGAAGAAGTTTTAAATGCAAAAAGGAACAAGAACAACAAGTATGAAGCCTCAAAAGAGTCCAAAGTAAGAAACAAAGTTGTCTTTTGAACAAGCATAAAAGTAATACTATACACAGATGACAGGCATTGCAAATTTAAGATCAGAAACAGAGATTCCCCTTTTGTAAACAAGACCCATGTCAACTTTATAACTTTTTTATGGGATTAAGAAAGAAACTGGCAGAAAAAACGAACCAAGTACAAATCGATATTGAAGGGCATTTTAGGTTGGCAGACGCCTGATTGAGATTTGAAATGAACAAAAAAAGGAAATTTTTGGAGAATTGATAAGGTTTGAATATTATCAATGGAAGAAGGGTTGCTATTGTCAGAAAGAGGAAATATTCTTTTAAAATGGTTTATTTTGCGCTTTTATGGCATGGAAGTTCGATATACTTTTGGGTGAATTGGTGATTTTATGCTTCAATCATTTTTTCTTTTCAAATTTTTATTAGCTAATATTTATATGCTAGTAAGATCCGCACGGCGTTGCCCGTGATAAACCTATGGGTCTTTCTGGTAAAATAAACACACATCCTTAAAAAGGTAACCATCCACCAAAAATAAATATTAGTGAAAGACTTAGAGAGCCTCAGCCATACGTTTACAAATTGAATAAAGAAGGCGGTTCCGAAATACAATTGGCAAAATTCGTGGGCCATTATTATTATTAAGGAATGAGGGGGCAACCCATATAGATTGTGCGCCATATTAGCTCCGTAATTTTGAATTTATAAGTTTTAATCATAAATTTGTTATTTGCTAAACCCCAGATACCGATTTTCATTGGAATCAGAATACAATTGGCAAACTCGTCGACCATATTAGCGCGGCCATTTTGAATCTATAGGTTTTGATCATGAATTCGTTATTTGCGACCTTAAATTGGAATGAGAATACAATTGACAAAATTCGTCCGCCATATTGACCCCGTCTTTTGAATTTATAGGTTTGGATCATAAATTCGTTTTTTGCTACCTTAAAAACCCCCAGCTACCGATTTTCATGGAAATCGGAACACAATTGGCAAATTCATATTTGGGTGGCCATTTTGAATTTCGGTCTTATTTAGACGGCGATTTTGCAAAATTTCGAAGATCTACGATGACTGGTGCACCCGTTATAGCGCACACATGCACGCATAGAGAAGCTTTCTTTTATAGATTTACACTCAAATCGAAGCGCCCTCGGGGCAAAATCGAAGGGTCCTCGTGGTGCCGCCAGGATAAGCCTGCCAAGCCAAGTAAAGTTATCGTGTCGAGGGCTGTAATTTTCACGAACGATGACTATCCTATCTTTATATGGAGGCCAAACCAAAAAGTTTCTTAAAATATAGTCCAAAATCTAGCGAACGTCGTAGGATTTTTTCGAAAAATTGATTTAGAAAAAAATGGCGTTAATTTGAACTTTTTTTCTTGTTTTTTCGAAAAAATCGGCCGAAAATCGCTTATAGAATCTATAAAAATCAAGATATCAAAAAAATTCTACGACATTCGCTAGATTTTGGACTATGTTTTAAAGAACTTTTTGGTTTTTTGTTCCAGATTAAAAATTGTGACCTGTAGCGGTACGCCCATGTCAAACGTCCGAGATTTTTTTTTACCTCGTGTACGCCGCCATTTTGTATCGTAAAATTAAAATAAAACATGCTCTTTGTAGTTAAAGACTAGTACTTTCATATGTGCAAAACCTCATATCTCTTTCTTATCGTTCGTGGTACGTTTCAGAAAAACACATGAAATTTATTGTTCACAAGGCTATATTACCCCTAAGGAGGATGAGTCTGCCCTTCGAACAGTCAAGTCTAAGCGACAAGCCGTTAGGCAAACTGCTGAACCTGTTCAAGCGTAGTGGAAGATAAGGAAACTTCACACAGAGTTGCAAAGTTCAAATTTTGAATGAAAAATTGACTTCCAGAAAGTTTGGGTCTTCGGAAGAACACAAATTGCTTATTTCTCGCAATTCATTACCATTAGACGGCTTGACCGGATAATAATATGGTATCAAAGCTCCGCTTAGGTCGGGTCTTCACATAGCCGGAATTTTTTTTCGAATTTAGTGGAAATGTAAAAAAAATCAAAATGAGTTGGCACGGTCTATGTCATCTGTCCAAAAGCTGATATGCCGATGAAGTTGTTCTTCTCGAACTAAACCTTCGTCGTATGTTTTAACTTCTTGTAATAAAATTGGAAAAGCCTTTGCATTACTGGGGATTGGAGTGAAAGTATTATTTGTATGTAATTATTATTGTTTCTACTCTGCGCATTCAATTTGACCAATTTTCATTGTTCATAACTATAAATGCAAAATATCGAAGGAAAAAAATTACTCAAACTTTTTTGTATCGTTGATATTGAAATTCTTGCGTCTGAATGTGATTTTAATAAACTAATTACTTCATAAATTTTTCAATATTCACATCGCACTGCCCCTCGGCGACAAAGCTGAAATTTCCAGTTAAGAAAAATAAACAAAATCCTCCAACCAAGAATTCCTCTTCAGTTACTCTCTACTTATAATAACTTTCTTTTGCTCAATTATGAGTCGTAATTAATTAAAAGTTGTCTGATGCCGGCAGACATTTAATCATCGTCTGCAGGCATTTTATTGATTCATGTAAATATTGACAATAAATAATAACAACAAAAACATTATTTTTTTATTTATTTTTTTTTGTTGCCAAATTTTCAGCAGCGTGATTTTCAATTATTGTTAAATGAATGAATTTAAAACAGGCCCAAAGTTATTGTAAACGCAAAAAACGAAGATTTAAAAAAAGATAAATTTAAAACTGACCAGAAAAAAAAAGTTTATTTGTTGCAATAAACAAATTGCGTAGAGGTCAGAGCGTGAGTTTCACAAAAATGAATTCGAAATAAATAAATTGAAAAAGATTCTAAAAATAATATCAAAACACAAACAAAAGCCCCACATGCTGTTGAATAACGTGGTGAATTTCGTAAAAAGGTGAAAAATGCGGAGAAAAGTCAATAATTTCTTTTCACATAAATCGATACGGAAAACTAAAGCTAATCGAGTTCTACGATTTTCAACTAGAAGCATTTTAGCTTTCTTATGCAACATCATTTAGGGTAATTGCTCGCGTTTTTTTATAGATCTAGAAATAATTTCTTAATACCCCATCCTTTTCCTTAGTACTTTGTGCTTTATTGCTTGTTTATTATAATTACAGCCAAAAGAAGAATGTGCATTAAGGCAGAGAATTTTTTGTTCCATTTGTGGAATAAAATTTTAATTCCATGAAAAGGAGTAATTTTACAAAAATAATTCATTTCGTCTCGAATATTATCCTCAAAGACAAAAGGGCATGAATCAAATAAAAAATTCTCTCAGACACATTTTCTCGAATTGCTTCAATGTTCTGTGGAAGGGAAAAGTAATCCAGGGTGAAAGTAATGCTAACAAAAGGGATTCAGAGGAGAAATGGAAACTGTGACGGAACAAAGATAACTTAGTTCTACTTTTTCTGGTAGTTGATTTCATTTCAATTCATTTTTTAATATTATTTTTTAAAGTATATGAAATTGTTTTATCAATTTCTTACGGACTAGTGATGTGAGAGTTGTTTGAATTCTCCTAGCAAGTTCGTGGATTGTGCTGTGTAGCTTCTGGCCATTGTTTTATGCGGGTGGATTAATTTACTGAAGTGCTCTCATAGAAGTTTAAAAAGGACTGAAAGTTATAATTTGCATAAGTTAATCCGTGGGGTTCATAGACCTTTCCAATCAGCGGACTGTTCTTTTCCTGGTAGGGCAATAAATAGTCACGAAATTTTTTAATTATTGACCGTCAAGCGAACTCGGTTTATGATATGGAAAAAAATTAATCCGGAAAATTTTTTATATATCGACGACTTATTCCACTTGTTCTTTGTACATCTCCATTGCTAACGGTTACTTGACTGTAAAGAACTGAATTACGAATGACGGATAATGTCAAATCTAAATTAAACTCCACCTCTGCCGATTCCATCGGATACCCTGTTTCAAATCCATATAAATGGCCTTGTTTCAGTCCCCCACCACAGCACTTCTTAGCTTCGCTGATGACGGGACTCTGCATCACTTTTGCGCCATCGATAGTTTCAAGCCATGTCAGACCTTGTCTTAATAATCGAGAACTTATCTAAAATTCAATCAAAACAGACATTAAACTCATTCCTGATTGGTACTAAACGAAGTACTGTCTTATCTCCAATAACACCTGAAACGTATTTCCATCCATTTCAGTGGACGGCGTGAAAGTAATTACTGACCTTTAAGATCTCGATTACTGAAGATCTGTGATGGAACGGACTTATATTCCAAATGGCTAAACAAATTTCTCAATGACATTAATATCTCAATGGATGCAAATCTCTCCTTAGCAGCTCTGGCTATATAAAACCGACATTCCGCCCTTCCTCGAATAGAATTTATTTATTTTGGGCAGGACTTCGAAAAACAACATTTGCTGGTGAAGTAGAATACGACCAACTCATTGATGTCGACGCTATTTGTACCACCATCCAACATTAGAAAGAAAAAATCCCTGACGAATGAACAGCGCTAGATATCGCTACTACCAAAATTGCTAACTGTGACTCTGAAACAATCTTTCGTTCAGTATTATCAACCGTAACAACATCCAATGGTTCAAACATGGGGTACATCATTATATCGAGAGCCAACGAGCCGGAAAGAACAAGCGAGATTTGGGCCACAACGAGAATGCATTGATCAACTATTCGCTCCCGTCAGCTAATGGAAGAAAGAATTCGTTGCGGCAAAAAAACTGTAGTCGTCTTCATCGATTTCAAATCCGCTTTCGACTGCATCGATTAGAACAGCTTGTGGAGAGTGCCATTGAAAATCATCCAACTTCTTCAAGCGTCGTACGATGGCTCAACCAGCAGCGTTTGAGTTCGAAGCGACTTATCCGAGGAATTCCCGATTCAAACAGGTGTGAGACAAGGAGACGTCGCTTCGCCACTCCTCTTCAACGTTGTGATCGACGAGATTATGCGTGAAGCAGTCGATGGAGGACGCGGAGTTCGATACGATGACAAAAACTTCGTAACCGACTTGATGTTCGCCGACGACAGCGCAGTCTTCCCCGACACGGACGCCGTAACAACGGACATCTCATACGACATTTCCCGCATCGCCTTGGCGTCAGGTCGGGGGACCAATCCATCCTTGGCGTCAGGTCTCTACCAATCCACAAGTTGGGAAATGTATTGTCTAAATGATCTCGGAACTGCTACTGCCAATCTTAGAAGAAGATGTCCCTATTATTTTTCAAAATGACGGCTGTCCGGCGCATTACCAACGAACGGTCCGAGATCATTTAGACATTACATTTCCCAACTTGTCCCTAGACCTGACGCCCCTGAATTTCTACATCTGGGGACGTGCAAAAGAACTAGTTTAAAGAGGTGACGGCAAAAGAAATTTTAATAGTAAAAATTACAGCCGCATTTGAAAAAATTAAACAAGAAATGCGGCTTGAGACTACAAAAACCGAAGTAAGAAGAAGGTATCGTGCCTGCATAAGGTGTTTAGGCGGTCAATTTGAACCAATTTTGTAAAAAAATAAAAATAAAAACATAATAACATAAAAAAAGTCTCTTCTTAAACTTGGCTCTACCAAACTAGTACCTCGTATTTTTACCACATTATTAACAATTTCTGTATCATCTAGCACGCCATTGGAAAGGGGATAAACTGTAGAAGTTTTTAAAATAAAGCTAAATTCAAAATAGCTTGCAGTTCTTTTTAAATTGAATTTATAATTTGACACTTTTCCTAACATTTAAACCTTTTTACGAATTTGAAATGTCATAACTTTTTTCTTAATATCAGTTAGATCAAGTATTGATTGATACATTGAAGAATATAACAAAAGTGATTTCGTGCTATTACAACTACAAACAAAAAAGTTATGATGGTTTTAAGGTTAAATTTTGAGTAATTTTGTAAAAACACAAAAAAATTATATGTGGCCTACCGTGGCCCTTAGGACATAGCGGCTACCGGCGAAAAGCAAATGGGCCCCCCAACCCACCAAAAAATTTTGACGGTTCATCTGTCAAGCAACCTGTATACATATTTCCGGCAAAAGTTTTCCTAGTGCAGAGTTTTAAATTTGACTCAGATATCCAGAAAAATTCGACATTATTTAAAAATTCGAATATTACAGAAGAATGTATTTTCAATATCCATAAAATATGTACGTCACAGGCACACAAAAATTTTATAAAAATAGTAAAATGTAAAGAAATGTGCATGTCGCAAGAGAAACAAGTTTTAATCACCGACCTCTCATCTCCAATGACATTCCAGCTTAAGCCAAGTATTTATATTTACTTAAAAAAAATATTGTTTAATGTTAAACTTTTGCCTTCATTACTGCGCTCATATAACCAGAAAATTTGAATACTAATTAGACACCGCCTAACTACATCCACCATCTCCTCTTCAGGCTCTCGTGGATTTTGTTCGCTTCTAGAATAGAAGTGTAGGCTGAAAACAGAAAATCTGAATCCTAATTACCCTTCTACTTTATCCCTACCGTAATGCATTAAAATTTAAGGGAAAATGAGGAGCCCTATGTATAGAGTAGTCTGAAAATTTACATCTAATTACCTTTTCCCTTACCTTAACGGATTTTGTTCATTTGCAAACTTTTTTGACTCTTCCACGTGATGAATTTTGGCATTATGAATAAATGGTGAAGTTTTTTTTTGCCAGAATATATTGGATGAACAGAATTTGTTCGGTGGTGAAAGTTAACCTTTTTTCGGGGTGATTTGGTTTTAGAAGCTTATGTTTATTATCCATTAATATTGTCCTTTTTTATTGCATCGTTTAATAACAACTTGGACATAACGCATAAATTAAAAAGGACCTAGGATTAATATCGAGTAATTATCATTAAAAACATTGTTACTAAATTTCGGCAAGTAACCAGAAATCTTCTCTTTTCTTAAAACTTATAAGCGATTAAACGATTTGAATAATGAATGGAATCGATAAATTTTCCTTGATACTAAAATTCTCTGCAGAGATTTATAGATCGCCATATTTCTGTAACAAAAAATGTTCTTACAGAAAATTGCAATCGATACACAAAGCAAACTTATTTAGTTTAGTGTTTCGAGATTATAATTATTGTTCCAAGAATTCCTGATTATATTTTCGAAAACTGAAGCCTTATTTTCAATTTTATAATTAATAAACAAATATCTTAACGCTTAACCAGCAACGAAGCTAATCATTTGGGAAAAGTACAGAGTGAAGCGATTTTAGGTTGATCCAAAGAATTGTTATTACAAAATGAAATTCAAAGAAGCCGCTTCTAAAATTTCGATAACGAAACAATTTTTAGTCTAATTATCGTTTGAAGTAAGATCCTATGAATCTGGCGTACCTTTCTTTAATATGGTATTTTTAGTTCAAGTTAGCAACCACGAGAACTCCAAGGCGTTTAGTCGATTTTACTTGGGAGATTTGAATTCCAATATCTTATCTTGTTATCTATAGGAAAATCAATTACAACAACGTCCAAAATGACTCGAATCGAAAAGGATATGTAATCAGAATTTAACCCAAAAGAAAGGATACAACAAGGAAGAAAAATTTCCTACTATCGGATTGTTAGATATTGATACTGTATATTATATGAGTACGTCCAATAATTACAGTTTATATAAGTTCAAATAAAACGCTAAGAAAAGTACTAGCTTTGTATGCCTTTATCCTTTCATAGTTATTAAATGGACTCAGCAATTACCACGGGTTTTTCTACATCAAATCAACGAATGCTTTAAACCTCACCATTTTGTTTAATTATTAAAAGTAATCAATTATAATACAAGTGATTAATCACAACAAATCGCTAAATTTGTACATGAATATAAAATATCAATTACAAAAAAAAAATTCCCATATTTATATCTAACCTGTTTGACATATTTTTATACCGTTAATAAGTTATTTATAACATTTCTAACTGAACCGATAACAGCCCAAAAAACACGCCTCTTTTTTTCTGGCTTCAGTCAACAGGGTTTCAGTTCAATTAAGCAGTTAAATGCATGTCGGATACGGTTAAATTCAAACTCTTTAAGTGCAAGCTCCACAATACCAGGGAAAAAAACCGCCCAACTTTACTATGACACGTTCTGGTAATTGAATCCAAGCAGCATAAAAGCTTCGTTACCTGCGACAATTGCCCGCCTGTACTATGCTCCATTCATAAATCTCAGCTCTGAGAAGTCAAGCAACTTCTTTTGGGTGCTCGAGACTTGTTAGAAAGAAATTGACTCTAGTTGCCAGAGTATTTTTGCTTTATGCTTACGTTTCTTGTCTCTGGCCTCCACAATAAAGAGAGAGAGAGAGAGAAAACAAACCCAGAACTTGCAAAAATGTATCGACCTTAAAACAGCTCCACGTTTGCTGATTTTGATTTCTGACGCTCAATATTATGAGCTCCACCTTGAGCTGATGCTTGTTGTTTTGTTTTGCCAATGATGTTTATAACGACGCAACGCGCTTTTTCAATTGATGGAAGAGAGCTCTTGAACTGCGCCAATTGATATCTGACCGAGAAATCATAGGTCCCATAAGCAGTAAGTAGCAATCAATGATGTATCGAAAAAGCCGTCAATGATGACATTGTAGCGTTAAATATTTAAACGTATTCTGATACTCGGATTTTTTCTCATTAAAAATCTGCAACGAACCGCAATTGCGCTGGGATGTGAGCGGTTCTGATGATTTGAAAGATTTATGCAAATTGCAGAGGCATAACCGTGAAAAAAGAGGAGTTGCTTGACCTGGCGGACTGGACGGCGACAATAAGTGCAACTGTCGCTGTGTAATAGGTCAGTGGACGGTTTATTATGCATTACAAATAACGGCATTCATATTTAAATGTATGATAAAAAAAAATGTATCCGACTTACATATACATATTACGTTTCTGTGGATACTGTGGAAAAATCTTGTTTACATTTGGATACGTAACAGATTTTATCAGAAATGTTTTCCCCGAGCTTTTAACAAATATTTTTATTTAGCGATTAGCAATGCCAATAAGTCCGCGTTAATGAGTAAGCAAGTTGTAAGAATTAATGAAGATAAATGGAGGGGAAGCTTACGGCTAATAGTTATTGAAAAAACTGATTCCTCTTTGATTTACTGCTAACAATCTAATCAAATTCAATAGTAAAGATAAGAATCACGCTGGAAGCACTTATAGAGGTATTCCCAATAGATTTTTCCAACGATGTTTTTTTAGATATTTTTTTTTTGTAAATACACGTTGTGAGGTGATTCACAAATTATTTATTTATTCTATTGAAGTTTGGTTCTTTTGAGAACGGGTTATACGTAGTTTTGTAATTGTAAAATAATACGCCAAGCATTTCTGTAAAGGATCCGCTTGCCTACATATTGGGACAATCCAAAAATAATGGTATTCCAAATACGTCAACATGATCTTAGTACAAAGTACAAAAAAGTGGATAGTGCAGTTCTAGCCAATTAGAACAATCACCATTCGTGCCCCATCCAGGACGGAAGTAGTAGCCAGAGTTGTTGAAGTCGACTCAAGCCTCATAGCAGATGTGTTACATTCAATCCTGGAAATAGAATGGAACCCCTGTACCTTTCCGGAGGATTGGACGGAAGTTATCATAGTCAAAATAGCAAAAAACGGGGACCAAACAATATGCGCGAAAACTGGAGAAGCATCTGACTATTATCCAGGGTACGAAAATGCTCACTCATGAGGAACTCGTGAGTGAGCACTTATAAATTCCTCATTATAAAATCACTCTCACTCATGAGTGAAGAAAACGATTTAACTTCGGCTTGCTCGCACTTATGAGTGAGGCTGTGTACATAGACTGCTTATGCACATGAGTGAGGATACAATTTTTAGCATTTTTCACAGGAGGGTGAGTGAGCGTATAATGAGTGTACTCACCGCTCACTCACCCAAAAAGAAAAGAAGTTGAATAAGGACTGTTTAATAATAAAAATTTTAAATATATATTATAAAGTTTTTTTGGTCAAAACTAATGATAAGGCTAAGTTTTTTCAACTGAGACTTGCGTTGCTGGAACTGCAAGTACAACCTGCGCTACTTTTTTGAGGTCATTATCGTGATAGGCTTTCCAAAATTGCAGATTTTTTGTATCGGGAGGAAATCTTTTACTTTAGGCAATACAGCAAGTCGCTGTCATAGAATTCTTCTGGAACATTTCCGCACTTGTACACTTCAAGAGAATGTTCGCATAATCCCTCCCAAACAACCCCACCCATTCCCAAGCCTCAAATCATGCCGCACGAAACTAAACCAAAGCCACAAAGACTCATGGGCGAGTTTGGACATTTCTAAAAAAATTACTCACACACGGGTAAACAACTCTCGCTCGTGAGTTAAATTGGTCGCACATAAGTGAGGATTTTCATACCCAGAATTTCTGAACAAATTACTCACATACGAGTGAGCGCACTATATAGCAAACAACTCTCACTCGTGAGTGAGGAATGAGTTGAATGAGTCGCACATGAGTGAGGAGTTTCGTACCCTGCTATTATCTACTGTGGGAAAGCCTTGTTCCACATATTATCTAGGAATTAGGATAAGAGAGGCAGTAAACCGAACCCATAGAAGACAGCAGTCTGGATTCAGAAAGGGCCGCTCCTGCATAGATCATTTTAGCACATTGAGAATCATAGTGAAACAGTCGATTGAATTACGATCCCCCTTTACCTTGCTTTCATAGACTATAAAAAAGCGTTCGACTCAGTTAAAAGGAGCTTCATACCCGAGCAAAAATGAAACTCGCCCGCACCTAGCATGCAGCAGGCACGCATTAGCCTGCATGGCGCCCGCAACTAGCACGCATAGCGAACAAATGCGAATGGCACATTTTTACTAGGGTATGGCAGGCACTTACGACAGCGTGGATTGCCTGGCAAAGCAAAAGAATTGATAAAATACAACAATTCCAAATGCAGAGTTCTTCACAATGGAAAATTATCCGACACAGCTTTGAGATGAGCTCAGGAGTGCGACAAGGATGCCTATTTTCGCCATTACTCTTTCTTATAGTAATAAACGGCATCATTGACAGCGTTGCAGATAATAGAACATGTAGCATACACTGGGGAATGCTAGACCGCCTTAAGCATCTCGACTACGCGGAAGATATCTGCTTGCTGGCCCACAGACATCAGAATCTCAAAAATTTGTTAAACAATTTAGCAGCAGAAAGTAGCTCGGCAGGCTTAAGGCAAAATCCGATTAAAACTTAAGAAATGCGGATAAATGAACTATTGAACGCACAGGGCAAAATAATCGCCGCGTGGAATTGGTAGATAAATTCTCTTACGTCGATAGCATTAATACCGAAAATGTCGGGGCAGAAGAAGATGTCAGTTCCAGAATAAATAAATATCAGTTCCAGCGCATATTCATGCCTGTCTCGCATATGGAGATCAACAGAGATCTCAATTAACACCAAATTGAGGCTGTTCAACTCCAATGTACGGCAGTTCATTTGTATAGTTGCAAAACTTGGAAAGTCACCATCACAAGGCGCCTACAAGTTTTCATCAACAGATGCCTACGCGGCATCCTAAAAATCCGGTTGCGAGATAGAATCACAAATGAAGAACTAAGGCACCATGCCAGAAAGGATAGACGACGAAATCAGGTGAATAAAATGGATTTGGATTGGTCACACCTTTCGCCGGGAAAACGAGAATCTAGCCAAAGAGGCCATTGGCTGGAAGCCGCAAGGAACCCGTCAAGCTGGAAGACCGAGAACAACGTGGAGAAGAACCCTATTAGCAGAGGCCGCAACAACTGGGAGATCATGGACGGAGCTGATAGCTGTCTCACAAAACAGGCGTTCCGGAGCGAGAAACTACAGCTTTAAAGGTTTATTAAAATAATGTTTTTGGACAGATTGAATCTCCTCCTGAGAAACGACGTAGGTAACGTCATCGGTGCGTTTGAAAATATCTGCGAAAGCGCAGAGAGATATTTGTTTGGCCGGGAGGGACGATATCGATATCTCTCGCTAACACGTGGATGGTAGTCATTGCAGATCTGCTCGGCCGGTAGGAAAATTGCAAGCATCCCTAAAATGTTTCTCTTAAACCTTCTCCATCGTTTTCAGAAGAAACGAAAAGAGGCTGATGGGTCTATAAAATTTAGCTTCCTTATATCATCTTCTACCCGCGTTGGGAATGTGGTCTTCATTAGCCTAGCATTAGTTTAGATTAGATTTAGATTTACTGCAACTAAATTGATGATGAGACATCATAGTTCATGGTAACCTAATAATTCAAGAATTTTGCATTCACGATTTCAAAATTCTATGGTGACCGAAAACTATACTAGTTCTGTTTTACCAAACTTAAATTCGCGAAAACCCCTTTAAATGGATTGAAGACACAAAGACACATTTCGCGAAGGAACATAAAGTTGGGCCAGATTAAGCTTTTAAAAATTTTAGGCAGAACTAGATTAAGAGATAAATATAGCTATTTCAAAGGTAAATAAATTGTCTTCCTTTTTTAATGAAATTGTTAATAGTCTCACTGTTAATATTGCAGAAACTAAACAGACTAGAAAAATAAAAAAAATTCGAAAAACTCACGTCTATATATTAAATAAACTCAATTACTTTTCAAACTGCATTCATTGGAGAAACAAGAAAAATTAAAACAGGTCTATGAATGTTCAGTGAAAGATTTGTTGATGAGACAGAAATTCCAATTCCAGGTTTTATAACAAATTGTGATTTTTCAATAAAACTTTTGGTTCGTTTAAGTTAATTAAAAATCAGAAGAAATAAATCACCACAATTTAACTGGGAAAAACAATTCGTGTTATATTTCAAAGCTGCGTATAAAATCAAATTGGAAAACAGCACGACAGCCTATATTTTAATTAAAAATCTGCCAATTAATTAACCGAAGCTATAGAACTATTCAAGTTGTTTGCTTAAAAATACCCAATATTTAACGCCACCTGGAATACTCAACTATTCATGCTAGTTCCTAGTGCCAATTTTTATTCCCTAAACAATTAGCTATGAAAAAATTCATCTTTATAAAGTGAATATATTCACGATCTCGCTCACATTTATTTAAATTTGGAATAACTAATTTATATGCCCCAGAAAATTCGACACAAAAAAACTAAAACTGCCAACAAAATTAATTATCAGGGATTATAATTAGCTTTAAATATATCAAGTTAACATTAGTACTAAATTTCATGTAAATCGGTCGACTAATTATGAATTGATTTATAGTTAAAGCTAACACAAGCTTATCAGTACCAATATATTCTTCATGTTTTTTTCGTATTTAAAAATAATATTATCTCATTTTATGTGACTTTAGAATATTGAATTTTAATGTAAAAATATTTAAAATTCGTTTTCTTTTATAACAACATAAAAGCATCAGTAAATACTGAAAGCTCTTAAAATGAAACAAAAAAATCGACTCAAATTTATATTTAACTTGATTAAAACGAAACAAAATGAATTTTCCTCAAAATTTCTTTCAAAAATCAGAAAAATTCCACTTTGTAATAATATCCCCAACTCCCAACAATTCCCAAATGCTGTAAATAATTTATATCGTTGCCTTTCTTTTGACTACAGAAAATATTTTGCCAAGCTTCCCATATATTTTATGGTTTATATTTCAACATAATCAAAAACAAACTCAGTTCGGTTTTGTGGGAGTGAGCTCAACAACGAAACAAATCCGTAGATATCGTATAATGACCCTAGCTCATAACTTTTCTGATTCATCCCACAAAACTTGTTTTTTTTTGTGTTTGTAATTTCATTCGCTATTTAGCAGTATTTCCCTGAATTCCGAAAACTTTCGGAGAACTAAAAAAAAGGCATCTAGCATCTCTGATCTGGAAGCACTAAAAAACTTTACATAACTGAACTTGTTCTAGAAATATTAAGAGTTTACACCATAAGTTCTTCTCTGGCTGGGGCTGCTTCTCCTACATGGCATCGAAACTCATGCATATATTCAAATGTTAACAAACAAAACAAGCAGCTTGAGAGGAGAGGAGTCTCCATCGTCTCCACATGTGTAGTGGCCTATAATTTTTCGAAGCCGTCATGGTTGGATACCGAACAAACTATGTAGAAGACGCGGCTTGGAAACAGAAACTACCTCTAACTGCCCGACCGACCGGCTTTCAGACCAAGAAGAAGATGTTTGCATAGTTCCCATCGTTCCATCAAAGCTTACAAGTTGAAAATACCAGAAAACCAGTTTCAGCGCCCAGTCACCACGCTATTAAATAAATGGATATCTTGTATCTTCTTCAGCTCCAGTAGCTTCACAGGCAACCGAATTCATAAAATGAGCTGCGTCTGAACTTGGTGAGGATCTTGAAATATAATAAGATCTTCTCCCCCGGGGCCTCTTATCAAGCAAGCATAGGCTTCTAGTGAGATCGGTTCGCATTGGTACAAGAGGATTGATTTACGCTTGAGTAATTTTAAACAAATTACAAGCTAAGTGCATCATATTGCAAGTCTATGAACTGTTAAGCTGCTAGGAGCACCCACCACCTAAACGAAAAATCAATAGACGATAAAGAACCCCCCTTTCTCTGGCAGCGAGCCAAGTGCGGTTGACCCATTAAGAGAAAACGTTCATCCTTGGCGGGTGGGAGAGGACGATTTACTGTGACGGGTTTCGTAAATTTTCATCGCCATATGGATTTTAATTTGCAAAGGATAATAATGTTTTAGCCTCGTTTAAAGCCGTTTGCAGATTAAGCTATGTGTATTGTGTAGCACCAACCACCTCTCGTTGCGACGTTGGGAGTTGTGTGCATTAAGGTTGTTTTTTTTGTTGCATAAAACCTGGCAATTAGAGTTGAAATTTACGAAAACGCAAATGAAAAGCCCAGAGATTTTTGAAACCTTCACCTGAGTTGAACTAACTAACAAAGTTACATGGGTCCGAAGTGGAGTTGCCGGTACTCTCTATAAATTCAAAGTTAGTTTTTAATGCTTTTCTGCTGCTACCGCTACAGCATATTTTCTAAAGTGCACACAGAAACTACTTGTACATGGTTAAAAATCCATTGTTCTAGTACACAACTGGTGGTCGTTTGTAATAAAAATTAAGTTTGCAACTTTGTGGCTCCGAATTCACATAAATCAGTAGAAGTTTCTGAATCTTTGTACTCTCTAACTTCAACCTTATATGCCAGTATTGCAAGAAATACAAAGATAGCATCTTTTCAACACTTCTAGACAATTTTATGGTTAGAAAAAGGGTCAAGAAAGAAATGTGAAATATATCGAAGGATGAGGGTGTATTTTTAGATCAGGATAGTAAAGTAGACGCCGCCATGTTGAGGCGAAGTAAAAATCTTTTTATATATTTTCTTTAAAAAGACTTCTGCAGTGTAAACAAAATAAAATATTCAAATATTCATATTAAAATGTTTTTATAATTCGAAATTATAATGAAAGACTAAAAGCATGGGAAAAGACGTTGTGGGATTGCTCATATTGGCTGCCAAAAAACAAGCTTGCATAATATCGTTGCTACAAGTCGTTGCCTTATATAAAATCTTAAATATTCGAGTATTAACTATATTAAATCATATTTTTGATTTGAATGGGTCGAAAATAATATATCAGAATTTAAGCAATGACGTTTTATCAGGGTTGTTTTAGTGGTTCCACTTAAAACCTCCTGTTTAAGATGGTGAGCTTAGTAACCTGCCTTTTATCGAAAATTTGTATATTTGATATAACATACAAACAAATAATAATCATGAAGACAGAATCACACAGACAAAATTGCGTCAACTTTCATATAATTTCCTGATTTTAAAGTCTATCTGTACAGTTCTTAGTTATAGTGATTCCACACGACCCAGACTTTTGTTTGTATAGACATGTCGCCGGAATGTCTGTGCGAACTTTTCATTATCACAGACTTTTATTTTTCAGAATGTTGCACAGATAGTCCGGGGAAATAGCATTTTAAGGAGACAAAATTCCAAAATGGCTGAAAATTGGTTTACAACTTCCTTGGGACTTTTTAAGAAAACAATTTCGGAATCACAAAAAAAAAAACATGGCCGCCGGAGATATCACTTTTTGGCAAAAAAAATCACTCAAAAACTGATTTTTTCGAAATTTTTTTTTATCAGTCAATACGAAACGTTATCGCCTACAAAAAGCCCTCTTGTAATTTTTTCGAAAACCTAACCCTTTCGAAGTTATTCAAGGCCAAGATTTCAAAAAATCACTTTTCGGCAAAAAAAATACCTGCACGATGGTAAATTGTACTGAGACCTCAATTTTTTTAAATGTCCCGGTTCAAAAATAATGTCCTACTGGTATATGAGCGTGTATCTAGATAAATGAAACAAGGTGTGATCGTGAATTACGTAGTGGAGGCATTTCTGGCTTCTTTTGGGGCAGTAAAGTATCTAATTTGAACTGAGGCGAGGTTTGATTGTAAATACGAACTGGAGAGACATTTCTTACATTTTTCGAGGGAAAGTTTTGTACTGGAGAGACATTTCTTACTTTTTTTCAAGAAATGAAATTTCCAACATTAAATGAGATGAGGCGTGATTGTAAATACATACTGGAGAGACATTTCTTATTTCTTTTGCGGCAGAAAAATTTCCAAATTGAAATTAGGCGAGATGGGATTGCAAAATATAAATATGTGCATACATTGAGCAGGCATAGATTTCTTACTTACTCTATCTAAAGCAGTTTAATGCAAATTAGAATTAAACTCGTAAAAAGCTCTTCATAGGTTTTATTTTCTTTCTTTTTTTAATTTGCTTGTTTTTGTCATTTTGGAATTACAATAGCACCTCGCCTCATTTAAAGTATGACATTGTACTGGCTCAAAAAGAGGCACCTCTTAAAAACTCATTTTATAATCGTGTCCTACCCAACACTAGATGAGACTTCCAAACATGTACTCTGTGAATGTCTTGCTCTGGAGTGGAAGCACGTAAGTTGTTTCAATCGACCTCTTCATACAAAAATTCTGAATTTTTGTATGAAGAGGTCGATTGAAACAACTTACGTGCTTCCACCCCTGATCTGGATTAGAAGAAGAACTTTTATCTTCTTAACTTGCAAAAAAGCTTCCGCCTGCCTAACTTCGCCAGCGTTTTCCAGGCAGAACTTCTGGCAATTTTTCATGCCTGCTTAGCAATGCAGTCAAATGTAAGGCCGGGAGCCAGGGTAATTCTGTTATCAGATAGTCAAGCGGCCATCACGGCATTAGGCTCGGCCCGTATAACTTACAAGCTTGTCGACAACTGCCAGAACTGCCCTGGCCGAGAGGCGCTGGGTCACTCTACAGTGGGTACCGGGTCACAGGAATATCGAGGACAACGAGAAGGCAGATGAATTGGCCTGACTGGAAACCACTCTCGCAGGCACACCGGTAGAGAATGTACAGAAGCCTCTGTGCGTGCTAAAGAGAGACATCTCCATGTATTTTCTCTCAGTAGCTGGCTCCATGGAGGAGCCTATCATCATGTGTCAAGTCTAGGAAGACTTGGTCTTGTTATAACAAACAAAGATCGCGAGACCTTTTGGTGATGCAACCCAAAGGTAAATTCGTAAATTCATCACTGCCGCATCACTGCAGAATTCAGCCACAGGCTTCAATTGAAAGTCTGTGGCTGAATTCTGCAGTGATGAATTTACGAATTTACCCGATATTGCCAGAATCGTGTCATTAATAACGGGACACTGGCCAATTGGGCAACATGCAGCCAGCTTGATAATTCCGCATTACACCCACTGCCGCAGCTGCGGAGAGGAACAGGGCAATGAAACAACTGAACATTTTCTCTGCGAATGCCCAGCTCTGGCCAATATGAGACACCGTGTGTTTGGAAGCCTCTTCTTAAACGATTTGGGGATGTTTCGAAACTTAAAATCGGAAATTTGATCCGATACCTAAATTTGACGGGATGAACCTAAATCCCTAGCTCACTACTTCTTTCACCCAAAAGTTTTTCACGAGGGCGGCTACAAAACGGCGCGCCTTAGCGCCAATTGTGTCCCAGCCTACGACTTGGACGGGACTGCCGCTTCTACCTACCTACCAATTAAAGACTTTCTTGCCTTCGTCCGGCGGCGGGCTGGCGTTCTTTTCCTTTAGTAGAGTATGTACACAACAGGACTAAATTAGACGCGGTGTCCGCCATATGGGTTGCCCCCGTACTTGAAAAAGCTGCCATCTATTAATCCTTGAGAGCTAAATATAATTTCAAAAAATTATAAAACATTACAGCAATCACTCAAAACGTGCATATTAAAAACTTGGTGAAAATTTTTTTAACCTTTATTTGTAGGTGGCCTGAACTGCTTTGAATGTATGCCATGTATCTTCGATTAGATAACAATCGTAAATTGCTAAATTAATTCACATATGCAATATCTCGACTTGCTTGCCACACACTCCAAAATACTAAAAACAGTTACTGACTTCGACAAAACATTTAACATTCTTTTATTATTTCAAGATTTATGGCACAAACAAGAAATCTTAAGAATGCCTCACGTATGCGAATTTAAAAAAAAGTGTTATAAGCAAGCAAAACAGAAAAAAAACACCTAGAAATTTAAAAAAATTGGAATTTGCACACAGGTGGAAAAAACCAGATCTCGAGGCATAATATATATTATTTAAGAAAAAAATGTCCCCGTCAAATTATCAGGCCTAAGAACAAATCAATGTCAGCAGAACATGTTTCTCTCCTCGAATCACTTTATTCGCAATTGTATAAATTGCACAATCTGAATACCTACACGAGCCTGATCGAGGAACATACCTTATAAATAATTTATTTCGCAGATTCAGCATTACATCAAAGCCCCTTGAGATTCCTTCAAAATAGAATAGGGTTCAAAGTATATATGACAAAAGAAGTTTTATTACCATATTTTATCCTTTTCCTTTTACATTGTTTAAAACATTTTGCATATAAAAATAATCCTTATAAAATTTGATATCTTTATCCAGTTGCTTGACTTATAAACTTTTTAAAGATAAAAAAAATCCACCCCCATCATTTCCCTCAAGACTACAGCCGCCCATTTGAACAAGATAACTTAAAAGAAGTCATCGCCGGCAACAATTAAATACTTTTAATTTTTGTAATTAAATTTGCTGCAAGTTTCCTCCATAGCAGCCACGCGGTCGACAACTGAGCTGATAAAAATTATTGAGATATAAAACATTTGTGTTCTGTTTAATAAAAAAAAATGGGAATTTGTGAAGTCAAAAATAATAAAAGAAGGAAACTAGGCCGATTGACATTTAACATTTCTGCATTCACACTCAACACCTTACTTGCATCATAAACTCGTTTTCTGAAAAAAACCGTCAAAAAGTTGCTCGGCGACTTGAGTTTGAATTTTTGCCGTTTTAAACACTTTAACTGAGCTCTCGATTTTATAGGTTAAAATTGTGTACACGTATGCAAATATGAGAGTAGAAGCACATGATAATTTGTTTTTTTTTCGAAGGAATTAAGCAGTGAAAAGAGTGAAATTTCTTACGTCGTTACCCAATTTGAAATTAAAAATTATAAACAACCAAAGCTAAGTTACGAATTTGGTTACCGAATTTCTGATCGAGCATAAATTATTGTTGCTTAAGATTGTAACAAAAAAAAAATCGGTGTAAACTTTTAGTATAAAGCAGATGAATAAATGTCAAGACGTAGAAATGTGTGATGAGGATCGTCGGAAAAAATTCAAACTAGTTTTTAGATGTAAAAGAAATTTTGTTGATGCAGATTCGGTAAGTTTCCGGTAACCTTTTTGACCGCTGTTTTACGCAGAAAAAATGTGTTACAACACTTGTGATTTTTAACGTTGTAAGTCTCAAATAAATAGGAAAAGCGTCACGGCGTACTATACTGATGGAAAGAATATTCGTCTGAGTTGCTAAAAATACCAATAATATACGAGTACGTAAAATTCCGAGAGTCCATAACATTGCAGGCCAAGTATCCCATTTCCCTGACCAATCCTAAGATCTCATCCAAGGTAGTTGATTCACCTCCCGGCAATTCAGGCCACTGCCTACTCAGCCCGGGAGCTCCCATATCAATTTCCAACCCCAATCAAACTATAGTAAAGAAAAATGTCTGGAACTATGGGGGCCCAGTTGTTGTTTCCGGTCTGCTAACGCTGACGTATTTCCGAAAAACAAGTAAACTATGACAATATCCGTGTCACATCGAGGCAGAAATGCATTCGGTCATTCCCCATTCCACTAAATCTGGGAAGTCTTGGCCGAATAGATGGGTTAATCGGAAATGCATAGGTGTATACAATAGGTGTCGAGGACTGGCGAGGTGTAGCGATCTAGAATCCAATCAAATTCTGAATTGCAAACAATACGGCTTTAGACAAAAAAGATCCACCGGCGATCTTTTAGTGTGTCCAACAGAACAGCTCTACCGAAGTATGCATCGATTTGTTGAGTCTAGTTTGGTCGCTCTACACCTCCAGGGCTTTTCATAGAGTATGGCTCCCTCGTCTTTTATTTAAATTCTTAGTTATTGGTATTGACCCAGCTCTAAAGAACTGAATCGAGTTTTCTTTCTGGCCGTTCAGATGGTATTGGGCGACGTCAAATCTAAACCCCAAACCACCTCTGCCTGTGTCCCCAAGCAATTCATGATATTATAACGAAGATACCATAAATAAAAATCGAACTCCTCATTCTGAATAAATGAATAGATCAAGTATTGCCTGCACGGAAATATTTTAGCCACAAGACAGGACTTGCCAACTCGGCTCATTCCCACACCCTGCAGTCTTCCTTTTCGGGCATACTCCAGTCTATAAATTCGTTTATAAATAGAACAAAGCGATTGTGGAGTAATTTTCAACCGCCAGTATTTTCGGTCTCGTACATTTAAGGGTTCAACCTAAAGGCTTGTGCACACTGTAGACATGTTGAGCGATTTTTGTCTGCGAGACCAATTGCCGTCTACGAGTCTGTTGCAAGACCAAAAATCGCAGGTCTCTACGCTCTCCGGATCGAAATTGGAGACCACGTGCAACGGTAGACACATTGCGCAAGATTTTGTCAGTGTGGACCTCACGACGAGACGAGAAACACGCCCCTCTCTTTCTCCACCTACCGAGTGTGTGCTTCGACCGTTTTTATTTACAGTGTTTAAACTTAAAAGAATATTATTATTATTGCTATTATTTGATTTTCAAAAAGACTTTAACTCTATCAAAAGAGAGAATTAGTAACTAGACCTTTCAATCATACAGAAATATCCTCTGATCTGACCAAAATGCTTCTGCTAGCAACTTATGATTCTAGATGTCAGATTAATATTCAAAACAAGATAAGTAAATAATTTGTAATAAAAAAAGGTGTGAGACAAGGTGACACTCTGCCCTAACAGAAGGGAACACATTTTTTAGCAGACAACTTTTATATAAGCATATGCCGAGGATATTGCCATAGTTACATATTCTTTGCGAAATTTGAAAGACACCTTCATTAGCAAAGCAGCAACCATCCGCCCCCGCATAAATGAAAATAAACAAAACATATGAAGCTCTGATGCCCTGAATTTCGAAGAAAACCTCAAGACAATAATTTCAGATTTTCAGGAGCTTTAAGTGCTTAGATGTTCTTATAAACAATACAATGAATCACATTATAAGCGATAGAATCTAATCAGCTTAGAGATGTTTTTACGCGTAGTTACTATGATGTGTTTAAATAAAGAATTCTACAGAGGTCGCTAAAACTTAATACGTTAAGAAAAACCATAGTCAAATATACTTTAATGTATGGCTTTTTTAGTAACGATTCTCGTGTTTACTTTGAAAACAAATAAAGCTGCTACTAGACTAGTCTAACTATAGATTTACTGGAAAAGATGCGACTTTATACGTCCGGAGAAAAACAGATAATTGTCGATTGCTAGTAAGAAATCATCAATTATACTATACCTTTTCAAGTTCTAATTGAGACAATTATAGACAATTTCAAAATGGGACTAAACGATATCAAAATGGGACCTAACAATTTCAAAATGGGACTAAACAATGTCAAAATGAGAATTAAAAAATTTCAGTGAAAATAAATACATACTTTATTGGAATAAATATAAAGTATTATATATGAATTATAAATCAGTGAAAAAACAGCCATATCTATCATACTGATTGGGTTTTTTATGTAAGACATTTTTAGGGATAAACTAATAATGACACTTTAATGAAGACACTTTTAATAATGACAGACAATAGAATGTGTTGGTCAATCATCGTAAAAAAATCTCAATATTAACGAATAAAGATCAAAGTATTTATTTATTTTCACGGAAAGTTTTTATTCTCATTAATTGTTTAGTCTCAATTAGAAATTGTTTAGTCTCAATTAGAAATTGTTTAGTGTCCCAAATTGAACTTGAAAAGGTATAGAAAATTATGATCGCATGTTTACTGCTCTTCCAAACAAGTTTTTCGTTGGAATCAACTATTTAGATTTGGAGATGTGTCTTGAGAATTAGAACTCATGAGTAAGCCCCAATAGTCAAAAATATACCAAAGATGACAACTGAGTTATCATTCAACTAGGACTGGAAAGGAGAAAAATGACGCCATACTACTGCCATGCCACTAAGTGGAACTAGAATCCACAATTTCTTGCATTTCATGCTTATTATCGTTCGAAATCTCGTGTAGGATTTCCCCGAATGGCCTAATATTATCGGACTGATTGTAGTTGAATTGTCGCCAGCCAAATTCGTGTAGTAAAAGTCTTGTCGTAGATTATTACAGGTCAATCAAAGTAAAATTAGTCGGAATCGTCTTTCTCTATTTATATATATTATAAAATGATTAAAAATTGGCTTGCACTTATGTTAATTAATTACTATGGTAGAACAAGTATGCATATGTGCGATCGCAAATTTTGAAATCATAATCATCTTTAACACTTGTATTTCAGAAATGCTAATATAAACGAAAGAATTTCTTTAATGCCTGGATTCACAACAACGATTTGCACCCACAAGAAATGATCTATTGCCTCCTGTCTTCAATGAAAGTAAAAACTGAATAAAATCAATTTGCGTGTTATAGCGGCGTAGCTGTTTTTAAAAAATACGGCATAAGTAGTATTCAATATTTTTAAAACTGGAGCAATCACATTTTTTAACCGGTGTTAATTCAAAAGACTTATTTGGGATGTATTGGCTCAAAAATATCCAATGCATAGTATTTTCTTTAATCTTATAATCAGTTAGCTACAGTACATATTGGTATTACTTTAGAATTGAAATTCAATGAATTCAATTAAAATGTGATTTAACTTCTTGATATGCACTAACGCCAAAACAACGCACATCCACATAAATAATAGTATTTTGACGTTGTAAACAAACAACACAAAATCTGCATTAAAACACACTAAAGCGGAAGCGTATTTAATTTAAAGCAAACATATGTGCATCACCCAAACATAATCATCACGTGATGGCACCACAAAATCATTTGCAAATCCCATAAATATCCACAAAAGATTTTATAATGTCGATCTTTTTTGATAGCTTTCAACATTTTGAAATAAACAATGTGGCAAACATTAAAATTTGTTCGTGTAAACTTATGTCATAGCTTGATTGAAATAAAACGTATATTTATTTATAATATACGCATGAACAATGAACTACAACCAATATATCTTGTGAGGCATTCTAAATTCATCTAATCGGTGATAATTTTAAGAGTAAATATTACGTATTTAGCCAAAAAATATATCTGCTAGACAAATCGTTGATAAATAGAAATAGAATTTCTACAGAATTTTTCCTAAAATTAAACTGTGTTTTGTGGCTGTCACTTTCACGGACAATATAAAAATAGAATGTGTCCTGCATTTGAATTAAACGAAACAGCGATAAGGCGCTTCGCTTCGGTGATTGAAAATGCTGAAGATAAATCCACGCGACTTTTGAACTAGATCAGGGGCATCTAAGCGAAAGACAGGTCGAAAGTGTTTGGTGAACTTTACGATGAAAATTTTGGTTTATTTTGATGGTAGATAACAAATAGTTCCTATTTGTTTTCGGGTTTGTTAATGTGCTCTACGAAAATAATAAGAAGAGACATCGTTCACCACTTTGAAGCCAATAGATATAGTCGTTCTGCGATTTTTATAAGAAATACCTTGAATATATTCACCGATCAATATATATTTTCCATTCAATTTAAACGATGACCTCATGACTCTGAAATACTACACAAAAGATAAAATATAATATCACAATGTTATTACATCGTCGTGTTTATTTACAAAAAAATATTGTTGAAAAAGTTGATCACTCGATCAGTTGCCCGCCGATCCATAGTTTTCTCTGCGGGTTCTGGTTAGTCAGTGAGACTTCGGAAAATATATACCTCAAACAGTTTCGATGGGAAGAAGAAAGTCTACTCGATCTGCACCTGGATAACGAGATAGACCAACAAAACCATTGTAACCAAGTTATAAGTACAAGTCGCTGTTGAAAACAATTCATAAAGAATTCAAAAGCAATTTGAAGTTTCAGAAGATAAAGAATTCATGGAAACTTTCCTGAACACAAAATAATTTCGGATTTCATCAGCAGTGGCATCTTAGAAGAAGATCTATGATTTAACCTAAATGAGGGCTTTATAGTGATCATTAAGCGTTGAATTGATAAAGTTACCACACAAAGATTAAGTGTGCTCTAGTAGTAAATGATCATGCCAAACCCATTTGACAGGTATAAATGTCATTGCAGTTACAAAAAATGCTGGCTGCTAACTGAAAAAACTATACTAAGCAGAGGAAGATTAAGTCTAAGCGCAGTAACATCTATGGTTGATTGACTGTCTTTTCATCGTAGATCACCTTATAAATGGATATATCAGAATTTATGCTTAGGTTTACATTTTCGAACCGTTCGGTGTCTGAGTCCATCGCTTCTAATTTGGATAGTGCCTCATCTACAATGTGAAAAGCCTCAGCTAATCCTTTAGTAGACAATTTCTTTTCGATTGGAGTTGGTACATAATAGCTGTGTCCCTTTTCTACTTTTAAGGACTCCGGCGTAAAACATTAAAGGAACGCAAAATTTGTCCATTTGCGTAAAACCTATCTACTCCTCTGTGAGAGCAGGAGTAGCTCCAAGTAACTCACTGTCATCACTGGCTAATTCTTCGTCGTTGCTCAATAGAAGTTGATGTCATCGGTATTCACTTCCAGTTCTAATTGCTGCGACAGATTCACGCACGTCTCTGTAGCTTGCTGCTGTTGTTCTTCTAGTAGTTCAGTTAAACACCTCATTTGATCATTTCTGGATAGATCTCCTTCCATACAGCGTTTATCGTTGTTTTTTGAGCTCATCCCAAGCCATCCCAATATTTTTGATGGGGCTGCAATCGTAAAGCATCTGCCTTTTAGGTTGGAGTATGATTCATCTTGATTTTCTTCTCTTTGCCAACGTTTTCATCAATCGAAGCTGTTGAAAGTCAACCAGAACGAGGCAATGTTTAAACTATTTTGAAGCCATTATACGTATGACCATGTTTTCCATAATAATAAGTCACCGTAAGCTTTCTCTAATACTGTTAGCGAAGCAACACAAGAAATTTCTCGGCTGAAAACTTCAACAAAAATTCTAGAGCTAAAAAACTGGATTAATTCTTCTTGTAATACTTTAATCGAAATAAAACTGGATATTTGTTCTGAACATAGGGTAATCACCGGTTCTTGTCCCGTCAAACCACATAATTGTTATTTCGGCTGCAAATATTGCGGCAATGATGACGTACAGATACTTAAGTACTCTTTTTGCACTTTTCTTGAACTAACCAAAAGTTTTCAAGCTCATTGCTCTGAATAAAAACGTCGTAATTTTCTGGGTTAAAAAAGATTAAAATCATAAAATCTAAAAATATCCATGGTTGCAACCATCAAATCATTCTTAAACATATTTAAAACGCTCATCTTTAAATCTTGAGCAAATTGTTGATTTCTAACAAAACTCTTCAACTTAAATCTACTTAAGTGTAAAAAGTCTAAAAGTATCTATTAACGTAAAAAGTACATCTTGTGACATTAAACTTACAAAATTTAAAGTGAATCTTTTCTTTCCACATTGATATTAAACAACGAACGCAAAATTGCAAAAAGAATCTTTCTTGTTTATATGACAAACATGTTCCAGAGAAGACATTTTTGAGGTTTAGTAGTGATTAGTATTGAAGAAAGCCGTTTCAAAAAAAAAAACAAATACTGTAACCTTCGTTGTTAACGTGTTCTTTAATGGGCTTTATGTTACGGAAATTTTGGCCCTCATTAAAATTCTGCACAACAAGGCTGTCAGCTGTGACGTTGGGAGACTTTTTTTACTGTTTTGTAAAGTTTTAACAAATAATTACAGTTGTTTTGTCAGATGAAATTGTATCCTAAAGAAAAGTTATCTTCTTCGACATTCAGCTACATAAGAAGGGTAACGTATTTACAGAGATTTTCTTTTCTAAATAAAGGTTTTTGGTACACGTCGTCAGAAAAATTCATCCATATGCTTTTTCTTCTTGAGCTGAAAATTGGAAACAAATATTTTATTTGCCACTTCATTTTGTTCTAGATGCAAAGATGTTGTTTGACCTAAAATTCGCATTAAGATAATAACAGGTTTTTTTTTGTCTTGTTAGCCCAGCTGTTTTGACATGCATATGTTTTAATTTGAAGCCAATTATTTTATATTTTTGTACTGAGAAAGTTTTACATTCATGAATTCTGACTCACATATTGCAATAAATCGGATAGTTGAAATATTGATAAAATTGTCTTTAAGAGTAATCGATACCATCCAAGTGTTATCATAAAAAATGTCGTTTGACTTTGTTGATTTAATGGCATCTGGTTTTGTCGCTATATCATACATATGTAGATGCAGAACAACTCTCTATAAATAGCGAAGAAAGTTTTGAAGTTGTGAAAATTAGAGGCGATAAAAATGAATGTGGGAATCAGACCCATAACCAACTAATACTAACTAATACAACTTTTGTTGTAAGAAAATTCGAAACAACTTCTTGTTACAATGTTCATAACGAGGACATACTTACTATAAGAAATACTGGCATACTATAAGAAATACTAGAATTGACAGGAGCACTATGCACAATATACGAAGATAAATTAAGAGAATGTGGAAAACACATAGTCCTAAAGATCATGATAGTTACAAATGCCTACTATGTATATGTCAGTGAATCAACCTTCTTGGATCAGCACATCAGAGGAACACCGAAGTAACTAATCTGCGATAAATTGCAGCTTCACATATTGGGTGTTTCCAAATAAATGTTTAGATCACCTCCCAAATCAGCAATATCAGCTCTTGGAAGACACACGAGCTTCCGGTAGTTCCAGAGCCCTACTATCCTGCAAAAGCTTTCAGTTCTAGTGAGAGAGGTATAAACAAAAGCTTTGGCAGTACTCTGGAAAAGACAACTATTGCCCATCACTGCCCTAGACGTTATGTGAAGATGTTTAAATTAAACACAAAATAATTCAAATCCGGGTTTCGTTATTTTAACTGTTAGTATAGTGTTATGTTTTGTTGGAAATATAATATCAATCTTAAGAACACGTCGTTAACTTTAAAAAGCATCAATGCTAGTCAAACTGTTCGATGGCATTTTAACAATAGCGTTTTTTTATTAATTCCGGCTCGAATATTGTGCTTGAGTTTTCTTATTGTTTGTGGATCCTTGGAATATCATAAATAATACTAGTTTTTTTTTATATTATTCCACTAAACGTCGATTATGGGCACAATGGGCATTTTTTAAAGATCAATTTTTGTAATTAGTTTCAACGAAATTTGCGAGTTTTTCGAACGATATAACATATATGAATTAACAAGTCCGATATTGAAACGCTTGTGGCCATATTCCACTTGTCTGGACGATGAACAGCATGACAGATTCAATTATTTCCGGAAGTTCTAATATCGGGTTGACTATCCCAATTAGGAATTCCGGGAAGAATCATCACTAATAGGGCAACGCCTTACCACTCACAACGGAAACGGGATTATAGAAAGAGTACGCAAGAACCCGAAAGGCAGAAATCATGTCCTATCAAATAAAAAATTGACAAACAGACTCACCATTGATACTGCTAAGAACAATGGTATCTGCACTTGTATTCCTTCAACTGTTACCGGGTTTTTAGGATAGAGGTATGAAAGGACAAGAGGGAAATGTATGTAGAACTGGTTCGATAACAGTTAAAAGAATGCCAGTGTAGATACTCTCAATGCCAATTAAACTCGAAATAAATCAGACCGATCTATACAACGAACAGTTTTCACGAACATCAAGGACGACCGCTCATCAAAACATATAAACCAACGGAAGAAATCAATTATGATTCTATATCGCTATTATGTAGAATTGAGCCGAACTTACACGAGGCAGTACATTTGTCCCTTATACGATGGTAAATTGTACTGAGGCCTCAATTTTTTGAAATGTCTCGGTTCAAAAATAATGTCCTACTCCTACTACTCGAGGCGAGGTGAGATTGTAAATACATACTGGAGAGACATTTCGTACTTCAGCACGGTAAGATTCTAAAATGGCACCTCGCCTCACATGAAGTATGACATTGTACTGGCTCAAAAGAAAAAAGAGGCATCTTTTACAAAGTCATTTTATAACCGTGTCCTACCCAACACTAATCGCTGGAAAGAGAAAAAGACAAAAAGGCATTGTGAAGTAGCAGGAGGTTTGTCGGCGACAAGTCCTCTCGGCATTTCATTTGTTCCGTTGAAAACTGATATTTGAATTTTAGTTGTTTTTATAAAAATATAGAGTTTGCGAAAAGTAGAACGTACGTTTTCGTACAACATTAAACCGTCTCACCGTAGTCCTTAAGTTTAATGGGTAGGGACCCAATAACAAAAACTCTGAACAGGTATAACACGTCACACCAGTTTCAGCTCGGGGGGAGAACTTACATCGCTTAAGGAATCCCAGGCATTGGGTTGCTTGTTAGCTTAGGATGTTAAGAGATGGGTGGAAGTAATAGCTGGGATGTTAAGAAATTGATCAGCCGTAAGTTTGTGCACTTTTTCTTAGAGATAGTACATCGTTTTGGAGGCCTTAAATTCAACACGATTCTTGCGGCCCCAATCAAGAACGAATTCGTTATCCTTGTGGAAATCAGCTCACTTTCATAGACAAGGTGTGGCACGTATCTGTCTTATATTATCGAAGTCTTAAGAGTAACCCAAAGTACCGTCTTCAGCGAAACTGTCAAGTGGGTTGAAGGGGATTGAGAGCAAATTATTAATAAAGTTTAGAAAAAGTGCGGGTGATAGAACTGACTCCTAGGGAAATCGGCCGAAATAGTGTAGGCGTATAGACGCTTAACTACACAGCATCCAGTACTACCTTGATTAAACGGCCAAGAAAACTGTCAATCCAGTTCCTTAGAAATAAGTCAATACCAATAGCTTGGAGTTTAGTGAACAAGGTGCCATATTCTGTCCACAGCCTTGGAAATATCTAAGACTAGCAAATCGATAGATGCTTTGGTTGAGATTCTCAGTTAACCAAACAAGGAGGTCGCCAGTAGACCTTTTTGGTCTAAAGTCGTACTGCCTGTCGTGTAGAAATGGTTAGCTTCTAGATATTTCTTCATCTTTCTATTGATTATTGTCTCCATGATTTTGGAAAGAATACCAGTAATTGGTATTGCGCGTTTGTTAGCCACTTTCTAAGACTCTGGATAAACTCCGGAAAAGAATGACAGATCAACAAATTTGCGCAGAGGTTTAGTTAAAGGTGAGTCACATTTCTTAAGACCCATAGGGAGAATATTGTCAGGGCAGGTAAGTTGAACAAATGAAACTTTTTGAACCGATTTTAGTATAAATGAAGTTATTAATGTGACCGCATTAGTCCAACAAATTGGCCTCGATTGCCGAATCCGGCGGATCGGAAGTGAGTGCGGATTTGATACTTATGTCCAAAATGCCGTATGTTTAAGTTGAGATTCCTTAATTTTGTTCTCGGAGATCGTTTACAGGTTGACATTGCTATACGTTTAGATTCAAGATGACACACACAGGACGGATTAGGGAATCGCAAAGAATCAAATCCGCACTCACTTCCGATCCGCCCGATTCGGCAATCGAGGCCATTCAAATCAAAAATTTTAAAAAATATCAGTACGAAATACTAAAGAAATCCTTTACTCTAGTACCACTTTTATAAGCGGAGTTTCCCTCCGGATGGAGGTTTCGATCCGGAGTGAAACACCGCTTATAAACGGGGAGTGAAAATCCAGAACTTGGACTTTCGCTCCCCAAGAAAAAGCCGGAGTGAAACTTCGCTCCCGGTTTATGGTATGCTTATAAACGCTGACTGGGAGTGAGATGACCGGAGCATAATTTTTAATTTTTTTCAGAAGGAAAAAAACTTAGTGAAGAATAAGCTGGATGTTTTATTTTGCTACAATAGTATTTTTCCTGTACTTATAGATTTTTTTAAACACATTAAATTAAACATTGGGTTTATATTTGTGTTTGTTGCCATTTTAAATTTGAGCTCGGAGCTGTCATCTCGAACCAGAAAGTATTTTGGATTTTCACTGCCATTGCTTATAAACGCATCGGAAGTTTCACTTCGGATTGAAGATACGGGAGTGAAACTTCGCTTATAAACTTAGTATAGGTTGATGAGAATATATCTTTGGGTTATTATCCATTTGTTAGCTTTTTGCTTTAAAAACTTAAATATGTTGGAATAGCTGTGGTATTAAGCCATAGATATTTTTATATTTAAAATTAAACTATAAAAATTTACTAAAAGAATCTGAAAAATATTATATTAGTTTGAATCAAATATATGAACTTCAGTTTGTTATCTATATTCTACTGGTTTAGGGAAGTCTCATTTTTTCATTGCTTTACGCATTTCGAACTTACTCAATTTTAAATCCAAACATTTACTGTAAAACAGTACTACTAAATATGGTTAAACTTAAAATAAAAAGCCAGTTTCTACGTAAAATCCTCGCTATCACCGTCACTTATGCATGCTCTTTACTTCCCAAGAAACCCAGTTTACGCAGCTGCAGAATAAGTAGATTAATTCAATTCTTTGGATGACAACCGATGATTCAGTGTAGAAACAGTTGTCGTAGTTACTCAGTTTTGTTTTTACCATAATATATTAATTTATCTTGTCAACATTCACTATTGGGTAATGAGTTTTTGTTTTTTTTTAACTATAAACTTATTTAATTCTGCTAAAAAATAAAAACGTAAATCTTTTTTGGAAACTTTTTACATTTTATTGAATGTGACCACATTTCTTCATCTCTGAAAGCGTAAATTTTCCATCCAAGAACCGAGGGCAGCATGCCAAATATCTGCAAGAGCAGCTAAAAACAAGAAACATATTTTTATATAATATAATGATGTGCTTTGAATACAAAAATGGTATAAACGAAATTGCATTACATAATTACACATGATTACGGCTTAGCCCCAAGAGATCTTCAAAAAACATAGGAAGGCATCGTTGTATCACAACAAAAAATAAGACTTTTTGCACGTGCTATAACCAATTAATCCCACAAGGTGTTCAGGCTTTCACCGTCCCCGAAGTCTTAAATAAAAACAAGTTCCGTATCATTTATCAATAATTATGTAAATCGGAAACCAGCGGCCACAGTTAAGACTTGCCGGTTTCCGAAAAAAACATGCATTACAAAAACCAAGATATCAAGTGGGGCTGGGGGAGTTTAAATGGGATTTAAAAATGCATTTCAAGTTTTTCCTGACAGATCGATAATGCAGATTCTCCACATTCACAGGGAATCTATTAATCGATATCAAAACAAGAGCAGACCATTGACGTCAGGCAGTTAACAGCCATGCCGTGAGCGAAGTTTTTTTCCCCCTGTGAAAAATATAAATGAAAAGTTCCAGCTCATCAATGAAAAATGTTTTGGGGGATTTTTTGATGTAAAATTAATACCACAAAAAAACTTACAATCCAAGTGTTTCTTTTTTGGAGCAATCATTTCTTCTGTGGTGGCCTTACATACTGACTTGGCCAATCCTTGACCGGCCAAACTGTGCCTGGCGGCCAGTAATCTGTCGTTGATCGTCTGTCCAGCCATTGTCCTCTAACAGGATTTCAGTTAACCAGCAGCCAACTACAAAACTTCGTGCCTTTTTGCTTATTTCTTAATCGCACCTACACAGAAACCAGCTTGAATTATGGAAATTCTATAGAAAGATAAAATACACTACACTCAAGAATTTCCAACACGGATTTTTTTTATTGCAATGTTGCAAAATGGAAAAGAATATAATTTCCTTTCTCTCAAAAACACTTCACTGCACTCGTTCCTTTTTTGGGTGAATTACCACAGTAGCGAATGCGGCCAATTTATTATTACGAAAAAATCATGCATGTAGAACTTTATCAGCGACCACCTAGCTAGTTTAGAATCGAGGAATTTCTGTAGAAAAATCGAAAAAAATTTTCTTCGTCGGAAATTACTGGACCGCCACCCGCCGTGTATTGAAAGTTCGTGAAGAAAAAGTGGCCGCCCCGATCGATGGCCAGCTTTAGCTTAAGATTATAAAATGGTTCAATTTCTAGCGGCAATTTTTATTACACTTTTTTGCTCAAATTTGTGAACTAGGAATTTCTCTTTATACAGGATGGATTTTTTTTAATTCGAATGGCGACGAGAACGTCCTGTATTCACGACTTCTCGACTCGTTTCACTTCACACTTGCGCTGATTAAATTCTACGATGGCTGCAAAACCGTTCGTCGAGGAGTTGCTGACTCGCTGACAGCAAGATGGAAAAGAAATGAGTATATATCGCTGGGGAGTTAATTTGACAGTAAGGTAATGCATGCGAGAGAGATAGATGTAGTATGTGTTGTAAAAATGTAGTAGAAGAGTTTAGTGAAAGAATTTAACGGAATAAATGGTAATTGGGCAGTGTACTAGGAATAAATTAATTATGAAAACGTATAAAATATCTATAATAATATTCTAGTAGAAACATATTTAATTGTTTACACATTTGATGGCAGCAGAAACAAATGCTAATTTATAACATCAAACATTGAAGAAATTCTGTCAAAATTTGTTGGTTTCTTCTGGGAAAATTAGCACTCCGTTAAAAGGTAGTAGACTAAAAATAACTGCAAAAACATTTCCTTTTCTTTATCATTATTTTGTAACGGGTCTTGCAAGAGCACATTGTTTTCATTTTCATTCTATCTTACTTTTGTACAGCTGATGAAAAATTTAAAACAAGTTAAAGAAATCTTTAACTGACAAGCGAATAACATACATGATGTAGTTTAATTTTCAAATTACAGATGGCAGAACAAATTGGAAGAATTAAAAAGATATTTTGCACAGCTGTAAATGACAGTAGTCCGGCATGTAGAATTGTGTTTTTTGGGTTTATTAAACTAGGTGGTAAAATGTCTATGAAAATAAGGAAATTAATATCACATCGTGTAAGTTATTCAAGAAAAAAGACAGAAAGTTATAAATATATTTAAATTATGAATTTCGTATACAGTTTATCTTTTATCTTGAGGAATAAACCACATCAACGACAGTCCAACTTTAAATATTTTTTTATAAAATGTGGAATATATCAATGCATAAAGTCAATTATGTTTTTACCAGGAGGCCTAAGAATGGATTATGTTTACTATTTTATTAATTTAGGACGATCACCTCGTGATCACATTCAACATTTACAGTAGCCCTATTCCCTAATGCGTCTCGCCGGCTTAATCGGTTAATAATAGAACACTAAAGTTATGTTGAAGTCGTGTCTTCACCTAGCGAACGATAAACCTCCTTGTTCTTTTGGTAGTTTGGCACTGAAAGCGTTTCGACTGTTTAACGGAGTTCATTTGTTTCAGGAGGCATAACACTCCGAGTCTGTCTCGCGCCAGCCCCGATGGTTTCAACTCTGGCTTTGCCTGCTACTTAAAAAAAAGGAATCATACTAAATCCAAGAGTTTAAACTCAAGGTTCACGGACTCCTCTTCATGCACACCCCAGACTCCCCTTAACCTATCCTACCCTTTTTCTAGCCTTCCAGCTAAGCTCGCTACTAGGCATTGCACCAGGACGATTACATGACGGACTGGTATGGTAGTAAAAAGGGCGACTCCAAAGCTTGGACTTTCACATAAAAAAACTGAAAATGGGTTTTTCGTGAAATCCGTTTCCCGATTTCTTAATCTAATTCTAGGATATTCAAATAGAACATTATTAAAATACAACAATATTGTTACTAAGCCAACTTTGTTATTTTGAAAAAGGATGGAGTCGAGAGTGACTACCTACGACAGATAAGCGTTTGTAGGGCTATTGCAGAATATAGACGACTTCTCTAATGACCTAATATCTTTGCACAATTGTAAAAATTTGGATTTAAGCAAAAAAAAATCATAAAATTATAAAAAAGATTATCGCTTGAAATTTGCTGTAGTTCATCATCAATAGCTCACAGTCTGTTATTGGACTTGGCTACCTGCAAGTTCTTACTCCTGAACTCTCGGCCCTTAGCTTCAAGTCTCAAATTTCTTATACCTAGGGTTTGTAGATCTTCTATGCCATGTACATGTTTAGTGGACCTCTCTGGTCTTTTGTTCATAATAATTTTTCCTGTGGTGTTATTACTATTACGCTCAACATGTCCTGCCCATCGAATTCTATTAATTTTTATAGTTTTAATGATGTCTGGATCTTTATACATACAACTGATACAGATCATGATTGTATCTTCTCGTCCAAACAACGTTTTCGTTCATAGAGCGAAGAATTTTTCTTTCGAAGAACCCTAGGAGGTGTTCTTTGATACTTATTAATGACCAGGTTTCGGATACATATAGTAGCCCTGGTGTTATAAGGTTTCTGTATAGTTCAACTACACCATAGTTGATTAGTTTAATATTTCTGCCATTTTATGGTTGCATTTTGCCTAGGTTGCTTTCCAAGGGCAATATTTTCCTTTGCGTAGAAATTATATATAGGAGCGGTATTTGCCTGGAAATAATTTTAAACCTTCGGAAGCCAAGTAAATCTAATTCAAAATTGTAGGCAATGCTGTGAAACAGAATTACAAAGCAACCAAAGGATGCGACAGATAAACTTAATCCCATTGTATAATTTCCGCTTTAACTGGCTTTCTGGAATTGTGTACTTAGTTTTCAGTGTTTTCTTGCTTGAACAATATGCTTACCTTTTCGGTAATTCCAAAAAAATGTGCCGAAAATGATACATTTGAGGGTCAGATTCACCATGTCTACAAATTTTCCAATTTCATGCTACCACATTAAGAAAAAAACTATAAAATTTGTTCAAAATTTCTTTTTTTTATTTTCATTAATGCTTATATTTGTATTATTTTTCGTTGCTACTCGTCAGGCGTTGTCGTCCTTGTACTGGCAAAATCTGGAAGAAGAAGAGAAGATGAGTAAAACGTACTCAGTGGTTTCATTCTTTTGTGGACCACGGGCCGGCCTATCTCACCCGATGGTCCCCACATTCAACCTATAGGGCGGGGCGAACCTAACATTATTCGTATGCTTACCGACCCCACACCTATCACATTATTTGGCTTATCGCGGTAAAATCCGAACCAATCGAGATTCCACCACACAACCTTCATTCACACTCATGTCATGAATTCGTTCATCGGGTAGAAACCGAACTTACCGAGATTCCACCCCACGACCTTCATCTGGGTAGAACCCGAACATACCGAGATTCCTCCACACAACCTTCATTCACACACATACCATGAATTCACTCATCGGGGCAGAATCCGAACTTACCGAGATTCCACCCCACGACTTTCATCTGGGTAGAATCCGAACATACCGAGATTCTACCAAACAACCTTCATTCAGACAGATATTCTCAATACAACCAATTTTTTATTTAAGTAACTACTCCCACCGGGCAATCTAAATTATTCCACTGCTCAAACTTGCACTTATGACATTTTTAGCGATTCTGCGACCTGTCCTTATGGAAGTAGAAACAAGACTTAATTGTTACCTCGTGTATTTCCACTATTCGGCTTTGTTCGAGCCAAGGACTGGGTTTTTCTTAAGAACATTCTCTGTTTGTTCCTGTCCATCGTTTTCTTTACATATTCTTTACAGTCGGCATTTATGACTGTATTTTGAATTTGAACCCCTTCAAAGACGGCTTCTTTTATCTTCATTCGTCGCTACTGCTTTATTAATTTATGGGCCTGTTTGTTCCGAATAGATTTGATGCCTAGTGTCTCGTGCATTCGCAGATGCTTAATTACTTTATTGCCTTGTTTAGATGCCGATTTGAATGTAAGCCCCTTTTAAATAACGCTTCCTAAGATGATTTTTCCCACTCACCCAGCTTGAGCTGCTATGGAATTAATGATTAATTTTTCCGCTATTCGTCCTTATTTCCATTTCTAGGAGCATAGACTTTTTCTCATCTTCAGCTTTTTAATCATGATATAAAACCTTTAAAGTTATTTCAATAATACCAAAGAAAAGTAAAAAAAACATAAAAAATCCAACAGCAAAAATTACTGGAGTCATAAACAGTCGTAGCGAAGTACAGATATCGCTCTAGATATAAAAAGATGAAAAGCAATTGTCAGACCGACGGCTCGTGTAAGCACTCCTTGCCCAAACCTATAATAATAATAATAGATTGTTTCGAGGATACAGAATCAGAGCATCTTTCGCAGGTCCATTTCCGTCCCTCTAAACAGGGGTGCTGCTGGGGCTCGGCGAACCGCTTGGAACGATCTTATATCGAAGTAGAAACAGCGATCAATGCTGCTTGACTTCGATGATTGAACAAGAACCTGTACCCTCCCACCGGCTTAGCAGCTAATATTTTTCCCTCGATAATGTTTGCCCGTAGAGGCATAACTCGACTACTCATTTTCCCTGACGACGAAGCCTTAGTCGACTGAAATCGTAATTAAAACTGTGTAATATTCATTGGCGCTCACACTACAGCCTACCATCCTTTTCATAAACGAAACTTAAATGTTACCTGGTACTGACTTAGATATCAGGTAAACGAAGCTCCTACCTCCGCATTTGATGCTATTTACGAAAAAACCTTCGGGTTTTTACCCTTTAATGCGGAGCATGAAATCATTGTTGTGAGTGATTTCAACCTTCATAAATTGGCTAAGTTCTTCAAATTGATCCAAGACTTTTGGCAAAGACGCCGACCTCTGAGCAATTTTATCATCTGGTTTATTTCTAATCTTCATAAATTACATATTCTCAGTTTCCTTTCATTCATTTTATAGCTTCGATGATGACGATATGCATCTCCTTCGAAATCTCAAACATATTCTCTCCTTCGATTTAAGCTTCGTAACTAATCATTGCATCGTGCCGTGGTTAATGACATGAAGGTACTATCAGGATTATTCCTGACCTTGGAACTGTCACATAAAAACAATGGACTCGAGTTCAGAGAACAAAATCTTTTACAGTCGACCTCATTTTGAACACAGAGCCCAATATCTGAAAGCTAGTTCTAATCGAAAGAAATTAGAGAAAAAATAATGAAAAAATGTGGGTTTTCCATTGTTCGCAATGTTTCATTCAATAGCCCCACAACAATGCTGCTTGTATACGGTGTTCGCATAACAACAGGTTTCTTTGCTATGCTATGAATTCTTCTTCTTACGCTCCTTTAATCCCTCATGGGACATAGGGCGGAAACAGGTGCCCTCCAGCGGACTCGGTTTTGCGCGAGAGTTCTGAGCTCTGAACAGGATCTCCCAGTTGTTGCGGCATCTTCTAATAGGGTTCTCCTACACGTTGTTCTAGGTCTTCCGATTCGACGGGTTCCTTGCTATGAATGATCATAGCAAAAAGAAGCTAAAATGTTAACTACATAATATGGGAAAACTGGAAGAGCCGCTCGGTCGAAATCGAACTAACGATTTCTGAACACTTCAATCATAAGATATACCTGTAGCTAAACACTCTGTAACATTGCTGTAATTTTTCCTGTTAGCTGTTCTATGAGATTAATGTTTTAACAGGAAATAATGTACGAGTATATTATCTTGTCACGTAAATAAAGAGGCTTTGGAAGAATTCATTTTCCCTATTTTAACTTTATGATTTAGGCCAACAGTTATTTGTAGTAAACTGGTGACAGCAGTAGACATTTGTAGAAGAAAGAGAACTGGCTGCAGAACTGGGGTAGGATTACAGAAGTTGTTTCAACTCATTTGTTACGAGTTTTAAATGGAAAAATTCAATGTATAACTCGAAACAGATGACTTGAAACAACTTCTGTAATGCCACCCCTGCATTCTATAAGATCCCCTATTAAAAAGCTTCTAATTTAAATTTTACGCATCTAGTTCGACCCCGTCATAAGTTATATCTTAAACAATCTCTTTTGTGCATAACAACTACAAAATACCCATAAAAGATTGCATCTGCTATATTATGGAATGAAATTTAAATATCTTCAACAAAACGGAAGTATTTTAATTGCCACTATTCAAGTATTTTCCTCCATTTTTATCTCCCCAACTAAAATATTTAAAAATCAACACAGATACCTACTTGCATACATTAAATATCTTGCAGTAGAACAAAAATAAATCACATCTTTCTCAAAAATTATCATTCCAGATCGCAGAATTAGTAAAGTCCGACAATCTACCGTATCTCCTCAGTAATGTTCCAGCACTTCTCGAGCTACGTAAGACTGAAAAAGCCCCAGAACTACATCTTCCGGTAATTAAAACGCGTAATTTACTTGAAAAGAATGGCGCAACATTAATTAAGCAAATTGTTGAAACTAAATATGATGATCGGCTAATTAAAGATGTTTCTGTCGTCCAAGAAACTACTAAAAGTTCGCGTGCACCAACAATTATATTTAAATTAAATACTGATAATTTTATTAAGGAGGCTCTAAATGAGGTACAAAATATCGATCAGTTATGCTTTGGTGAAAGACAGAAGATTATTGTTGAATATAGTTCACCAAATATCGCGAAGCCATTTCATGTTGGTCATTTAAGATCGACAATTATAGGAAATTTTATTGCAAATTTATATAAATTTCTAGGAAATGACGTGGTGAAAATGAATTATCTTGGGGATTGGGGAACACAGTTCGGAATGCTTCAAGTGGGTGTTGAAATGACTGGAATTACTGAAGAGGAAATCAAGCAGAATCCGATTCAAAAATTATATGAAGCTTATGTCAGTGCTAACAGAGCAGCTGAAAGCAATTCTGAAATAGCAGAAAAAGCTAGACAAGTTTTCACACAATTAGAAATGCACGAATCATCCGATATCAAGAAAAAATGGAGCCGATTTAGAAATTACACTATTGATGAGCTAAAATGCATTTATGATCGACTTGGAGTACATTTTGATGAATACGCATGGGAGTCGCAATATAGCCAAAAAGAAATTCAAAACATTATTCATCTTTTATCATCTAAAAATCTTCTATTAACAGAAAATGATGGCAAAAAAGTGGTCCAAGTTGATGATAGAAAAGTTCCTGTTATAAAAAGCGATGGAACTACTTTATATCTTGCCAGAGACATTGCAGCAATTCTAGATCGCTTTGAACGTTATAAATTCGATAAAATTTTCTATGTGGTTGACAATGCCCAAACGGATCATTTCCATGCTTGTTTTCACATAGCAAATAAATTAGAACAGAATCTACAAGCAAAAGCAGCTCACATTAAATTTGGCCGCATTAAAGGCATGAGCACTAGAACGGGGAGTGCTGTCTTCCTGAAGGATGTTCTAGATGAAGCACGGGATATAATGCTGCAGAAACAATTGCAATCTCCCAGTAGGCTGGATAATTAATTAAATAGAATGATCTCTAAAAATTTAAATTTAAAATGATTCCAGCTACTAAATTGGACATGAAAAATTTTGATTCTACAACAGCAGATGTTTTAGGCGTGTCCGCTGTTATCGTGAATGATTTGAAACAACGTCGTCAGAGGGATTATGACTACGTTTTGGAAAGGGCTCTACAAGTAAATGGTGATACTGGAATTAAATTGCAGTACACTCACTGTCGACTTTGTAGCATATCAGATAAGGTGCAAGTAGCAGATATTAAAGAGTTTGATCCTAACCTCTTAGTTGAGCCCGAAGCTCGCGATCTTATTATGGAAATAACACGATTCCCTGAATCGATTTTCAAAGCCAGGCAGGAACACGAGGCTTGCGCTTTAGTTAACTATCTGTTTTCCTTAAGGTATATTTTTTATAAATAGAAATATTATTTAATTTGTTTTTTTTTATTAATTTGCAGCAATGTCACTAGTCGAGCATTGAAGCGATTAAATGTTAAGAATGAAAAATCATCCGAGATTCAAGCTCAGAGAATGGGGCTTTTCAATGCATCAAGGATAATCTTAGAAACTGGAATCAAAATTCTAGGATTAAAACCATTAGAAAAAATGTAGTTTACTAATAAATCTTTTAATATACATACTTAAAATGCTTTATACTTTTTAAAAATATCTTTTTTTATCGTTTCTTCCAAGTATATTTCCTACGTGCACCTTCCTGGCCAGGCTTCTTTCTTTCTCGTCGTCGATAGTCTCTTGTAAGTAGACCAGCTAAAAAAGATAATAATAATTCGATTACTTATTTTCAAAAATACATTTTTTATTTACTAGTTTTATCCTCTTAAAAAATTTTAAAACTAGTAATTCTTTTTAAGGCGCTTTGCAAGAATTTAGTTTAAAGAGAATTGAAGGATTTAAATATTGGTTTATGTATTGGCAACAAAAATACCAGGGATCAAGAACAAAGTGTTATTGGAGAACAAATCAGGATTTCCGAAATTCTACAATATCCATGAGTTTAAACGCGAAGTATACATCGCCACATCATTCAGGGCATTCTAAATGTTAGCCAATCTTCTATCTAGTTCATCACCGCATAAAAAGATAAATCGTGAAGTCCTTTCGATCTCGGTACGATAAAATATTTTTTGGGATGTATCGATGTCGAACGTGGAGGGACCGAAAATTGAGCGAGAACAACAGTGTGAATCAAGCCATACAGCATTTCTAAAAGAACGGAAACCGAATATAATCCAACGTGGTTCGTGGCAACTTTTTTTCATTTCATTTCACCCGTAACATTTATAGAGTAAAAACTGTTTAAATAATATTATAATATTCAAACTTAACCAAACAAATTTGAATACTGTGCCATATACAGGGTGTATTGCATAAAGTTACATAACGGCCGGCTGTGGATAGGTTTTGAATAGACAAACAAAAAATTGTATGGAAGGGGGGGGGGGTGAAATCGTAACGGTTTAGCCGCTAGGGCGTTTTGAAGTTTTTTTTTAGAGTTTTACATATCACCCTGTATTTATGTAACCCTATGACCTATTTTCATAAATAAGTTATCAGTGTACGCAGAATACTTCCACCTTTTTTTTGTTTTAAAAGCATTTATTTATTAACTTACCATCTTAACATGAATTTAACTAATGCTTAAATTTAATTATTCTAGCCTATTCTAATCTATCTAACTTACTGGCCCTCAGCAGGCACTCTAAATTAATCATACCTTTAGCCCTATCAGTCTGGCTAGAGTTACAAGACACGTACATTTCGTTCGACTACAATTATCTATATGAGTACATGCGCCAAAAAAGGCCATAAGTTATTGAAAGGGTGTTTTTCTTAAAAACCAGAACTGAATAAACGGAACGGGCAAAACTGAGTTAATGATATTCAATGGAAAAACAAAAATCCCAATTTTAAACTTCTCCAGATTGGATGGGCTCACCCCCATTCCAGGGATGAAATTTCTGGGTATAATCCTAGACCCAAAAATCAACTGGAATTTGAAAAGCAAGAAAAGGTCAAAGAAAGCCTGCATAGCTTTCTACGTCTGTAAAAATACCTTCGGCAAGAGAAGGGGGTCTTAAACCAAAGATGGCCCTGTCGGTGTACACACCCCTTGAACACCTCGCTGATGTGGTGGCCAACGCTGAACAGGAGCTATAATTCCATAAAGCTGGGAAGGGTTCAGAGGACGGAAAGATTAGGGGCTACAAAGGCTATGACAATATGCACCTACTCCGTCTCGTCCTTCACATCAATCCTGGGCCTGGATATCAAAACCCTACTGTCATAGCAACATCTTCGACAACCACAGACTAGCTTCCACCTAGATTGACTTTCAAAAAGTATAGTACTTCTATTTTTGACTATCACCTGCTGCAAGCTAGCCAAACGTGCAGCACACTGGAAACCAATATTATTTCTCGGATGACTTGGAATACTTACAACAAAGGAAGAATAATGGCCCTCCTAAGCAGACCCCGAAGAGATATTGCCAGAATTACTGAACCATCACGGTCTGTTGCCGTGGCTGCGGGGAGACGAGCGAGATGGAAACATCTAACCAAAGCCAGGCGCACACTAGGCAGTTACATTTTGAAAGATTTCAAAGAGATCTTCAGGCTACATGTAAGAGCACTGATAAGCTTCCCAAACACCACAGAATGGCTTTAGACACGCGCCACAGTCGGTTAAACAACCACCTAACCTCAGATATACGAGTTTGTGATATCAAAACGGGGCGTCAAAGCGCCCATTGGGCCTCCGGTCGCACTGTGCCAAAGACTTTACCTAACTTATGTTAAAAATGATGCAAACTAATAAATGGAAATAGATTTAACATTGTATATTGGAAAACATTTAAAAACGGGTTTTTAGAACAACTCTCAAGGAATCGGCAAATCTTGACTTGCCACAGCTGTTTACTATAATAAAGTTGAAGGTGTAGAAAAAACCCATATCAGATCTATAGTATAAAAATGAAGCAGTTCGTTCAGAATGAGGGTGTAATAATAGTTACAACATTTCTATTTAACCAAAACTAATGTGTGTATTTTTTATTACAGAATCTAGCTCCTGACCACTTCGCCAATATTTCTAAGATAACTTTTGAAAAGAATTCTAAGTATTAAAAACCGAATCTTTGTGCAATGTCATAATCCTTCAATAACTTGTTCTTATCTTTTAATACTTGAATGAAATGTATGTTTTATATAAATTCAACACTATATTCAAAAAAAACTTACCTAGCCGCATTTTCTCAACGGTATCTGCATCAACAAAGCTGCGTAAACTCATTGCAATTCCCCATCGGATTGCGCCTGCTTGACCGGATGGACCACCGCCGGCGACGTTGACTTCAACGTCGACTTTACCTAGCATGTCGGTGAATATCAACGGAAAAAGGATCTGCAAAAGACAAAATTTAAATAACATACAAAAAAAATTAATTCCAAAAAAAATGACTGAAGTTTTATAATTTGGTTTGCATAATAAATGGGTTGATCCATCATAATTAATAAAAGACAGTTGCGCATGCTAGTGTAGTGGCTCTGGCTAGTGGATAAATGGCGATGATCTCTTTGATATGAGAAAAGTTGCATCGCGAGTGCATGATCCGCCAGTGACGACATTAGCTAAGGCGTTCGGATCTTCTTAAATGGACGAATGGACCGTGAATTGAATAAAGCGAGATCGGCCGGCCGCTGGCTGTTGATCACTTGGATTGTAATTGAACTTGTTACCTTGAAGCGTTTCTTGGCTGTTTTTCTCTCTTTCTGTCCTATTTTGCAGATGTATGCCATCTATGTCTGTGTATTATTTGCAATTTTAAATTCAATTCGCGAGATTTTTGTAATTGATTCACTACATGCTAGTCTTTTGCCAGGTTATAAGAATAATAATGGAGGGTCGTACAATTTTTATATGAATATTGCGCCGAAGTTGTAGAGAAAAGAGACAGTAATTTTTGGTGATTTGAAATGAATTGATATGATTTGAAGTTTAGACTTGTTTAAATTGTGACTTTGGGGGTACTTAGGAAGAATATGTGAAAAAAATTCTGATGTATCCAGGTTTAAGTAGGATCTCTAAACGCCTATAGATTATGAAACTTGGTGCATTATTCGCAACTCCGCCAACTAAAATTCAATCTTGTTTAATTACTATAACCTGTGAACTGTAAATTAAATTGGTTCGGCGACAATCTCATATACGAAGTAACTTTGCCTGTGTAGAGTATACCGACAACTTCGTCCGTTTCTTTCTTTTTTATAATCTGTTTTGTTGTGCACCATTCTACAGCTCACTAGAATAGCTTCTTGGAAAGGGATTAAATATCAATGGCAAAATATAAAACTAATTTCTAATTTTAAGCGAGGTTGGTGTATATGTTTATTAATGTTTAGCCTTATTTTAAAAACGATCATAATCTTTTAATACCAATACTGATAATGCCGCTTTACAATTATGAGTGGAACCGTATGTTTGTATCAGATCAAACAGAATGATTACATAACATCTTATTCTGGTATGTACATTTTAGGTAATCCCCTATAATTTTTTACGAGTCTCCAACTCCACTCCTTACCAAAAAAAAGTATTGACACCAATTCCCTCTTTTTTTATAAAAAAAATTAAATCCATTGAACTCGCTTCAATTCCTCGTTACACAATCTTATAAATTACAAAATTAATTAAATTTGTTTACTTCTTACAAAATTTGTTGTATTGTAAATTCCCTGTAAAAGGCTTTGGACAAAAACCCACATCACCTAAGAATGCCAGCAAATATAGGCTTCAATATCTTAAATTTTGCTGATTTCTCTCTAAAAATAAATATCAAGAAAATATCATAAATGGAAAGTTGAATGTGTGATTAAATCTTGTGAATAATGAATATACTTTAAAGTGATAAATTCTCACCTCTGTTTTCAGAACATTAAGGTATATAATCTGAACAAACTGCAGGTGGTTTTCCTCCTCCTTTTTCTTTTTAATGAAGACAATGAAAAGATTACTTGATGTTAAAATAAGAGTTAAAGTGTTTTCATAGCGAAATCTTCTTCTAATTTAATGAAAATTTATTCCCGTTTTATTCGTGATGTAAATAAAATTAAGACACGTTTTCATCCCACTATAAAGTAATTAGCTACTGTGCAATCTCCTTGAATTTATCTAAATGAGTAACAATTTCTTATCAGTAATTGTTTACATCGCGTGACTAAATTGTTTTTATTTTAAGTTGTAGAAAGCAAGGATGTATTTTCGTTTTTTTATCCCGCTTATTATTTGGAACGTTATCGTTGAAATTCATTGAAGAAAATTAACTTGGAAATAAATTTTGTGTCCAATGATGAAAGGAAGAGAAGATTAAGGAGACTTCTGTGCCGGATCCACGCGTTTGTGAAGGCTTGGCAAGCGTTCGCAAATTGAAAACGCTTTTTTAAAACAAACGTGTGGACAGGTCTTAGAAAATCTGTTTATGTGCAATAAATTTAATGCTTAGTTTCAACATGCGAACGATTTAACAATAGCGTATGCCAATAGATGCCCAGTAGGGAAAATCGCAAGTACTTACTCTAGGAAGTAGATTTAAAAGTACTTCTTTATTGAGTGTTTTCTTAAATACCAAAGTAGTACTTCTGTAATGGCTTAATAGTAATGCAGATAAGAATGGGTTTGGTGACCGTGCATTTGATTTCGCGCAAAAAGCATGTTCAAAAACTTCGTAGCTTGTCGTTTTCTTTCCTACTTCTCAAAAAAGCAATTTATAAATTCATAGTCCAGTCAAAATAGATATTTGACTGCGAGATAATTCGGAAGTTGTTGAAAATTGGTACAACCCTTAAGAACAGCATTATAAATAAAATTTATACATCGCTTTATTTTACCACCCCCCCCCCCCCACCAACCCCAACTGCATTACATTACAAAAAATTACAATATAATCGCTTTATATATGAGTTCAATGTGGTGTAAGTACTTCCAGATCTAATTCTAAGGAAGGAAAAAAGGAAGTCATTCACGGCTAGCCCATCGTCATGTTAATGTAATAAGTACTTCTATGGAAGTACTTCTACAACCATTTCTATGGAAGTACTTCTAGAACCCATTCTATGGAAGTACTTCTAGAACCCATTCTATGTAAGTACTTCTATAGAAGTACTTCCCGAACCCATTCCATGGAAGTACTTCTAAGGAAGTACTTCTAGAACCATTTCTATGGAAGTACTTCTAGAACCCATTCTATGGAAGTACTTCTAAGGAAGTACTTCTAGAACCCATTCTATGGTAGTACTTCTATGGAAGTACTTATAGCACCCATTCTGTGAAAGTACTTCTATGGAGGTACTTCTGCAACCCATTCTATGGAAGTATTTCTACAACCCATTCTATGGAAGTACTTCTACAACCCATTCTATGGAAGCACTTCTAGAACCCATTGTATGGAAGTACTTCTGTGGAAGTACTTCTACAACCCATTCTATGGAAGTACTTCTACAACCCATTCTATGGAAGTACTACTACAACCCATTCTATGGAAGTACTTCTACAACACATTCTATGGAAGGGAATAAGGAAGTACTTCTACAACCCATTCTATGGAAGTGAAAAAAGCATTACTTCCCCGCCTAGGCCATCGCCGTGTTAATGTAATGTCTTTTTTGTACTGGGTGGAAGTACTTGACTGCTTCTGCAGAATGACTTCTAGAAGTACTTTTAGAAGTACATACTTCCATTCCCTACTGGGTGAGTACAAAAAGATTTACTTAGAAACTTCGCTTTAAGAGTATTCGATAATTTCTTGGTCTTGTCTGGTACTGTTGGTACTATTCGGTTCATGAAAATAGGTCATAGGGTAACAAAAATACAGGGTGGTATGTAAAACTCTAAAAAAAACTTCAAAACGCCCTAGCGTTAAACCGTTACGATTCCCCCTCCCATACGATTTTTTGTTCGTCTATCCAAAACCTATCCACAGTCGGCCGTTTTGTAAACTTAACGGATACACCCTGTATCTGTGTATATAAAACAAAGTTGGATTAGTTACACCATTTATAACTGAAGAACGGCTGGACCGATTTTTATGATTTTTGATTTGTTGGATTTGTCTCCGCGCCGAATAGCAGAATAACTATTAAAACATCGGAAAAATACACGAAAAATTTTTATTTTCTCATACATTTTCGAACGTTTTTTTGATGATATCTCGAGAACAGATTGACTGATTTCGATGAATTTTGATTTCGGAATATTGCGAAACATTCCACTGCAGATGAAGAAGCAATCGCAGTGCGCCGCGATTTATCAGCATTTTTTTCGAGTTTTCACAAATTTTCATTCAGTTTTCCACGGTTATTACATTTGAATTCGATTCAATTAATTCTCTTCAAACGTTTTTTTTTCTGAAATTCATCAGCGAAAAGTAATTTCAAAGAGGTGAATTCAGTTTGATGAAGTGCACATTGTGAAAGGTTATATCGTTTGTCATTGTGCGCGCATCGACAATCAATCCAATCGGTAATTTTGGACTGTGTGTTTGATTTTGCAGGCGGATTCGTTCGTAATTCTGTGGGATTCTATTTTCGAGCGTGATTTTCAACCGGTCGAAGATGTTCACTTCGTGAGGTTATCGCGCGCGTCGATAATTGCTTCATTATGTAATTTTGAATTGTGAGAAATGGCGCGAGAAGAGCGACTTCAAGAAGGCCGACTTCGTGCTTCACGAACACAAAAAGAAAGAGATGGAGTACGTCAAACGGCTCAGTTGGCAATGAGAAATCGTCGAGCTTATCGCACAGACCAACAGCGTGATAACCTTCGATGCGCAAGAAGAAATGCTTCAAGTGCTGATTTGAATCGAGTAACGTTTCAATACGATTGCACAATTGACTACAGCTCGCATCCTTTCGGTCGAATTGGCACAAAGGAGGTCGTGTGCGATCATTGCGGTGCATTTTGAAGTTCGCTGGAGAGACGCATGGATTGTGCTGTCTCAGTGGCATCGCCACCTGAGCCATTGTATTCATTGCTTCGTGGTGAAACATCAGAAAATAGAACACTCAAAGATACAATTGATGTTTTCAAATCACTTTATTTGGAGCAGACATTATCGAAGAACGTGGAATCAATCCGATATTCAAGGTAATTTCTGCTCGAGAGAGTAAACGTTCATTTTCTTTTGGTGATAATAAATCCGTAATTCTGACTTCGCTTTCGCCTTTACAGATCCAAGGCCACATCCACCATCGAACTGGATCACTGCAACCACTTGAAGACGAAATTCAACTCCAAATTTACTTCATGGGTAATATGGAGGACCAACTTGATCGTAATACAGCCGATGTTACGCAAAAATTTGGTGAAGAATTTCTTCAAAAGAATTCTCGTTTGTAAGAAGAACCAAGGCAGACAGTTGGCAAATATTGTGTACCGTTATTCCGATTTTCTGTTGATTTCAAATAACACCTTTTGTTGAAGGTATGATAGGGCAAAAAGTTTGCTGTTTCCTATCTTCTCTCCTTATGAATCCAGTGGAATTAATAACCTCTACAATGAGCGAAAGTTCCTACTCCCGGTACTAATATTGAGGATTGTACTTCGAAGCCTATCATAATATGATTATTTGATGCTTTCACTTTCCTTATGGTGCATTTACAGGCATTTCTTAATTTAATATATTCCTGATAAAAGTGACACATTCGTATGTATACTATCGGTTAAACTAACTATTCAGTCTGTGCTGCCTACGTAAAGTTTAGTAAGTTTTCTTCAATCTCTTTAATGTTCGACAGGACTTGAATAAATAAGAAAACTTAATTACTGAAAATGAAAAAAAATCCATTACTGAAGTACATTATAACAAGATGGGAAGTGAATGATTGAAATTCTTTTGGCACTCATCACTTAAATGAGATTTAATAAATGCTCTTTTGAAGAGCATTTAACCATATTTTTTTTATGTTGAAAGAAAAAAAGCGTATTTTTTAGATATCATTAAATATCAATAAGAGTTCACCTTCAAATTTCTTTACATCAAATGTCAGTAAACCAAGTTTAGGAAAATGACGTCAATCAACAGTTCGCAAAAATAAAATTGCAAAGTTTTTATTATGAACAATAAAAAAACAATAAATACAAAGCCTTATTAATATTATTTTACTATTATTTAATAGCTGTCTCCTCGTGGTTAAAAATATGCATCAAGTTCAAATGTTTTACCATTTAAAGGTAAGAGAGTAACACGACGTCGCGTCGCCTGTAGGTGGTTCCCGCATTCATCTTCAATCGAAACCTCACGCCAATCATCGATCAAAGTCAGAACATCACTGGCAATTGTAGTACTTCTTTACAATTGATTCAAAATGGTTTTTTTGGCTCTTATTGTATTTTTTATTTATGTTTCTGCCAATGAATTATAAAATTTTCATTATTCAAACAAACAAAAATCAACTTTTATTCCTGGTAATATTTTTTATGCAATTTTATCACATGTTTTTTATCTGCGTAACTATTGCAAACTTCTTAGGACGGGTGGCACATAAAAACGAATTCTTAACAATGTGAGCACATTTCAGATTTATGATCGTCTCCTGTTGAAATTGTTTTTCCTCTTTTCCCCGGAGATTTTTGTTTAATTTACGTGATGCAGTAGTCAGACGTCTTATTACTAAGAAGCGATTACGGAAACACGCAACGCTTCCACAATTCTGTCAAGAGCACCTGAGATAGTGTCAAATGTAAGAGGGTTCGTCTCAGTTTTTTTTGTTCAGTTTTGAAGAATATATGATATTATGTTTTGTTTATTATTTGTTGAACACATATTTGTTTAAAAATTTTCCTTTACACATTTTCTATGGTACTATCTTGGGAATTTTGCATGCTTAAATTGATTGGAATAATGTTTGAAATTATGTGCGAACAGGTATAGCAAAATAATAACAGTTTACAAGAGAAATTATTTTTTTTCATATTTATTTTTCTAATTTCGTTTGGTTATAAGAAAGCTGTAAATGCGTGTGATGTGTAGTAACGTAAACCAGCACGGCAAACTCTTGCCGAAAGCATTGACAAGAAGTCGTTGATGTGATTGAAAGAGCAGGTCAAGCCCTATTTTATGGCTTGGGCAGAATCAAGATCAAGGAGATTGGCATAAAAAAGACTCCTACTGGTTCACAGCAACAGGAGGCACCCGAGGACACGGGTGATCCAATGCAACATGCAATACAGAGGGGCTACCTCGGCAATCCTTTGCAAGGCGATGGCTACTCAAGCTATTGAAGTGGCTCTTGTACAGGAGCTATGGGTAGGTAAAGGCACTCTACAGGGTTGGCGGGTAGCTGTCTACAGCATTGATTGCAGTCGAAGAGGATTGCCGTTGGAAAAGCCGTTGGACTGGAGGTATACCGAACAGAGTGGTGAATCTGGCAGCCACTGTGCCACCAGGTGAGTCATTGGCACCTACTCTCGGATAGAAAAAATGCCGAGAGACCAGGCAGTGGTGAAGATGAATATTATCGAGGCGAGCAAGAGTATGATTAATTTATGCAAACTTCACCTATGACTGCAGGATCCACCACTAGAGTAGACGCCAACAAATAAGGGAATTGAATGTGAATGTTGAGAATAAATGAGCCGATAATTTGCGTTTTAAAGCTCGATTTACATCGCAAAGTGAAAGTGGAAGTGCAGCTCTGGAGCTCTTTATTGCAATAAGAAAACAGCTGAGGTGGAATAATGAGCTCTCCAAATTGAGTTCCGTCACGCTATTCAATGCAGCCAAGAAGAGCGGAAACTCGGAGAGTTATAAAATCTCACTAACCACATATAATAGGGCGATTAGAAGAACAAAATAAACAACTGGAGGCATTTCTGTAAGGGCATCGAAGATATTCGAGACTCAACAAAACTCCATAAAGATCTAGTATATAAGACGCCGCGGGAGTCTCCGGTTAATTAAGAGAACCAATGGCTCCTTCACACAAGCTAGGTAAGAAACCTTGATAATACTACTTCAAGCATAACTCCCCAGGAACCACCATTTATTTAAACGGGAGCGCAGCTTCTGCTTGGCCCGACTTTCTCGAGTGACCAAAACTGCTTGGGCAGAAGCAAACACCATGCTCACCCACGAAGCTAATAGGGATGCATGGGGCAGCACTAAACGGGGTTGAGACACAATACCGAAAGACAAAATACCGAAACCCAAAGTACCGAAAGTCACAAAACCGAAAAGACAAAATACCAAAAAGACATTTGACCGAAAAGACGAAATACCAAAATAACATTTGACCGAAAAGACAAAATACCTAAAGGTCGAAATACCGAAAACAGTCCGAGTGTAGTTATATAAACCATATTATTAACCTATGTAGGTCCACTTCACTCGATGAGTCAAGGTTAATAAACTATGACTTTGACCACCAAAATGCCAATTTCGAAAATTTCAAATGTTTGGCCTAGGTGGGTCAAATAGGGTATCACTCGACTCAACTCGATGAGAAGAACACAACGGTACACATTATTAGTTGTACATTTGTATACTTCACAAGTTATAATATACTAGTGGGGCCCCTGTTTAAACACAAAACGTAAAATATCAAAAATATCAAACACAAAACGAAATTCTCTTCTGTAAAAACATTCTCTTCCGATCTAGCAAAAGAGCAGAAAATAAAAAATTCTCTTCTCTTCCTGAGTGGCCCTGTTAGCCAGAGGGCCACTGAGATTTACATGTTTTCAGATTTTATGTAGTATCCTGCCTTTGAAAGTTATATTTTCGGATGTTTTCCCTTGTCTAGAACCACCAACAACTTGAATTTTTAAACAATAACCTTGTTTTGCTCTTGAACAGGCGGTATACAACTGATCGTAACCGAAACATGGTTCTGGTAAAAACAACCCTACTTTTTCAAAAGTTTGTCCTTGAGCTTTGTTAATTGTAATATCATAAGCTAATCGAACTGGAAATTCATGCTGAGAAAAATTGAATGGTAGTGAGGGATCGTTTGAGGTATCCAAAGAGATTCTTGGAATAAAGTGGATGGCACCAGATTGTGAACCACTTAGTATTTCAACTGTTATAAGATTTGCCCTTAGGTCTCTAAAGGTGCGCTTACATGGGCAATTGTTTGAGCAATAATCGCCGGGCAACAGTAATGGACCAATCTGGAGCAATTCAAGCAATTTACGGCAACGGCAACAAGCATCAATTTGAAAAAATGTTTGCCACAATAGTATTGGGCGATATGGATTAACTCCGAGAAACTAGGCAATATTTTCATACACGAGCAGTTAAGTTGAATAACTATTGCTCGCTATGGACGACGTTTTTCTTGTAGCGGTTTTATTATTATTAATCAAAAGCAAAAAAAGAAGAAAAGGAATAGACGTATTTGGGTGCTACCTTTTTAGCAAGAGGAAAGCAATCTTCATTGTGCTGTGAATTAGATGATATTTTATTCAAATACTTTACTCGAATGTCCCGAAGTGATTTTGAAATTCTTTTGAATAAAGTTGGCCCATTAATTACGAAGCAGAAGACCAATATGAGAGAACCAATTCTGCATCGACGAAGCTTGCCTTAACCCTTCGTTTAGATTTTCCGATAGTTGTATTGCGAGATAGGAAAGAAAAATTGACTTAAATTTCCATACCTACTGGATATTCGACAATTTGTTTCGACAACATTGAGCAATATGGAATATATGATGGAGCAATTAGAAACAATATTGCCGAACAATTGCCGCATTTCATTTTAATTGCTCCAGAATCCTCCACTAATTGTTCCAGATTGCTCCATTACAGTTGCCCGGCGATTATTGCTCAAACAATTGCCCGTGTAAGCGCACCTTAACAATCATTCGTGAGCCATTACACAACCCTTTACTTATAGACAAATTTCTCAACAGCATCACTATTGAGCCCAGTTTTAAATTTAATTTATATGGTGGAAGGCCAGAAGGGAAGGGTTAAGACTGTTTAAAAATTCAACAAGGAAATTTACTTGCTCATCATTATCTATTTCACTTATAATTTTTTTTAACTTTTTTAATAGCTTACTAACTTGAATAAAGTGATTTTTTAAACTTCTTTTACATTTTTTTCGATCTTTTTTTTTGGTATTTCAACCTTTTGGTATTTTGACTTTTTGGTAATTTGTCTTTTCGGTCTTTTAACCTTTCGGGATTATGTCTTTCGGTATTTTGTCATTTTGGTCTTTCGGGATTTCGTCCGACATCGGTGGCCTTTCGCAATACCGAGCGTAGAACTAGACGAAATGATTCTGGTTTCGTATACCAGAAGACGAACACTGCCGGAACTTGAAGAACCCAACCGAATTGAATGTTAAACCACAGAACTAGTTTCGAAGAGCGTCAAACAAGAAGACTAGTAGTGAAATGTCAGGCAAGAATTATGAGTCTGGCAATACATCTTTGTATGTGGTCTCAAATTGTCCTGATGAAACACAACCCCTTCACGATTAAGAAACTCTGGGCGTTTCTCAATGATGGATTAGTTTTGTCCAATTACCGATAGTATGCGTCCAAATTGCTCGTTTGGTTCCTTGGCAGGACCTCGATCTCGAGCAATACAATCCATACCACATTGAGACCATCGCCTTGGTGCTTTAAAGGCCATTAGAGTAGCTCTAATAAGATATCCCATGGGTGTAACCGGTTAATAATAGCATCTTCACCTAGCGGACGGTATTCCTCCTGTTCATTCCATAGTCACAGCCTTTGTCGGCTAGTTAGTGGGGTTCAGGAAGCATAATACTCCGACGAGGCTGTCTCCCGAAAGTTGCATCTCCACTTGCAGCTAGCCGGCTGCTTAGAAAACGTAAACCCATGTACCATCCAAGAGTTCAAACCCGAGGTTCACGGCCTCCTCCTCATGCATCCCCGACTCCAATTAACATATCCTATCCTTTTTATATCCTTCGAGCTAAGCTTACTACTAGACGTTGCAAAGATGCCATACTTTTGTATATTTTATTGTACATCACACTTCCGCAAATACAGCTTGCTTACCCTAAATTATCTTAGCTCACCTTGATTTTATAAACTTTAAATAACACCAGTCAGCAAACAACAAGTGCAGACGATATAATTTCTTAAGCTAAAACAATTTTACATTTCAATATAACATTTTTTTCACACATAAAATGCAACTAAAATTGTTTTTTAAATAGATTTACAAATTATCCTTTTATAATTGCTGCTATGACTTTTTGATTATATTTAATTATAATTTCTTCTTCTACGGTAAGATCTATGGGGTGCGACAGTGAGGGAGATCCAACCTCCGCTGGAAGGATGGCGTAGACCAGGACGCCCAGAACTTAGGAATGCCAAACTGGATTGGCTCAGCATTGGGACCGGTGGAGAGAGCAGTTGCGAGAGGCCAGGACCGGAACCCGGTTGTAGAGCCGTGAAAGAAAAAGAAGAAGAATTTCTTCGTTCGCGATTTCAAAGTTTTCAAACAATTCAATCCTCATAACTCAGTCACCTCACAATTCAAATCGTCCATCCATAAGGCCCATAAGGATCTAGATTTTTCAATGATAAGTAAATAACAGAAGTTTAACATAAAACTTTTCCAGTTGGTGTAATGAAACCAATCTGAGAACTAATATGTATACATATACTATATTCCATTGAAGACTTCGATAGATAGATCTATATAACTTGGAACTATAGTATGTGCAAATTGATTCAAAACAAAATTAGTTCAACACTTTTATTTTAAAAAATAGTAAAATCAAATACTTTGCAAGGTAACACACAGCCATAAAAATATTTATTCATAAAATATCAATTTTTTACAATTCACTTCTTGTCTATTGTTGTTATTAAATAGTATTTCTCATGTACAATATAATCTCTGTATACATTTTCTATTAAACCTAACAAAACTATGAATATCTAAAAAAAATACTAAAAACTAAGACAAAAAAGTGGGGTCAAAAAATAATAAAAAACAATAAAATAAAAAAAATCTACAATTTTTTAAAATTATTTCTTTGTTGATTAGAAATCACTAGAAGAAGCTTGTCAATCACTTTGCTTGCCTGCTGTTGTTGCTGGATCAGAGCATGCTTAAGTTCCTGAATTTCTTGCGTCAGCAGTTCAACACGTTCAGCATTTTCATCTAATTTTGTTGTTAAAGTGCATATACTAGATGTTTCAAAACCATAGTCCGATTCCTGGCTGTTGTTGTTATTGTGCTTATTTTTATATGAAAAATATGTCGCTGCAGAGCTGCGTGCCGAAATAGTATGACCAAAATGCTTTCGCTGTTTGGCAACGTCATAAGCTGACATAAGAATATCTCGAGGTAGACGCTGTTCGCTGGGATTTAGCGGTTTCACGCATAGTACAACCCTATAAGCCTGCGGAGAAACCAGAGCTGTGTAATGTAGTAAATTACGCAGCCAAGTCGGTAGATATCCATTAAACAACGCCGATTCTATGTATGATATTAATTTGGTTTGGCGCACCAGCTTTGATAATCCAGCTGTTTTCTTTAGTCCTTGAATATCGTGGACAGCGATACCAACGAGTAGATTCATGAGTATGATTGTTACGAATAAAAGAAAGAGAACGAAAGTAATCTGTGCGCTTATTTCAAGCAAAAATGGTGGATCCTTCCCATCTGGATCGTTTATTAGTAACGATAAATCCTGCTCTCCAATCATCATCACTAAAACTGTGATGAAACCCATAAATGGATTTGCAAACGAGGATGATGATGGAAATATGACACAAAAACTTATAGTAAATCCCACCAACATGCAAGAGTAAGCCATAAACAATTTAGCAAATTCTCCTTGTACTTTAGTATACATGGCAACGTATACATCGAAAACTGGTAGCTGACCTATCATTAACATCAGGTTTGTCCAGCCAAGAAGTACCGCAAATGCTCCAATGTGATTTTGAAATGTGTACGTTTGTTTGGTGTATATGTATGAAATAACGAAGACACTAGATATGACAAACCACTCCATAATGTTTTCCACCTGAGTGACATAATGTCGAATCGAGGAATACCCCGTTATTCCGTACAGCTTTCGAAATATCTCGACTATAGTTATAGCCACTAGTACCCACCACTGCATTTCCATAACGAACGGATTGTTTCGTAGCATATCTCCAAGAATGGACTGCTTTTGACACAGTTCTTGAGCTTGGATTGTGGTATTGTCATCCTTGCTTCCGTTATAACAGTTGTGTGCCAATGCGGTGAGAACGTACAGTGTCAAGAACAAAACAAATGTGAAGCAAAATATTAGCCGGCCAATGTAGTATTTTCGTATCTTCCCCCACTTTATGTAAAGGAAAGCAGAGCAGAGGGGATGTTCCAAAATCTCTTTCTGTCCTTCATCAACGAATGTGTTCAGGTAACTTATCTCTCTAGGATGGCAATGCTGAAGTAATTGCCGGAAGTCTAGCTCAAGCTCAACTTCTCTATTGACTATGTCTTGTGAATGATGTAGTGTTATAGCTGAGTCAAGTTTTTGTCTTATCATGGCAACAGAGGCTGGGGTTTTTCTTGTTATGACATTCAAAGCGGTGGTTCCTTTCTTTGATTTTGTTGTAACATCAGCGCCATGGAATATGAGCATTTCAACGCATTGCGCAAGCCCATCAAGTGCAGCTAAATGTAGTGCTGTAAATCCGTATATATCTTTGTGGTTGACATTCGCTCCCCATGATATTAAGGTTTCAAGTATGTCAAATGCGTTTTCTGATTTCCCAATGGCGGCATGCAGTGGTGTTCGGTGATCGAAATCCTCGGCGTTGGGATCAGCATTTCCATTTCTGAGTAGCGACTCGACACACTCCAGACTTGAGGTGCGTGCAGCTAAATGTAGAGCTGTAAATCCTCGGTGATTTTTAAGTTTAGCATCAGCACCTTTCGCCAAAAGAAGATCAACACATTCCACATTTCCTTCATCAGCAGCCAAATGAAGTGCTGTCGATTCTTTTTCTCGGATGCAAATTCTTATATTTGGATCAGCTCCAGGTGCCTTTAGTAGCGCCTCGAGACACTGTCCATTGCCTAAATCAGCGGCTAAATGTATTGCATTTGTTCCATTTGGCTTAAGAGAATTCACATCAGCACCTTCAGTTACAAATAGCTCAACACATTCTACAGAATTGGCTCGCACAGCACAATGTAACAGAGATTCTTCACAGTTAGGTTTGTTAGTATCGATAGTAATAAGGGCTCCATTGTTTATTAACATTTTAGCAGCTTCTGCAGAATTGCCAAAAGCTGCACAATGTAATGGTGAATAGCATTTTGGTTGCAAGTTAACATCCATTCCTTTTGATATCAAAAAACTAGTTGATGTTAAACATCCACTAAATGATGATAAATGAAGGGCAGAAAACCCATTTTGATCATAAAAATTTAAATCAGCTCCAGTTGTTAGTATACCTTCTAAAAGATCCCAACGCTTTAGGAATGCTGACCACAAGAAGGATATGTTCTTTTCAGATTTTGATGCTGTTTCATAATATTGCGGTATGTTATCTGGTATTATGTTGCCTTGTTCGATATCCTCTAGTAGTCGTACTCGACCAAGGGAATTTTTCATCTGATCGATGAGGCTTACTCGTAATGTATCGCTGCATATTTGCACACTTAACTCGGTATTTGGCTCCTCAAAACTGTCATACATGCTCGGTGCGCTTTCAGCTGGTGGTGATGGTCCACATTCCATATATTCAAAATCTCCAGTTGGATATTGGGAATCAATCATTGCTTCAGGATTGTTGCGCCATCGCACCATCATTCCTGGTGGAATTGTCTTGAATCTATAAAAAAATATGTAAAGGAATTTTATTTAGCTAAGTTTTGGGTAAAAGATTGATTATGAAATTTATTTGAAGAAATAAAAAGTTGCAAATTAGTGGATATCAATTTATTGTATACAGTCTCCAGCTTTGTTTAGAATTATTGGAATACAAATGCAACTTTAATTATGAAAAGAAAAAGGTGCTAATTAAATAACTTTATTCTCAGTTTTGATAAATAGCATTAAACTATGAAAATCCTGACCAAAATTACTATGGAAATTGTACGATTTTTTATATGCCTAACTTATTTTGAATTGTAATTCTAATTTTCTGTAATTCTCTTTTTATGAACTTGAGGACATCCTTGTTGTAAACAACAAAAAACGAAACCTTTGGTGATTAATAAAATGTACGATCATTGTTCACACTGATTTACCAGTCAAATAAAAAAAGTATAGCAACTAAATGAAACCCATTTAAATAAACTAAAAGTCAGCAGACTGTGTGCAATCTTTGAATAAGATTAATGCTTAAATGCAAGTGTTTATCTCACCAATTATTATTCAATATCAAAAAGAAATCACTTTTACATATTATCATAGTGCTAAAATTCATGCTTGCATATAATAATTATACCCTGATCACTCAGGTTGTGAGATAAAGAAAAAAGGTGCAAAAAATAAACCCATTAGTAAATACTTTATCTAGATACCTGTCATTATAAGTACATGAGGCAAGTATCATGCTTTCGATATCGCAGTTTTTGAGTTTTCAAATCAATTGTCCGGTCTTTTGGAGTGTAGAGTGTGGGTGGATGTAAAGTGTTTATCTTTAAAAAAAATAATTATAAAAAATAATATTTTTAAAAAAAAATTAAGTGATTAATAATTAAAATAAATAGATTGAAATTATCCTTTTTTACTTTCGATTTCTTTTTTAATTGCTATTGTTGAGACTATAACTACTAAGAGAAGACGTGTGTTCAATTTTTGACGAAGATAGTTTACAATGGAATGTTGTTAGGAGAAATTAGTGTCCATGAAGATTCCCCACTTAATTGATTGACTAAGATAAATGATAATTCTTGAACGATCTATTGAAGAAAGAAACCTGTTCTGTATGACTCACTAAATTCCGGATACTTTTAATAATAATAATAATTATTATAATTATTTGGTGTAGTACAAAGAAGACTGTACATAAAAGCCGAGGAAAAATAAAATATTTTAACAATTGATAAAAGAGAATATAATGTGAAGACAAGATAACAGAGAAAGAAAGAATCAGCTAAAACGATATTTTAAAATCTGGTTGAAAGTTCGGCTAGATGTCGCCTTGAACAAAGTAAGAACGATCGCCAATAATAGCGAGTTACACCTAGCAATTACCAATGTGCCTGTCTATTGGATTGAAAGTAACGCAGTTTCTCAAACAAATATCGTGGACACATTTTATTCATAAGTTTAAAAATAAATTTTAATTCGTGGTACGAGCGATAGTTTGCAAAGGTAAGACCCAATAAGCTGGATGCATATGGTGTGATTTGACCATGCCGTCTTAGCCTATAGACAAATAGACTCAATCGTTAAGTGCAACTTCCATCTTCCATCGAGTCAAGTTTGAGGAAAATTAGGCTACCATACCTCAAGTCGGGCATAATTAGAGCAATCATGAGCATTTTAGGTGTGAAAAGGCTCGAGCTTATCGCGGCTTGGTTGTGGTAGTTTCTTCCTTCACTTCTCTCTCTCCCTTCACCATCTTCCCACTAGAGCTTGCTGTTCGGCATTGCACTCTATATGAAAACTAGATTGTCGACAGTACAAAGGGCTTTCCCTGAGCTTTAGTCTTTCACATAAAGAAAATAGTTGACGTAGGCACCCATAATTTTTTGAAGAACTCTACTCGTGTAACTACAAGAACTAAATTTAATATTAAACACCTAGGTTTCTGACTGAGTCAACATAAGGCAAGATGACATCATTTATTGCAATTGGTGCGAGAGTACTCAATACAATGAAAGTCTTACTAACCACCAAACATGAAGATTTCCTAGGATTGGGAACAGAAATACTTGTTATTGGTAAGAGAAATGCACAAAGAAAGAGGAAGGTCATTATTGTAAATGCTAAGCAGCAAGGGACCTAGAATACAGCCTTGTGGAACACTACAGCGTAGAAATATGGTCTTAGAGAATTTATCCTGGATTTTAACGTTTTGGGAACGACCAGATAAGGAGCTTAGAAATAATTTCACAGCAACAGAATCAAGACCGAAATTACTACCTAATTTCTGTAAAAGCTTTACATGATCAACTGAATAAACTTCATTCACTTTGTACAGTGCAGCTTTCTCTGACTTTTCCTTGTTCATGACGATTTGTATAACTGACAAAAACCAAGACAACACAAGCAGGAAAATCAACACTTTAGTCCGCTCAGATTAGGAAAAATTGAAATTTTTCCCACAGCTATGAGACCGGTACCAAGTGAAGGATTTGGGTTGTCTAAACATGATTTTCACAACCCGCAGTTCAAAAAAAGAGTGGTTTTAGAGAAATATATGAATTTTAGCGTTTTTTCGCCTTTTTCTCTATTTTGATGAGAAACTATGCGTTTTGGTGAACATTTAGAAGTATTCATAGCAAATGAGGCACCTAATGCTCGTATTCAAATCAGCATTTTTATGAACGTAAAAATGTTTATCATCTTGCTATAGATAAAAGGAAACTATAGATGAAATGAAAAGTATAATTAATTCAAAACTACACAGAGGGTTTTATTGATGTGCTCAACAAAAAAAATTGTTGCAGAGAAAGGATCTCGTGGTTTCATTTAAAACACAGAAAATTTATGAAAAGCCGTTCGGACCTATAGTTTTGTGAAACAGTTTGAACAGTGATAATCCTAGAGCAACCACACGTTTTGTGTTTGAGTTTTTTTTAAATTGGTTAAAAAAGAAGAGTTTGTGTTTCCAATTAGTTAACATCCTCATCTTAAAATCGGTATTTTTATGCATCATTTTTGAATATAAAAGAATTTTGTTAACAAAGCTAATTATATGTCGAGGCCCTTCAAATCCCAGCATGCCATTCAAACTGCTGCTTTATAAGACGATGGTCATCTCGTATCAGTATTCATAACGAGATCCTGGAATTGGGTGTACAATAAAAATATATGGCTGGCCGTGTTCGAGATGGAGAATAGTTGTTTCCGGAAACTCAACACTGACGACATCTACGTAGTTCACGATATCAGCGAAGAGATCAGTTCTTGCAACTGTGATGATCTCCCGCTCAAAAATCCTTTGTATATGATAATTATCTACATTGTTTTCACATTACAAAATTAAAATATTCAAAAGGATATAAGCTGGTTCAAGATTAGATTGCGCATAGAACACACAATACAAAGATCAGAAGCATCAGTTTTGTTTTTAAATATTTTCCAGGCAGATCCAAAAAAAGCTTTTGTTTTAACAACTGAGGATGAGACATAGATCTACCAGTCCGACATCGCGTAAAAAATGCAATGAAAAAAGTGTTCACCCAGGGAATCTGCTTAACCGATACAATTCACGTCGGAGAATAAGTTAAGAAAATTATGACGACAGCTTTCTAGAAGGCCGAAGTAGTTATTGTCCTGGGATTTTGGCAGAAAAAGAAGACCAGTCAATTCATTCCTCTGAACCAGTGTTTCTCAACTTGAGGGTAGTGACCCTCAAGGCGGTCGCGATTAGATATAAGGGGGCCGCAGTCGGTGCAGACAAATTATTTAAATAAACAATGTATTTTACGACCGATGTTGACGGAAGAAGATGGAGCCCGATCAAACATTATTTTTCCTGCCATCCTCATCACACTCAATTTCTGGTTTCTTACCGAGAAAATCACTCCAAATGCTTGGATTTTTATCTTTCAACCAATAATATAGTGAGGGGATTGCAAGATTTTTTACTTCATTTTTTGGGTTTTCACGACACTAAAAATATTGAGTAACGATGCTCTAAACAATCTAGGGATCTTTTCAGGGAATTTCGCTAGGTCATTCTATTTCTTCCATCCTACAGTCCAGATTTGGCCTCAACCGACTTTTTATTCCTAAAATTAAAAAAAGGACGTTCTAGATGTAAGATGAAAGTAAACAGGCCGGTTGTAAGGTTTTTCATGATCGTTCAAAAATAATGCGAAATAAATAATAATAATATAAAATAAAAACTATATATAAAATTCAATAATTTGCAACTTTTTAAAAAAAACAAATAGTAGTTTCCAAACTTTTGTTTTAGATCCAAAATACCATACTGTTAACTAACCTGTTAGAATTTGATAGCGGTGTTTCTTCATTTTTAACAGCAACACTAGCAGCTCTTGTAATCCGTCTTGGTTTAGTGGAGCCTTCCTTGTAACCTAAATTTTCCATAACTTGCACAACACTCAAGTTAGGAAATCTCTAAATGCAATCACAAAATCGTAAAATGTCTGTCCTTTTTCACTTTATTTTTTTTGTATTTTCGTTAAAGCACACTTATTTAATTTTTTTTTTTGGTCGAACAGATGATCGATCCTATAGCGATGAACTGCACCAGATTTAATTAAATTTTTCACTAATAGCACTCAAATTTCCTCTAGATTAACCGGATATTGTCGGATAACTAAATGCAACTACTTTTATTTTTTTTTTTTTTGATTTTACATCAATCGAATTCACCTGTGATTTTTTTCACACTTCGTTAAACACTAATTTAACTGAAGAAGCACCACATTTTGCATAGAGTGGATTTTGATAGATTTTACTTCTTTTTTTTATTATATTATATCAAATCGAGGTCATTTGATCGTGAAAAGTTAATTCATTTAATTCACATAATTGAATAGGAGGGAATCATGGAGAGTTCTTATGGTCGAATTGTAGCATTGTAGTAACAATCGGAGTTTGCTTGCTTGTCCGTTTTATTTATTAAGTATTATATATTTCGAAAAAACGCAAATGTAGTGTTAATTGCGGTTCAAGCTGAAATTTTCTATTTGTTAATATTGTAAAAATGTTTTCATTGTGCTTTTTCGTGCTTATCATTAGTTTTGTAGAATAATACATCGTTTTTTTCTTTTATTTATTGTTCATTTTTTTGGCAAAGTATAAAATTCTATGGAATTATTTCTGGATTTCAGTTATCCATGAAGGATGAAAAATCTTGCGTGGGAAAATTTTCAGATAAACCTAATATCGTATTTTCACATGAGCTGAAATGCTTTAAATGATTTAAAAAGAAATTTCCATGTTCACTATCGAAGATGAAATAGTTTTATCACAGAATAAGAAAATCATATTTTATTATTCAGTTATGAATCCCCAATTTGGAAAATTTCTCTCAGCAGAATTTTAGTACCTAATTAAATCCAAATTTGACAAAAAAATAAAAATCAAACTGAAGGGAAATTTATTTTTACGGCTTTTTAAAAACGCACTCAAAAGCATAGGCGTTACCAAAATGGATTTGATGGGTATGTTAAGTTAGAAGTGATGGTTGAGAAATAAAAATGACTATTCAAATAATAATTAATAATTAATAATTTTTTAACTGTTCTAATTTTAAATTTCTTGTTATAACACGGTAAGGAAATTTTAAGAAGGAACTTTTGTTGGTTGAGATTGATAGTTGGTAGTTTCTTTTTTTGTGAAATTCTAAGCTCACTGGACTCATTCTTCCTACCATATTCCAAAATGAAGCTGAATGTACGATCAATGAAAGCAAAATAAAGTACAAGATGACCCCGCCTGCACGAAGCCTAACATTGGTCCCACAATCAAGGCAGAGGAGCGCGAACTTAAAGCAGTAAAACCATTCGCCTATCTTAGGCCAATAGTAGCAACGTACAACAAGGAACCAGAAATACGCGCATGGCTGCTAAAGGTCAACAAAACCTACTGAAGTCTGTCAAGGCTCTTCAAATCCAAGCATCTAACTATAACATCCAATCTTCTACTACATGAGACGATGGTCTTATCGATATTCACATATGCATCCGAAACACTCTAACCTCTTAGCAGTATTCGAGAGGAAAATACTTCGGAGTGATTGGACTCTTATGTAAAGAAGAACGATTCCGGAGACTATACAAAGACCTGATCTACATAGATGTATCGCTTGCGCGACACAGATGTTGTAGACTCGAAGACTCCGGTGGGAAGGACATCTAGCTCGTGTGAGCGAAGTGGAACCTGCTCGAAAAATTCTCTGCGGTAAGATGTATAGGTTGCGACAGCGGAGGAAACACAACCTCCGCTGGAAAGATGACGTAGACCAAAACGCCAAAAGCTTAGGTTGCCAAACTGGATGACATCGGCTCAGAATGGGGATCGGTGGAGAACAGTTGCGAGAGGCCAGGACCGGATCCCGGCTGTAGAGTCGTTAAAGAAGAAGAATATGATAAAAACTAATTGGTCATAGCTAAGATTATGATATATACAGTACAGGTTTTTAGTAAATTTCAAATAATGTTCTAAAAGTAACTGTATCCTGTATAGATCGTGAATTCGTAAAAATAGGCAGCAGAAAACATTGCTGCTATGACAGTCGACTAAATCGACTCAAACAAGATTTTCAAAATGAAATAAGTAGATTTGTGTAAAAATATTTTTTATAAAACAAAAGTTAAAAAAGCTTGGATTTGTAGGGCTGGTAGTGGATATCTGTCAAACATTTTTTATACCCAATTCTTAGTAAAAGATGAAATAATATATATGTCGTTCCGTCATATTCACCCGTCAATTATTTTAACAAAGATAGAACAACTTGAATGATGTAAAAAACATCATCTTCCCGAAAATCGTCTGAAAAGTATTCTAAATTTCTCCTTAACAAGCTTAGTATACATTTTAAAAATAATCAGCCCAAGATTTTAAACAAACTTAATACCTTCTCATTCTTAATTCTAAACCAAAAAGCTACCTGTGAAACATTTAGTTTAATTTTGAGTTTATATTAACCAACGTGAACTGCAAACCATAAATTCCTTTTATACACTAGTAACTATGACACTAGTGCTTGACAAATTAATTGGTTATTAGATTACCCAAAAATTCAACCAATGTATTCATTTACCACCAGCAAAATAAAGAAGCTACTTAAAAAAAATTAAAATTCTTAAATTTAAATTTAATTTTTTATGAACTTCCGTAATTTTGAACTCGGAGTCATCATTTTGTTAATAGAACTTCTTATTTATTAATCCATTAATACTACTTGAAAATAGGCAGAAACGAGCGATATAACTATGCTGCTCCTATTACTCGATTCAGAATTTAGAAAGTTTAATTTTAATTTTTAAATACTCGAAAGTTCTTCAATTTTATACAAGTTAATCACGAACTACCTAGAAATTACTGGTAAGATTATCGATTTTGTATTTGTTTGAGAAACAATTCAGTGTTTTAGAATTTGTGTTATTCGAAAAATTTGGTTATCAGAAAACAAATTTGTTATTAGTTTTTCGGTCATCAGTTTACAGTCTGTAATCATTTGTTTTTCTATACACTTCTACAGTACATACTATTTAATAGTCCCATTTCGATTAAATAGTCCCAGTAATTGTGAAGCTAATTCTAAATAAAAATAATTAATAAAATCATAATTTATTAAACTACATACATACACCATACCGCTCCGTTTTTATAACAAAAAAAATGAATTTTATGATTTTTAAAAAATATGTAAACTTCCTCAATATTTTTTTTTCACATTTTAAATGTTCTTCCTTAAAAGTTCTCACAACTATAAAAAAAAATATCTTTCCCCACCCACAACCGCTCAACCATATGTCGTTAAATTTTGTGTGTGATACTTTTTCTTAATTTTGTTGGAAGAATTTGTCACGGGCAAGAAGTTAACTAAGTCTTCAACTACAATAAAATATAGTAAATGGTTATATTGACTTTCTTTTTTCTTTAGCATATTGAAAACGCGACTAAAACGTGTCTCTACAGTTAAATAATTCCTCCAACGCACAATTTGTGCTCTCTGCTGGCCTTGCAATTGTGAATCTTCATCTGATTTGAGGAAGATTTCATCAAGCCGAGAAAATCTTGACCGTGACTTTTGTAGAGGAGTGTAATGGGTCAGACATTTTATAAGATTAAAGTATTTTTTATATTTCAATTATTATTTCTCCGGTAATTAGGGGGATTGTTTTTTGTCTTCTTAATTTTTTTAAAGAAGCAAACAATAATTAAGATGTGAAATTAAAGTAGCAATGGATTAACTGTTAATGCTATATTGCCTATGTAAATTTTTCTCTATTGTTGGTTTTAGTGATTATTATTTTATGTGAAAATCTCAAGTCTCGAGATTGTTTTTTATGCGAACAACCTTAGCCTATAAGAATGCTGAAATAGCTTTTCTTTAGGAAGATTTCAAGATTATAAGAGAAAAATAATTGTTATTTTCAATTAAAATAAACTCTCGATCTTACACAATTTTGACGAAACAGCACGTGGAGTATAATGCCATTTTTTCGTTCATTTGGTCAGAAAATAGTTTGCGTTTAATCATGTTCCAAAAAATAGGTGTCGCGTTATTATAAATTCATAATGTGGCCACTGATATAAGCTAAGTAAAACCTAATTTTAGAATTTCATATGTAACAGGGTGTGACAGTAAAGTATATTAAAAAATATTTAAGAAAAGTGAGTTTTAAAAATTTAAATTTTACATGTGCAAGATGGCATTAATTGAAACGCACGCATTGGCCAAGCTGATTTTATAATTATTTATGATTTTTGTTTATAAACAGTGATATGACAATATCTGAAAATTACGTAACCATAAGATTTTGAACAACATAAGATTTTATTAATTATTTCAATATATTAAATGTTTCTTTTAATCCATTGTTTTAATTTATTTTTCCTAGCATAAGTATCATTTAAAATCTTAAATTCATTAGGCAGACCATTAAAAAGATTAATAGCTATTATACATATATTTCGTTACGCAACATTTCGCACTGTTTTTAATCTTCTAGTGTCCTTTAAAAGTTCTGAACCCACATTTTCAAACAATTGTTGTCTCCATTATAATTCAATGCAAGGTTGTGTAGAACACGGCCAACAGCTTTGCAACCTCCACTTTTCGCTATAGCAAGATTGCCTCTCTTTTTAAAATCTAACTAAAAAAAGTAGGAACTAAAGTATTTCTTTATGGTGAGTTGCGAAATGCTTCCAATTGAAGGCTGTAGCTTAATACTGCAGTGATACCGCAGTGATGCATTTCGAAACTCACCCAAAGGGTATTTTTCATTCGTATTTCGCTTTTTTCGTTCCTGGCCTTTGTTAGCCTGAGCCAGAGGCACAACCGTCGGAGTTAGCGGGAGACAGCCTCGTCGAAGTGTTATTCCTCCAAGTGAATCCCGCTAAACAGCCGACAAAGGATGCAACGCCGACAATACCAGATTACCAGGTGAACAAGGAGGTATACCGTATACCCGAGCTAAGCGGAACTTTGGTACCCTATTATTAAGGCCGATTCACACACATCAGTCACGTCACGTATCAGTTACGTCAGTTCCGAGAAGTATCAGCTACAAAAAATATCCTTACTTTGAAAGTTAATGACACTGTCTACACGAGCCGGCGCCGTTCCGAATTAGACACGTCAGGCTCGTTGCCGTCACCGAACCGGCAATATCAGATTTCTTCTAGACGATTTCTGTTTTTGACTGACGTGTTTTGTACTTCATATTTTGTAAAAACTTTGTATTGAAATATTTATAAAAATGGGTGATGAAAAATTAATTAGTGGGTTCGTATCCAAAATTTTCCCTGGGTGTGGTCTCATTAAATAACATCTTAATGGAAACGTTTCATCATCTACAATTACGCAAGGAACCTCAACGAATGTTTTTGGCAACGTGCTTTTTCTTGGTATTGACATTGTGCTCTGTTGTAGTGCTCTACCAAGATTCGATTTTGCAAGTATCCCACCATCACTATCTTTGTCATACGAACCAATATTCACAGCAATAAAATTGTAATTTCCGTCAACAAGTCCCAACAAAACGATTGAAAAATAGTTTTTATAGTTGTAAAATAAAGAACGGCTGTTGGGAGGTGCTTGAATGGTAATATGTTCCCCATCTAGAGCACCCAAGCAGGTTGGAAAGACAGACAGAAAAAAAATGAAAACTCCTACAAAATTATATAACCATGGAAGGAAGCTATGTTGATAAAAAAAATAATAACAAAAAATCATGATAATGTGAATTTGTTATGTCTGCTAATTTTCTTCGTTCTTTAAAGCAAAAAAAATATTTATTCAGAAGATCGGCAAAAGTTCAACAGCCTTAAAAATATAGTGGGCAACGCCAAATGATTAATCAGATTAAAGCAGGTATCAAGAAGACGAAAATTTGGGCGACTGTATGAGGTCACGACTCAATAGTGGAATGTGCACAAAAATAAAAAGAAGTAAGTTCATGGGTTACGCTTCAACTGCCAATATGCATTCGGAAAATTAACATTTAATTCTGAGTTCAATTTAAATAATATAATGTGACATTATGAAGACTAACATTGTTTTTGATAAGGACACTGCATTAAAGAAAACTTATCATTGAAAGTAAATAAATCGTATTTGTATATGGATCTAAGTCAACAGTGGTACTTTGGGAAATTTAATTTCTGAAGAATAAATACGGAAACTTTAAGTTTATGTAGCAATAAGGAAATAATAATATAAATAACAGTTTAGACCTTGAGAATAAGTAAGATAAAAATGGCCATTCAACTTCGTCTGCTATCAAGAAATTATAAACAATATTTTTATATAACATATTCTTGTTATTTCTAAAATTCTTACAACAGATTAACAATATAAATATTGTCTGGTGCCTTTTACTTTTAAAATAAATATTTTTGGAAAAAATCACTTAATCAAAAGTTAAGTATAGTTATTAAGAATGAAGAACAGGGTACCGCAATTTACTCTTGTAAATACTTGCGGGTGTAATTTGTCTTTTAAGGATCAACGACGAACAATCGTTAACACAAGAAAGCCGGTCTTTTCGAACAAATCTTTCTTTTCCTCTTGTACTATTGATGGCCAAACGATACATGCTTTTTCCAAAAATTTAATATATTCCACAATATCTGCAGTCCTCAGCCAATTGAAATATATCTGGTATTCTAGATATCTTGTTTCCTGTCAGTCTTTGCTTTATTTCATCAATTACTGCTTATATGATACATCGAAAGACCTGAAGAGGACATAATATGGCTTTTTATAATTTTTTATTAGTCTTACGTTTAAAAATTAAGGAAGCATTTCTAAGATTTATAGTGCGAAACATTTCATGTTTTGTACTGGTTTTGTCTGCGTTGTCCCAACTAAAATGGTTTTTATATGCAAGTAATAAACCTGAAATATTCACTAAAAATTATCTCTAATATTTTTGCCTCAGAGCAAATATTGTTCGGCTGGTTTTCAAGCGGAAAATTTTTAAAAGTATTGAAAATCGGGTTCCGTTTTTACCCACTAAACAAAATTTTATGCCAAATTAATGTGGATTTTTCGGTATATCATGTGATTGTACATGGAGTTTTGGTAATAACTTTTGGGTAAATAACTTCTCGTCAACTTAAAAATTCTTGTATGGCTTATAAAAGGTCTGGCTATTAGTTTTTAGGTATTATGTAGCGTAATTATAAATGTAACTAATCTTGACGATCGCTGTAATTTTATCGAAACGTATAAATTTTACTACAAAATAAACCTAAATTCAATAAATAAAATGTATTGAATAAAAACATATAAAAACTTTGTTTGTTAACAACTACATTCCATCTGAAATCTTTTAACCAATTCCATAAATTTTCACGGATGATTTTTTATAACTGAAAAATTCTTCAGTTTTCTTATCTATGTTTAAGGAAAAAATGTGTTACAATTACGTGACTGTACTTTATCACATGCCGTATAGTCATTTATAACCAACAACAACACATTTTCAGTGTGAAAACATAAAATAATATTTTGTAAATATCAAAAAAATGCATTTGCAATTTGCATTCCATTTCACTTTATCATTTCAGAAGGAAACCGTTTTTTTGTTATTTTCAATCACTCAAAACGCGCATATTCTCAAATCCTTTATATTCTACTTAACAATACAACTTTTTTTAACGGACTCAATTGCATTTTATTTTGCAATGTTGCCAGTTTTCAGTTCCAAATTTTTTGTATGTAGCCCGAGAATACCTTAAAAGTATATAGAATTATTGTAGTTAATAACCTGATCGCCTCTAGTACAGAAAAATCTCGAAATATGGTAAAATATAAAAATAAAATTAACAAATGTTCACGAGGGTATATAAAAACATTTTAACTATTAACAAAATAAAGAAAATATATATCAAGATAAAACTTACGCCAAGTTCAATTACTTTAACGAACCACCATACAGAAAGTTAAATCCTAACCAACAATAAAAGTTTAAAGTATCAACACAGTATATGGTGCACACACAAATACATAAGTATAAAAATGTTAACACTGAACGTAATCACTTCCAATAATAGATAAATTGCTTTATATGTTGTCTGGATTTGATTATTATCAACGAAATTCATCACTTTCCTTCTGCCACCAGGAATGCATATACGTTACGAAAAAGCTCTTACTTCATTCAAGCAAAAGAATAATAATAAATAATAACCAGATAAAAGATGAAGGAAGGAATATAAGAAAAACTAAATCTTTCTCCGTATAAATGTTACAGCATATAATCACATTTAGAATAGTCTACCCTTGAACTTGAAAGGGGCTTCGCAAAGGGCACCAACGACAAGATCCGTGGTAATTGAAAAGAAGACGCAATCAAAATTGAACGAGGAAATTTTTTTTTGGTTTAAATAGTCAACAGAGACTTATGAATGCGCTCGTATGAAATCAAGAAAAGATCAACGGACGCTTACTTAAACGAGTTAAAATTCTTTTTGGATTAAATTATATCTATAAATATATAACGATCATAAAGTATATATCCTTAAAGATATCCTGAAATCCAGAGTTATTGTAATCCAAATTCCATCACATCGTTGTAAATAAAAATAAATAAATAAATAAAAATCGCACGAAAAAGCACAAAACTTTTTTTTTAAATAATAATTTGTTCAATTGTAAAAATCGTTAATCCAATTAAGATCATACTTCTTTAACCACCAAAAAAAATTTAACGAAATATAATTTACCGGACACGATTTAACTCCAACGACGAAACCTGTTCGACTGAGTTTTGGAAAAAATTCGCGTGCAGATCAAGTGAACCGCCAACGAACCGTTACGAACCCGAGAATATGTACTTCTCTTCCAAGAGTGATGATCACTCACTCTCTTATAAGACATGAAATGTCTGATAATATTACTTGTTAGCTTTATAAATTCCTTTGTGGTCTAAAGATCACAAACAATGATCATCAAGGTACAAACGGGAACTTACAAAAAATGATATTCGTTATGTTTATCTTGAGCACGCGACTATGTGCGATCGCGATCTTTTAATTTTGGTACTTTGTTTTTATTTAAAAATGATTGTTGCTAATTTTTTCTCCAAGAGAACTCGAAATTCTTCAAATTTATGAGATGAAAATGAAAATATTATTGATTAAATTATTTTGTTAATAATAAAAATGTAATTGGTAACTCTAGGTATTACTGGATTAGAGTAAGTAGCATAATTTATTCGAAATAAATATTGATATTGTATTATTTATTGTTGGGTATATTTTTAGTATTGAAAAGACAAGAAACAAAATTATCAGTGTTATATGCAAATACATAAAAATAACCACGAAACACAATAATTATATAAACATGTAAAAGCAGTATTGCCCTTAGGCCTTTAAAACAGTACCGCTTTCAGGTTTTTAAATTTCTTCAAAACTTAACATACTTGTCACTCGAAGAACTAGCACAGAAATGTTAACATCATCTAGTTTCACGTAGATTCGTCAGGTAGTAAATTGCTGTGAGCATTCAAGAGTTTACACGTGAGTTTCACGGTAAAAAATATATCAGACCACCAATGAGTCAGGTCATATCGAGCAAGATTAGTTGGAAGGAGTAAGATAGGCAATGAGAAGTGTATTTGTTAAAATTTTACCAGAGGTTAGTTATAGTAACTATTACGAAATCTGAAAGAACGCGCTTCCATCAGGTATTGTGTGATACAGAATTTTGTTCGTTGATGAAGAATTTTGTACTCTATTGAAATATAGTTTACTGCCAGATAGTGCACTTACCAAATCAGTAAATGACTTACATATCGGCAAAGTTTAAAAGATTATTCCCTAAATATTAATTGTCCGAATGTAGAAAAAAAGCAGGATTTTTACTTGTTTTACACCTACATTTTAAGCACTAATAGATTTAACAGGATGCCCCACTTGAAAAGTTTAAAAATCAAATTTTTCGAATAACAAAAACAAGGGTAAGAGATTACACGTTATTCAGTCAGGTCTGGGGCCTTATTCTCTATTACACTATTGTGAAAATTTCTAACAAAACTGCCAAAATCGTATTCTCTATTACAAAACTGACTAAATTCTGATCGAAACTGTAGCAATATTGTTAGATTTTTACTCGAAAGCTCAAGGGTAATCGTGCAATTTATAAAATATTTGGTATGGGCGACAAAATTCAAACCTCTTGTATTCATTTTGTTTTCTTTCGGGGACATTTCTACTAAAGGAAACAATAATGTAAAATAGGGAATACGGAAAAATTTTTATTTCGGATAACAGTTTCGAGTAAAAATCAAAAACAAATAAAAACCTCAATTTTTTTTGTATGTGGTATTGCTATGCTCAGGGAATCCTCCTTTGAAACTAACCGGTCGTTTATCAGTTCTTGGTGCAATGTCTAGTAGTAAGCTTAGTACGGGTATAGAGTAGGTTTAGGCTTATGAGGGTTCGAAGGGTGGTGAAAGAGGTTACGATTAACTCTTGGATGTTGTTTTGGGAATACCGACTGCGAAAGATTGTTCCACAGCCGAGTTGTTCTACTTAGAAACGAATCCGCTTTCCGGGTACATTGCAGGCAAGGAAAGCAACTCGACTGAAATGATAAGCTTTTCCGAATTCCAATAACACCCAAGAGTTGATATTCAGGTTGTCGTCCTGACATAATGCAAGTAGTCCTTATAACCTAAAACCTATTCTCTCCGTCGAGCTAAGCTTGCTACTAGCCATTGCACCATAACATAACCAATGACATAAGGTACTGGTAGTACAAAAAAGGCCGATTCAAATCAAGATTTTTGAGCAGCCGCAGCAAGAAAGAGATGAAAAAGCAGCGTCAGTATTTTCTAGGCATGTGAACAGCATAAGTCAACAAAAATAGTTAGCTGCTAATGTTTTTGCTTTGCTACTTTCAATCTCATATGACCTAAAGAGGGATCTCGGAGCTTATAGCAGCAATATACAAAAACAAAAGAAGAACTCTTGGCTAGATGGGACAGTTGTGTTTATTTTAAAGGTTTTTAGTTTTCTGGTAGATAATATAGTGCAAGAATGTATATTTCATTTTTTCAATAGTACAAAATTTGGATGTAGCTTAAAGATTTGTATAGAATTATCTGCAGTATCATCTTAAGCCCCGAAACGCAGATTTGTTTAAAAATATTAAGTTTGAGTTTTTGGGATATATTATGGAAATGTAATAAAGTGCATAGAATTCTTTCATTTGTATAATTTTTCTCGTCGTACTACACCAATATATTAATATTCTGTATATTTTTAATCATCTGTGACAGTTGATATTTTACTTAACAAAATTATTCTGATGCATTTCCCCCCTCTTCAATTAAAATACCAAATTGAATAAACCGCAAAATACTCCACTTTAAAAACAAACCTTAAGCAAACAAAATTAATAAAAATAAAGTCAATCGTTAGTCACCCTAGTAGCAATGTAGACTTATAAGACGAGTTAATTACAAGAAACATTCACTATCAACGGAACTTTCTGCTGACATAGTAAACATTTCATACAAGTCAAGGACCATTACCGACACATTCTTTTTATACTTTTTCTCAGATGCTCAGATTGCTTATGCGGCATTTTTACCTGGTACTAACTGTTAATACAACACCTTATACGTCTTGTCTGCATCATTATATTTGATGGTGCAAATATGATATGTAAACGTTTTGTCAGGAATTCATGAGTAATATATGAAAGTGTTATAATTTGGGTGGCTATTTTTATATTAATTTGATGCTATAAATTGATATGGAAATAAATCTGATAATTTAAAAGCATTTGCATTTTATAAATGTGAAATTTCGTATTTTTAAATAGTGAAAGAAAATTCAAGTAAATAATGATAAAATGAAAGTAGATAATAGGGCTTAGCAACTAAGATATGCAGAATATTTAAATTTATAAATTCTTAAGAATGTGGACGCAATGAACACGGATGTTATTGTAAACAAAATATTGAGTTGTTGGTGCTATGCGAAACTTGATAAATAGAAAAGAGAATTTTTATCAATTACATTCTAAATCGGAGTGACTTATGGGTAAAAAATATACAATATTACAGTGTAAGTGTAACAATGTGATCTATCACTTATTGCTTAAATTATAATTTTAGCACGATTAGGGACCATAAAAAGCAAATTATCGAAAGTCCTAAGAGTTATTTTATCAATTGGTAAAACCCTTAACATTGAAATATGGTCCAGCCCTTATTAAAAAAATAATGGTTCCATCGAGAGTTAGTTTTCACATGTTGTTACCCCTTTCTTGAAAATATAAAAATATTGTGTCTATAAAAAATATTTCTTTATTAACTAAAACATTGTCTGCTTATCGCTTTGAAAAAAAGTAGTGTCGGGAGAGTTGGCATCATAGAAAATACTGATTTTTGTTTGTTAAGCTAGGGTCGATTCATACTGTCACTCTTAATACACAGTCTCGGGTCTGTTTGATCAAAAATATTTTTATTGGAAAAACTCGCACAAAACTTCGATATTGATACATCCCAAAAAATATTTTATCAGACTGATACCGAAAGGGCTGGTCGAAAGTTTGAATGTTGCAGAAGTTCGGAAATACTGACTTGACTGCAGCATATGAGTAAGATAGTTTCATGTAGCGAGAATAATTTTGCCGTGCAAGCTAGAGTTTCTGTATTTCAGTGGAACAGTCGCCACTGGTAATGCGATAAAATTTTGCCAAGGCAGCTACATTCTTACGGTGGCTTAATAAGTCAATGGAATTGGAAATGATGCTGTTTTGCAATTTCAATTGTGTTATAGGTACGAAGAAAGATAGGGGGCTCATATTGCTTAAGGAATCGTAGGCATTCGAATGTTTGTTTTGCAATTTTGAAAGAGTAAATACAAGATATCGGACCGAGACTGCAACGATAGCGGACTGATCGTGTGAATATAAAGACACCGGCCTTTGGCAGTACCCATAGCGGATCGGTAGTGTATATAAGGCCTTAGTTCGATCCAGATAAGTTTATTGCAAGCTTCAGAAATGTTAACTACTATTTTGATATTTCGTAACAAACATCGTGTTGATAGCCCAGGAAGAATGTTTCAACTTTTCTAGAGGCACAAGTGTACTGCATCATGATAGGCTATACTAAATGTGCATGTTGACGTATCTGTTTTGAAATCGATATCTGATATGATTTAGTGAATATTCAAAAACCTAAGGATTTTCTAGGTTTAAACATTAACTTTATCTCTAAAAATCTCTTTTGCAAATATAAGACAGTTCTATACCATCGCATAACAAGTAGAGGTTTTCTTAGGCCTGGAAATTTTGAGCATATTCCTATCTTCGATTTTTTTAGATAGTTTTTGGCATAAAAAACTTTTTTCTTGAAAACCGGTTTTCGACAGTTTTAATAATTTGTTTTTCACCTGTTCTAGAGGTCCGATTTTATCCAAAATATATTCCTACGATTTTTCTCTTAATTATAGCGTTGAAAAATCTCAGTTTTTTTTGTTTTTAAGAAAAGCTCCAAAACCAAAAAGCTTATCACGAAAAAAAAACTTAAAAGAAAAGCTTTTCGTGCGAAAAACAGTCGCACCTGGAAAAACGGGTGGTTTTAAAACGAGTTTTAAGGTATTAAATCAAACCTCACATACATTTCATGGGTTTGTAGAACAACTCTTTGCGAATAAATATGGCTTTTCAATATGACTCTAGGACCAATGTGGGCCTTGTTCAAACTTTTTTCCAAAAACAGCTGTTTTTACATTTTTACATTTTACACGAAAAGTTATTATTATTTTTTCCTGAAATTTTTATTGTAGGTAGGAGAATAGAAGCCACACTTTAGGCCCTGAAACAAGGTTCTACGATAATTACAGTCCCTATAATTAAATGTAAAAAAATTGCCATATTTCGTGGTTTTTATTTTTTTTGCAAAAACCTGTTGACCGATTTCAATTGTCCAAAACTCATATTTTTCACCTTTTTAAGCGCTATTACGTACTGTATTTTGTTTTCCAAAAAAATTCTCAATACGATTTAGAATGTCTGGTTTATACTATAATAATTAGTATATCGAAGCAGTCGATAATTGATTTGGCTTGCATTGAAAGTATGCCGGGTAAAAATAAAGCAACATCAGAGTACAAAATTATTAAATGAGTAATTTCTGTATTCTGTTCTTAATAAGTAAACTATTTTGTTTATGCAATTATTTTTTTTATTGGATTCTATCGCTACATAACATTTAAACCAGAAGTGGAAAAATATGAACCTCCGCGATAGTTTATTTGTTTGGTTAGGATCTGCATATTGAAAGCGTTATTTCCGTTCCGAAATGCAAACCAAATAACTTCAAATATGTATTCATTTAAAACTTAGCTTAAAACTTACCTGTTCTCTAGGTTGTACATCTTCAAAGTATGTAATATCGTAACCATTAATAATAATTTTACCATTTCCTGGTTGTCGTACTGTAACATCGGCCCGAGCGCTCTTTCTTAGACATTCTGTAAAAAAACGAACAATTTTTAATTGTACCAAATCTAATTTAATCAGCTAAACCTACCATAAGTTGTTATAAACATTTTCCCACTTTCATCAAATTGAGGTTTTGGAATTTCTGAGGCGTCTGTTTGATTCATTAATGGTTTTCTATACTGATCAATGAATTCTTTTGCCTTGTAAGAATACGGTAGCGACATTAGGCGATCCATGGCATTCATAAAATTTGTATATTCAATATCAGCAATTGTTTCAACAAGCTTACGTTCTAGATGTTCCTTTGGTAACCACTCATATCCAGAAAAATCCCTTTCAAAAGATGTTAATCAGCATGTTTATGATAAATGAATTAAAAGTAAAACCTACAATTTTTGAGTTTCATCAGGATGATTTCCTTTTCGTTGCATTTTCTCTTCAAAGTCATAGAGTTTGTTCATCTCTTCTACAATATCCTTTAGTGAAAATTAATGCAAATAGGTTTGAAATTAAATTTTTAATTAAACCTACGTATAGAAGCTTAAAGAAGTTTGGCTTTCCAGTATAAAACATACTGTGAAAGGGCCGTCCAGTCTCATCAAATTCGGCTGCTTTTCTTGCTGGGAATATTTCCTCTGGTGGCTTCATTATTGGGCGTGCTTTTTTATCGAATAAACCGGATGGAAATAGGTACTCAATTGCTCGCTAAAAGTATTGTTATAAGTAAAACTGGGGGGAAATTTTGAATTGTTAAATATTTACATCAACATCCTCTTGTGTAAAAGTTTCTGGATCTTCTCCCATCATATTAGCCAGATGTCTTTTACCAATATGGTAATCAAGGGATTGGGTCTTCATGAATTCATCGTGTTCCCGTGCTCTTTCAAGATAAGCTTTCATAGCTTTGCTCATTTTTTGTTTCTTTGCTGTTATTGGTGCTGCTGTTACTGTTACCTCACTTCCATAGTTTCGTCGCTGTGTAAATATTATTTGTAGTTAGTTATATTTGTTGAAATGTTTTCAAAGAAACAACATTCAATTACGAAACAACTGAAACTTTACTTGAATACTATTAAGTAACAAGCATTGTTTAATACACTATGATCCAGTATTGAGCTATACAGAACACAGTGCATTTTTGTTTAGTCGGTTAAATTTATTCGACCTAACGAATTATAAGTTTTTGATAGGTTTAAATGTACGTTAATAATACATAATTAGGTAACAATTATTTTAAAATAGTAAATTAAAAATCCTAGTTAACGTAAATAAACATTTTGAGGTTAATTCGATAGACTTACATGATCCGAAATAAAACTGACTATTCTAGGATTAAAGTTCTTAACTATTGGTAATTGCCTAATAACATTTTGCATTAAGTTTGCTTTTAATAAATAAAACCCGAAATTGTTGGCCATCACTACCACCAGAAGCAGACCACACAATTTACGTAAAATTCCGGCAGATTGACAGTTCTCTGCGGCACTCACATCAGCTGTTCAGTTTCGTAACTACCGGAAATTACAATAGGCTACAAAATTCATGCACCCTTTGCATTAGAACAAGCCGTATTAGGAATTAAGGCAAAGCTGCTATAAAAAGTAATAAAAGGAATTTAAAATACACTTTGTATAAAATATATGTTTCAGCTTTCCTTCCATATTTGGTGGATTTTTGCTACTTTAATTAATGAATATGTGATTTGCTGTCGGTAATCCTTGGTTGAATCTATAGCTTTGCACTTTCTGCGAATAATTTAGCTACACATGTCTTCCGTATGAACGTTCACTTTATCCGCATTTGATTGAATGAAAATTCCTGACCATAAAACACTACAGTCCTTGTAGGACTCGGGCCTCTTGAAGTGTCTCCTCTTCCAGTCATCTCTACGTCTTTCTAATTCTACCCACTTTGTCATACGAAGTTTCCGTAAATATTCAAGCACATCATCCGTCCACCTATTTCTTGGTCACCCTACGCTTCTTTTCCTGATGGTCTACCATTCAGAATCCGGGCTAGCATTCGTTCTCTCGAAGCACGTACATGTTTTCTTTTATCGAGCTCCACACCAAGGTTCAGATCAGTTTCCATCTCCAGACTACTTGCTATTTTCTCTTTTCCTGTTAATATTCTTTCATATAGTGCGTTTCTATGACAGATTGTGTGCTCGAAAGCTTGAAAATCTCAATAACTCGAGCGCATATATGCTCTGCCTACTTGAAGCGGCATATTAGCTTGAAATGAGCTTGAGTTATTGAGCAACTGATGGACTACGACTTAACAATTTCGGTGATTTGTATATTCATGACTAAACGACGTACTAACTATTTTGAAGCTTCTTACGATGGCGAATTCAGCCATTCTGTTCCTGGTATTGTTTGATTCTTCGTGCGACGAGAACTCGCTAGCGCATATCTAAAATTATTGTGGCTTTTCTTTTGCAGGCGCGTGAAGAGTGTCATATTATGAAATCTTAAGGTCGCGATCCGATGATAATCGGGGTGGTGGTTTATTACGTTGTTTATTAGAAGCTTGAGCGCACAGAAACCTACCTGGAAACCTAACTTCCTTCTAGATGGAAAATACGTCTTCTAAGTATTTACGAATCATCTCTCAACAGACTGCCCATTAACTAAAAATAACTCAAAAACTACGTATAAAACTGTTTTATTTAAAAAACAAGAAAAACCTTAAATTTTTTAACAGAAACTCTTTATGCAGTCGTTTTTCCAGCATCTTCTTTCAAAGTAACGGTTCTATTAAACACTAAATGTCCATTAGTAGAATCCGGATCAACCGAAAAGAATCCAATCCTTTCAAACTGGAACTTATCATAAACTTTTGCATTTTGAATCGAAGCATCTGCATAAGATTTGAGAACAGTTAAACAATCCTTATTAATATCACTTAAAAATCCTCCAGGAACAAGATTTGGATCTTCAGGATTTTTGTGATTAAATAAAAGTTCATAGAGACGTACTTCAATTTCTATCGGCTGAGATACCCATTGAATAAAAGCTTTAGGTTTTTCTGAAGTTTCAGTAGATTCACATGTGCAGATTAGTTCTTGTACATCACCGCTACTATTTTTCTTTACTTCAGAAACTTTAATAATATATCCTGAATGTCGAAGACCTACTGTTTGATTAGCAGTCAGTCTACGATATCCACTTTCTGGATTTACTTTAAAATCAGAGCGATCGATATATAAAACTTTATCAAAAATAACTTTGTGATGACCTTTTTCAGGGAATTGTGGAAAATCTGGGACTTCGATTTCAATGGGTTTGTCAGATGGGAAATTTGTGATTGTGATTTTAAGTGGTTCAAGAACCGCTAGAACTCTTGGTGCAGTTACATTTAATACATCGCGTACAGCAGCTTCTAACATTCCAGGATCGACAGTCATCTAAAAGTTACAAAACAGAAAAATAAACGTAGGAATATGAATAAACTAAAACTTACTTGTGCTCCCGTAACTCCTAATTGAGCGCAGAAGTTGTTGATAGCTTCAGATGGGAATCCCCTCCTCCTAAGTGCGGTTAGGGTAAAGAGCCTTGGGTCATCCCAATCGCAAACGATTCTTTCAGTTATAAGTTTCGCAATTTTTCGTTTTGAAACGACAGCATAGTTCATATTCAACCTTCCGTATTCCCACTGGACAGGACAGTAAATTCCCAGAGCGTTACACAGCCAGTAGTAAGATGATCTTCTAGATTGAAATTCTTTCGTGCAAAGCGAATGAGTTATATTTTCTATACTATCACAAAGGCAGTGAGTGTAATCGTAAGTGGGGTAAATGCACCATTCACTCTTAGTGCGATGATGGGGGATGAATTTGATCCTGTAAGCAACTGGATCCATTTTTCCTTCTTCTAAAGTAATTTTCATCCTTAGTGTCGCCTTGCCTTCGTCTATTTTACCGTTTTTCATATCTTCAAATAGTCGCACATTTTCTTCGATCGTTCGTTCCCTCCAGGGACTCGGTGGAGGATTAAAACCTTTCATCTCCTCTGCCGTTTGGTGGCAAACATATGCTAATCCTTTTTTAACAAGAACTACAGCCCATTCGTACAGTTGGTGGAAGTAATCTGAGGAGTGCGTTACTTTGAAAGGCTTATAGCCTAGCCACTCTACCATATCTTTAATGCCAATAAAAAATTTCTCCTCTTCTTTTTCAGGGTTGGTGTCATCATACCTTAAGAAACATACTCCATCATGCGCTGCAGCGTATCCGAAATTAATGTTAATAGCCTTAGCGTGACCAATATGCAAAATTCCATTGGGTTCTGGCGGAAAACGCGTTCGAACCTTACCGCCAGTGACTTTTAAATGTTCTTTTAAAAGCTTTTCAGTGTTTTCCGTAACTACATAACCATCAGTTTTAAAATTCTCACCAGGAGCATGGAAGTGAACTTTTGTTTTCATTAATTCAGCAATTGTGCTAGCACCTTCTTTTAAATTACTACTGTCCTCAACCTTTGCCGACTTTTCTTGCGGGTTGGCGGTCTTCTGCTTTTTCTTTTCTGGCTTCGGTGCAGGCTTAAGATCTTCCTCAGTTTTGGGACCAAGTAAATCAAAAATCTGTACTTCAACTTCATTCTTTATTGCTTTCCCATCTGCCCATTTAAGCTGGTTGCGAACTTCTTGCATTATCTTACCAACATTAAACCTGTATCTTTGCTCCAATATTTCAGACTTATTTTTAGTGATTTGTTCTTCTACGGCTTTATCTATTTCTTCTGGTGTAACTACGACTCCAACGCCACATTCCTTCTCGAATTCTGCTACGTTAACAGCATCTTTTGCACAGCCATGAGTCAAGAGATATTCTAGTGCTATGTCCACTCTCACGGTAGTGTCTATTTTCTTTGTAGCTATATATTTTACTAAAAGTGGTAGATGATCGTTGATTTGGGGCTTAATCTTAGATGCCATGTGGTACAACAGCATTCCAGCTCCATCAGGGAGTTCTATTCCACGGCATTCATGTAAGGCTTGTTGCAAGTTTTTGGTTACATTCGCATTTTTTAGGGTTTCCTTGGCTTTTTGGTCACTCATTCCAAGAGATTGGAATTGTGAGATTAAATCATCGGTAGCTGTCATTTTCACTGATTAAAATACTTTGGTTATATATTTTTATCATTGTAAATGTATTTATTTATTACCTATGACTAAATATAGAAGAACTTTCACGTGATAAATACCATAAAAATTTTAACCCTTCTAGGTGAAAATTTCGTCAGATGTTCCGGCGTTTTTGACAGTTCAGCATTTTGACACGTTCCACGAAGGTAGGCAAGAAATGAAAGTTGTTCTTAGATTTTATCTTAATCAGCGATTGAAGTATATATTTTTTTAATAGATTTATAGGTAATTATTTTAAAATCAAGGCATTGGAAGAAATTATTGAGTTTTTTGTTGATCGTTTTCATGGTTTCTACTAAGAAAAAGTTTAAAAATGAATTAAAAGGCGCTAAATATTTTTTTTTAATTTCGTTAATGCTCAGCTTCCGAATTTCGAAGAAAGACATGACGACATGACAGTCACAAATGTCACTATTTACAGGTAACAATTTTTGTGTTGAATGCTTTGAATGCGAAACGTTTTTGCGGTAAACAACTCGCGTGTTATTTAAATATCTTAAATTATGCAATAATAAAAGAATTATTTTGAAAATATTAAGATACTTGCATTAAAGTTGGCGATTGTTAACGGCAGTTCTGGTTTACGTCGCAAAATAGTTGAGGCCTCTTTGATTTTGTGGATGTTGGCCGCAACGAGCTTGTTATGAAAATTAAAAAGGTTTTAGTTAAATACATTAAAGCATTATGATTCCTAGACCACTCTTAACAAAAATACCAGGGGAATTACCAAAACAAAAGTCTGATAGATATGTCGAAGATTTCAACAAGCTAACAAAGGCGCAACTTCTTGAGATAAAAGACCGCGAAGAAAAGTTGTTGGCCAAAAAGTGAGTGCTATTTATTTAAAAATCTTGAAATTTATTAGATGTACATATATGAGGGGCTGTATATTCTCGTCTTTAATGCCAGAAGTTTAAAAAATAAAATGGATGAGCTGAGAAACTTGCTCGATTGCCCTAAAAACATGTCTTAGTTAGTGAAACGTGGTTAAATCCTGATTCTCCCTCTTATGTCTCCCTTCCTGATTATATTACCCATCGAAATGATGTCTCCTCTGTGCTTTCCTCTAGAGTGCTTGGCAAATCTAAAGATTCTCCACTTCTAATCTCTCCTGCCAATATGAGAATCGAACGTTTTTGAACTGCCGTAATCCATCACTGCTTGATGCTCCCGCTGTTACGTCTGTCGGCTCATAAATGAGGCACAATAAAATATCTCTTCCGAGTTTTCTTGACCACGACATTCTTTTTCTGTTTTTTGTTTCTCATTACTATTTTCTTCTTCGTCTTCTTCATTCTCCTACCGTGACTACACCAACATCAATACTGAGCGGCTTTTAAGAGTTGTTTCTTCTCTACCATGGTATGACATCTATACCTCTACCTCTGTCGACGATAAGGTCGCTATCTTGTCCTCCTTCATTCATTCTTTGTATGACCAATGTGTACCGCAAGTCATGCGTAGAGTCAAAGCTTCTCGTTGTCCATGGTTTTCACGCGAGATCCGGCAGCTGATAATCCAGCGTGAGTCTATGTACCGGCGTTACCGTAGAACTAAAATCGCAGTTAATTGACTACAAAGTGCTTCGTAATCGCATCAACCTTAAAGTCAAATCTGCTAAACGTGATTTCTATGCCTGCAAACTTAATCCTGACCTAGACTCGAAACGACTTTTGTCTAACCTTCGCTCACTTGGTGTTCATTCTGCCGTATCTGAGCCTTTCGATGTTCATGTTGAGCTCCTCAACTCATTCATCCACTCTCTCCCGAGTTAAGATCGCGTCTCTTTCTCTAATTCCTCCTCCTCTGACTCGCTGAGTCCTGATGACTTTTACTTCCGCTGTGTTGATTCTTTAGAAGTTTTTGAATCTCTACTCTCTATCTCCTCGAACAGTATCGGCTTTTATGGAATTTCTCCACGTTTTCTCAAAATTCTGTCTCCGCTGATTGTTGATCCTATTACTCATGTTTTTAACTATTGTCTCACCGCATCTGAATTCCCTCTGCTCTGGAAAAAAAGCCATTGTGATTCCTTTACCTTAAAGACTGTCTCCATCTAATATGTCGGACTTTCGTCCTATTAGCATCGTTCCCTTTCACGCCAAGGCTTTTGAAAAAATTATGATTACCCAAGTGATGAGCTATCTTGAGCGTAATAATTTTCTCTCTACCTATCAATCTGGCTTTCGTAAATCACACAGTTGTGAGACTGCTATGTTAAGGGTTACAATTGAACTTAGGGCTGCGATTGATCAGGGTAATCTTGCATTATTGGTTCTACTCGACTTCTCTAAGGCTTTTGACTCGGTGGTCCATCCACTCCTGTTGTCCAAACTTAATCAACTTTACCATTTCTCTTCCTCTGCCACGCGTCTTTTCTGCTCTCTTCTTTCTGATAGATTTCAATGTTTTCGTCACAATGGAATTACATCCTCCCTTCTGCCCGTGCGTTTGGGTGTTCCTCAAGGCTCGATACTAGGTCCCCTTCTTTTTTCCCTGTACATAATTGATCTTCCCTCTGTCATTGACGGCTTTTATTTTCATATGTATGCTGATAATCTTCAGTTGTACAATTCTTTTCCTCCAAGTTATATTTCTGATATGTACTGCTGATATGAATAACATTTTATCTCGAATCAGTGAATGGAGCTCTAATAATTTCTTCAATCTTAATCCTAGTAAATCCCAAGTACTGCTTATCAGCCGGTGTCCTCTGTCCTCAGAATGTATTCCTAATCTATTCGTAGGTAATGTTCCTATTCCTGTCGTTGATTGTGTCAAGAGTCTTGGGATATTTATTAACTGTAAGCTTTCCTGTTGTAATCATGTCTCCTCCATGCTGTCTAATATTTATGGTACCTTGCGTAAACTGTGGCGGTTTGCTGATCTGCTATCACCTTCTATCCGTGCCAAGCCTCGGTAGTCTTCTAGGGAGTAAGGCGCCTGGCTACTATCCAAGAAGTCCCGGGTTCGAGTCCCTGCAGAGCCCCACGGTCCTTCGCCTTTCCCACCTTCCCTCCTGTTACAGCCTTCCGCTAGCACTGCCCCGCTCCACCAAGCGCATGTCATCGGTTGGTTGATGGGATTCAACTTGTTTCAGGAGGCATAACACTCCAGCAAGTTGTTTCTCATTGCCCCGATGCCAGAGTCGCGATAGAAATGGTTGGGATTATTAGGTGGTTGTGACAGTTCCTTCCTACTTCTCTCTTCCCCTTCACTATCTATCGACTAGAGCTTGCTGTTCGACATTGCACTCTATACGAAGAAAATAGATTGTCGACAGTACAAAGGGCTTTCCTTGAGCTCTAGTCTTCCACATAAAAAAAAAGCTTGTGAAATCACTTATTCTGCTGCATTTTCTCTAAGGCGCCCTTGTATATATTTCTCTTGATTCGTCCTGTCAACAACGACTCAGGGTCGCATTCAATGATTGTCTGAGATTTGTTTTTCACCTCCGTAGATTTGATCATGTGTCAGACTTTCAAAATTCATTACTGGGATGTGGGCTCTTTCAACTTCTTAATGTCATGGCACTAGCTCTCTTACATAAAATATTTTACTCTAAACGTCCTTGCTACCTCTCTGAGTTCCTTGACCCGATGCAGTCCTTGAGGTCATTCAATTTGCTTATCCCTTTCATCGTTCCTTGGTTGGTAGTCGTTCCTTCTTTGTGCATGCGATTAGACTTTGGAATAGACTTCCTCTATCCATCCAAAAAATCAGCACAGCCACGACTTTCAGAAAGCAGGCATCTATTTTTCTATCTGATCTTCCTGTTTCACTCTAGTACTTTCTCCTATACTACTACTCTACTCTCTTTTCTTTATCTACCTCTCTCGTATTTCTTCTCTGCAATTCTTCGCTCCCTTATCTTAAGTTAGCTGTAAGAATTTACCATGTAATGTTATGTACTTTAAAAGATTGTAATCTTGTGTATTCTACCTAATAAATAAATAATAATAATAATGCAGACGATTATCATTAATCCACTTAACAAATTTACGCAGGGGTTTTCTAAATATTATTTAATTTCAGGGCACAAATTTCAAGACTACCAGACAAGGGAAAGCGAATTCAGGAATTTTATCAAAAAGTGTGCAAAGAAATTGCGAGCCGTGATGAAATTGAAGAAGCCGCAAAACTTTTCTCAGACTTCAATATTGCATCTACTGGAGAAAAGAAGTTAGTAGGTCTTGAATGGACTGGGAAATATGATCCAGGTCGAGGAGAAGCTGTTCTGGACAGCGATGATGAGGAGGAAACCGATCCGCTCAAAATAATCGCCCAGAGCACGAACCTAGAAAAATCAATTAAAATTCTGAAGCCCGAAAAACCATTAATTACTGAAGAGGACTTGGAAGAAATCGAATCATTCAACAACGAACAACCAGTAGTCGAAGCAGAAATCATTGATTTCGATGTTAAGGCTAAAATAGAAAGCCTTAAACCAAAACTAGGAGCAATGCTAGATGGAACCTCATCAAGTCATTCTTCATCGAATTCCTTAAATTTAGATCCACATGTCTTGTACTTATTTGAAAAGGGGGCAGACGTCCCTCCACTAAAGGAAAAATTCATGCCTTATAAAACCACCAAAAGTAATGTCCATGATCCAGAAAAGGAACGATTAAGAAAACAACACAAGCATTGGGAAGTAACAGCAGCGACGCCTCCACCAATACAGCATTCCGGAACGAAGCTCATATCCTTGCAAGAATCGGTAAATATTCAAACAGAATACGCAGAAAAACTAAAACATCTTCAGGAGAAACAAGCCCACGATCGGCTAGCTTCAAAATCGGCACAATTGGCGGATTTGAAAATATCCTTGCCCGAGGAAAGCGCGAGGAAATTGAACAAATTTTTTGGTGGCTATCGAGACACATTTCAAAGTGATTCGGATGCTGAAAGTGATGAAGGGGTTAGGGACGATGAGGATGAGCGTGGGGGTGTTACGTTTACAATTTCTAACTAGTTGTAAGTTGTTTTTTTCATATTTATTAAAGTTTTTTCTAAACATCAATAATGCCTTTTTTTCTCAAAACTAAATGTAACAACATTGGCACAATAACATTAATAATTTTAGCTCAGTTAATTTTATATAGAATAGAACTGCGTGGCAGTGGACGACTGAAGCTCTATTTGTCCCATTTTAAATTGTAAACGCTGCAACCATTTCAGAAGTGATTCAGACGTGTGGATTTGTTGTTCTTCGATGTCGGGAGCGTAGTCACGGACGTTTTGTAGCCTGACATGAAGTGTTCCAGAAAGCTAAAATTTTTATTATGTTATTAATGCGATGTCCAGCATACAGTAGATGTTATTTGGGTAGGAGTTTACCTGAGACTGTGAGGATAACACAGGACTCCATAATGGTAGCAGTTTGGCAAGTACTGTTGATTGTGTTTCTTTGAGTGCTTCCAACAAGCTTAGGAAATGCAAGTTAACCATCTCCGAGAGCTGCAATAAAGAATGACATTAAGAGATTATGAGTCAATTTAGAAGACGAATTACCACTTTTGAATGAGATACTAATTGCAGAATACATGGTGTAACTTTGGCCCAAAATTCGAACAGTATTCCCATTGTTATATTATGAGCATCAGTTGCTGGTTGGCATGTATAAGATATTTGTTCTAAGTAAACTGTCCATAGCTGGCATAGTGTAAAAGCATGAAATAGTGATGACATATGAAGCACAGAAGTTTTTGACTGCTCTGCAAAACCAGCAAATATAACTTGAATGTGGTCTGCAATGTGGCAGCTAGCTTCCTGTGGGACTGGCTGTGAAATGCTTTGCCCAGGATGAGGCTGGAAATGTACTGATACCCCATGAGCGCCCACTGTCACAATTCGTTTTTGGGTTAGAGCTGTATGCGTCAAAGAACCCATTAGCAGCCAAGATAAAAGTCGCATATGGCCTACACATTCCGTAAATTCCTTTGGCCTATAGTAATTAAAATGTTAATTTAATTAACTAAAAAAATTAAAGTAAAATGCACCCTTGCTGGAGAGAAGACGGTGCATTGTAGAGCCATGGAAGGTATCGAGCCACTGCTTTGTTATCTCTCGAGTTTCCCCGGGACATTTCTAGTGCAAGATATTGCGCGACTGCCCCTTTCAGTACTCCGCCGAGCGTGTCTTCTCCCAGTCCATTAGTTTGACCATTTTTGAAATTCTTAAATAATATTTAGCTGTGACAAAATATATATAATTTTATAAAATAGATAATATATACCTTTATTTTGCTTAAGGTGTGGAAATCGGCAAGAAAATCAAGAATATCATTCATATATTGCCTTAAACAATCAGCTGCGTTTGTAGTGTACAATGGAGGATGTTCTGGGAGGCCTTCAATTACACCCGCTGGTAAAGCGCCTCCAGCGTCTTGAAGCGTAAAGCCCACAATTAGGAGCAAGTTTGAATCTGGTATGTTAGTTTTGAATTTTAACGCTTGCACTAGCTCAAAAATTAACTGACGACAAAGAAGTAATTTATCTCGATCCTGAAATACAAGCAAATCTCAAAAATCTGCATTTACAACTAGATCCGGGTTTACCTTAGAAAATGCTCGAATACTTAGGGTACATAAGTCATATAAAACTTTATGTTTAACGTTCAAATTTTGGACGCAATAACTTAACACTTTTGAAAACGGTTCCAGCACAGCCTGAAACGATAATTTTCATTCAATTTTGCTGTGAACAAAAAACGCTTGATAAATACCTTAGAAACCCCTGGAACCTTCAGTATAGACAACATTATATCAAGCATAGTTTCAGCATTTTCTAGATTAGGAAGGACCAATAACAAGCGTCTAAAAAGTGCTTCAACTCCTTGCACTGTAGTTGACCATGAAACTGCTCCTAATCCACTATCTGTAGGAATACATTGCAGGTATTCCGCCATATTTCTCAGTATTACTGGCAAGATGTCTAGTGGTAATGTCTTCTTCGAGTTCAGAGCTTCTGCTACCATGTGTATTGGGCTTGTTGGATTTAGTTCATTGAAGTCTAGCAAAGCTTGTGCGATACTTTTGAAATATTTGCGACGGACTTGGACTGAAAGAAAGACCAGAGTACGTACGGAGTACATTTTTAACGTTTAAACTTACATTTAGCTTGTGTTTGAAAAAGTTGAACAAAAACTCCATTGGGTGCTAGCTGATGCAGAACACATCTTAAGAACTGATGAGCAACACTTTGCGATCCTCCAGGTAGATGTGTAGTGCTTTCATATTGCCACGGAAAAGTGAAATGCATGGCAAATCTACATAAATCATATAAATATAATAAAACCGATTGAACCAAACTGTATTTATAAATACTTTGAAACGACGGTCAATATCTCTGGTAGGAAAGGTGCCGCCATTGCTGGTTCACGATGGATAAAAGTACCAAGAATTATTATTAAAATTCCAATTTCCTCATCGCTATACTCCTCAAGCATGGAGCCACAATCAGAACATCGAGAACAAACGCAATCATCGCCAACTCTCGAAGAGCTCTTTAAAAATTAAAAGATACAATGTGCATTTACAGAAGGATTTTAAACTAGTTACAGGTTTGGTGTCTGAAGTTGAATGGTTTCCATTACCGTAATCATCGTCATAATCAGAATCTTCCCGGTGAAATTGTGGTGGCCAGGATCCAGCATATCTGGTGCGAATATCAGGGATTGACTGGGAGTCAACAGCAAATGGTCCAACTTTTCTCAATCGTGGCCTTGGCTTTCCTTGACTAGGTTCATCTTTAGCGCCTATCTTTTCTTGCTTCAAGTCATTTCCCAACGCGCGAAGCAAACTGCTGTGTAAATCATCGCCATTGTTTGTTGGTGACTCTAAAGCAACTTGTTTTATTAGACGTCGTGGAGAATTTCCTCGGCTGCTATGCGTAATATCATCCCTAGTACTACCTTCGGACTTATCCAAACTGTCTTGCTTTAGATGGCTTATGTCCGGAATATTAAGTGCTTCGCGTACTCGATCCACAATAGCTGTTACCCCTTCTTTCCCTGGTGGTCCGATTGGCAAAAGTCGTTCAGGTGTAGGAATTTCAAGTTGAGCAATATTTTTAGGAGCCGGAAGGCCATCCATTGTATCTCCCCCAGGAGTTGGCATGACACTCATTTTCGACAAGGGAGATTCTGGTGAACCGTATGCGGTAGAACGTTCAATACCTTTAAAACTTTTTTTGTGCGGTGGTTTAGAGCTTGATCTTGAATCTTCAGTTGTAGAAGAAGATGAGGTACCAACAGGTGTACTAGCTGGTGTTATATTCGATTCAACAATTTTCTTTTGTCGCCCCAAAGGCTTTGTAGCTGGTGAGGATGATTTCTGCTCAGACCAACTTCCAGAACTGCCGTTCGACTTGCTTCCATTAGAACTTATCGGTGGTTTTGATGTTATTGTTGGCTGTACTTCTTGTACAGGTCTTCCCTCTAAAGTCATGCGAGTATCAAGCCCTGGGAATGCTCCTAACGTTTTCAAATGATTCGCAAACATTTTGGATGTTGTTATCTCCATAGGTTTTCCTTTTGCTGTTGTGTTTTGTGTAACAGTCACCGCTTTTTGTACCTCAACAGGAGGATTAAGTATTGCCTTCTCTCTGGCTTCTCCCGATACCAGCATAGAGGGTGTAACCATCATTCGTACACCTTCCTGTAGACTGCATTTTGTTTGGGTAGTGATTGTTGTTGAGGATTCTGTGGATTTTGTTGTTGTTCGATGAAATATTGAATCTCCAGTTCGTCCAGAAACTGTTGTGGATATAACAAATCGTTGGGTCTTTTTCGATACACCTCGTTTCTGAAATGAACAAATAAGTTTTGGGGTTTTTCATAAATTGTAATCTTAATCAAATTCTACCTCTTCGAAATGTTCAGCTGCTTTAAGTGTAGCTACTGCTACATGCGCAGTTGCTAGATTGGCAGTTGTTACATGTGCTCTGTTTTTAGCGATTTCTGGTCGAAAAGGAGCGACAATGTCCTCGAAATGTAATGGGTCATCAAAGGAACCCTGATTAGTAAAAAAAGTGTTTGTTTATGAATAAAACACTAAATTCAGAACAATTAAAATGTTGCATTTACCGGAGCACTACTGCCGTGCAAAGTGCTGTCTGAAAAATCACTTTCTGGTATTGCCACTAATTCTGATTCTGTGTCATCTGCTTCAATGCTAGAATCCTGATACTTTCTATACATCGGTTGAGATTGCTTTTGTGGAAAACCAGAAGTTTGCATTTTCGTTTTTGAGGCAGCACTCGTTCCATGACTTGTTCCTTCTGAAGGAAACATCGGACTTGGTGGTGGACTTTCTTGGCAACGTTCATCCGGGTCAGTACCTAATGATGGCTGGCTTACATCCCTAGATCGATTACTTGGCTGAATATCAAGTATTGTTGTTGTGGGTATTCTTTTACACTGATGGAATTGTGCCTTTAGGCAATTAATAACGATTCTTATTGCACTGTTTATGTAGTTACTGTATGGTGGTTGGGTGTACTGATATTTATAAAGTACAACTAAGATTGACATTAGCCAGTTGCGTCGTATATGCGCCTCTAGGTACCAAATTGAGTAATTGTATGCCACATTTTGAAGAGCTTCTGCACCTGAAAGGAATCCATTTGCTGGGCTAGGGGCATATATAAGGATTTGTAACGCTGATGGCAAAATCATCCAGCCAATTAAATGATTTTGATCTAAAACTTGCGGAAGATTTGCTACAAATGCGTTGAAGACGGCAGATGATCTAAAAAATTGTGGCTATTGAAAGATTTTGTTGTTAACAAATTAAAGAGTTTTAGTTACCGCAATTTTGGTGGTGAAATGTGAAAAGATTTGTCCAATTGGTTATAACCAAGTAATAGAAATAGGTGTTTAAGGACAATGTTTTGTGTCCTAGCCATTGGTTTCTCTTCAGATGGGAATGCTTGATCAACACGAGACATGAATTGCATTAACAAGAAGACAAGAAGGTGAATGGTTTCCTTATCAGATTCTTCTAAGTCAATTATTCTGTGAATAATAGTTGCCAAATTCGCTTCTTCAGCTGGTCCACCGATTGAATGTATGTGGCCGTCTAAAATCGGTTTATTAAAAATGTAAGAAAACATTTTTTGTAGACGAGTAAAGAAATGAAGCAATTTCCTTTGAATTACATAGAGATTAGATTAAGGTCTAAGTCTGACCTTATTGCAGTTGTAATTAATTTATGTAAGTAACACTACTAGGTCAACTCTTTTCGTTGGGTTGTAAGACCGTTCAAGGTAGGTTCAATATTTAAGTAAGTAAAAATTTGGGGTTTTCCGTCATAAGTAAATCTTCTGGATACATAAGGTACCGTATTGAAGGAAGATTGAAAAGGTTAAAAAAAAAGAAAATTGCTTCAATTAAATTTGATGTAATTGTATGTCTGTGAGCATGGTTCGTAACAACAATTTCTATGACACCTAACAACTACACTTAGTCACTACCAATTTTACTACAAGCTATAAGCTACGTTGTGTAAGTGTTCTTTATGATGCATGCAGCTACATTGATTAAAAAATATATATAAAATTTTCTTTTAAATAGAAAAACATACCAAAGTTACTCGAAGAAAGGATGCAGAGAGTCTATAAACGCTCAAAAGTTTAGGGGAAGAACGAAAATTTAAAAGGAAACATACTAAGAATTACCAAATCAAAAAAAAATAATAGGAAAATCCAACCAATATAGCATCACTCAAGAGAAGAACTACAAAGGTCATATAGTTACACAACACCGCAACTGTTTTTTTTGTAGTTATGATACACGAGTATGAGGTCCAGCATTCCGGAAGTAGTAAATCCACGTATTAAGCACCTGAAAACATTTTTCTTTGTGGACGGCCATTATAAGGTTCTCAAGACTGTCCATAAAACCACTCCAATTAAAAAAAAAAACAAAATATCCAAAGTAAAATAAAAAAAAAATACTGAGGTCTTTAAAATGGCCAAACATGCTCTACTACCTACCTGGAGCCCCCAAGGAAGTGGTGCAGCAATCACCAGCAGGATGTCTTGAATATGATGGCGGAGGCTGAGATGAGGATTGTTGCTGGATATTTTGGATTTGGGATGGGCTAGCATTTAAGGGAGCTGTTTGCGTATTTGTTGATGTTGTAGGTTGCGTGGAGCTAGTTGGATGAGCTGGGGAATTCGGTTGCTGTTGTGTATTATAATGCGAATGATAAGAATGATAGTGAAGTTGGGGATTAATATGCCCATGATAATGCTGAGTTGGAGCTAAGGTAGTTGCACAACTACTATGATTAGTTCCAGATAGAAACTGACCCAAACCAAATCTTGAAGTCTTCCTTTTTAATATTGGTGCAGATATTTGTCGACTGTAAACTTTTTCTTTTTCGGTAACTGTAACATAATGTTTGTTATCAAGATGTTCTTCGTATTTAATATAAGTCAATACGAGTTTTACCCAGCTTAGAATCCTGTCGAGGAATAATGCTTGCTGGTGCAGACATTGTCCTTTTGTATGGCCATTTAGTTCCAAACGATGCGCTCAATGTTTTAGCCATGCTCCCAGTTGTATCTGACTGACTAAGGGCCTCTCTTGCTTTACTTATTTTTGTCGACAATATTTCACTGCCATTTTCTGAATTTCTTAAGTCTCTCAAGTACTGTAAATCTCCGCTTTTCTCTAAATTGATTTGAGCCTCAACAAATAAAGTATCAAATCTGTTTAGGAAAAAATCCCAAGAAAAAACTCTTCTGTCGGATAACGAGTTGTGCAATTGATACAATGATTGCAAAACTACAGGTCTGTCCACTATGAATAAATCAAATTGTGATTCTAGACAGAACAGTAATGATCGTATAGCATTATCGTGTATTGTGCCAAGGTACAAGGTTGCTCTTTGTGCTACATGAACATTGATATCATCCATGCTAGCTATCAAGTGGCAAAATGCTGTTGCTAGTGCAGTTTGAAGACCTACTTCTGTTCGTAATGGTGTCGAGTCCATAAATCGTGTTATAACAGTCACTCTTTCAACAGCAGTGAATCGTACACGCCAATCACAATCATGGAACGCCTCTTGGACGACACGCCAAAAAACATCAGAGCCCAATGGTAGAGTGATGCAATGTAGTAGCAGTGGTACACAAACTTGACATATATGAGAGTGTTCGGCGTTGCATAATTCCCATAAGCTGGAAATGGTTTAGTTAGAAATAAGATTTGTTTTATAGAATGCTTACTTTTTAATCAAAAGGTTCTCTTGGCACCATATAAAGAATCCTCGCTGATCTCTAACTGCTTTGGTGAGAGCATCGCCATGAAGTGTCATAACGTTTAAACATTGAAGAATGTAGTATAGTATGTCTGGTTTTTTTACGGTTGGTATTTCCTGGTTATTAAATTAATTTGATCAGATAGGGAAGTAAATAACACATAAGTAATTTTTTGGCTTGTCGATAGTAAATTCTGCTATTGGTTTAAGGTAATTAGTTGGAAAACAAGAACACTTTTTGACTGATAAGAAGTTTTTCCTGTTTACTTCATATCTAGAACAAGCATTATTTTTGCAATGCTGCGTGTGCAATAGTAGCTCTTCAATATGCCTTAGATCTTGGAGCCCATATATGTATGCTTACAATTCTTAAAACGAATTACTTATTAGAACCAGTGGCGGACTAAGCCCGTCAGAGGCCCGGGGCGGCAAAGCTGAATGAGGCCCTCAGTCTAAGAAGTTGATGTAATTTTAGAACCCTTTTATTGAGTTTTCATTTGTGTGTAAAAGTGGGTGTGTATGTTTATTTAATTACCCATCGATTCCGAAAGTAGTTCTAAAGCCAAGTGTCCACTATAGAGTTTTTTTGGTAGAGTGTAGAGTGTAAAGCTCTACCTGTAGTGTGTACACTACAGCGCGTCTCTACCACTCTACCACCCCACCGCACGTAGAATTGCTCTAGAGAAATTTTGAGTAGAGCTCTACCACGTGCTCTACAGACTGTACACTGCAGATGCGTTTTCTCTACTGTAGAGTCGGCCATCAACTTTTGCTTGTCATATAATTTCTCAGTTATTCAGAGATGCGTGCTTACACATATTGTGTAAAAAATTTAAAGGAAATTAATAGAAAACAAAAACATAATAAAATGAGTTCTCGCCAAAAACAAGCTGCTGCCGTTTTATTTTTGCTCGAAGAAGAGAAAAAGAAGGAAAGGAAATGTTGGGTGCGAGATTGGATTGCGAAAAGAAAATAAAACGCTGGAATGTATCGAGAATTATTGAATGAGCTCACGGAAGAAGACACATTTTCTTCGTATGTCGTATTCGAATTGCGTTGTTATTTAACAGGCCGATGTACAACAATTCGAAGCGCAGTCGAAATGCAAATAAGAATGAATACTGTAGAGAGAAAAACTCTAACAAACATGCTTGATAGAGCGTAGAGCAGATGTAGAGCTCTACACAACACAAAAAAATTGCTTATACACTATAGAGTTTTTTTTAGCAGAGAAAACTTTCGCGTAGAGTGGGTGTAGAGCGCATTTGTACAGCTCTAGAGGGTGTACACACTTCTCTACGCGTCTCTACGCGAGAGTTTTCTCTAGCTCTATGCAAAAAGCTCTATAGTGGACACCAGGGGCCCGATTCCGCATCGGTGAGTTTTTCGCCAGTGAACACCGAAGGAAAAACTCACTGACAACCTCGGTGTTCACTTTGCTGAATGATTTTTAAAGTGGCTGAATGATGCGCTGAGTTGGTACGGTCTTGACCTTTCTATGTTAAAAATTCTAATTAAATAAAATCTTTTAGAACAATACATACCAACTAAATCTCTCAAAAATTAAAAAACTTATTCAAAAATAATCGGACGAAATTACAAAAACAACTTTTCTCGTCAAAATTCAAACTCACCGTAAATTCACAGCCTTTTTCTCAGTGAGAAATTTTTCACGGCGGTGTTCACCGCCAATGTCAAAAAACTCATTCTCACTCTTGCGGACGCGAAAATAAGCCGTGTACACTGAAATCGGTGAACACCGTAAAACTCACCGTTGCGGAATCGGGCCCCAGGCTTAAGTTTAGAAAAACTCATCTTGCATGTTGCAACCGAGATGAAAATGGTCAAGAAATATTGAAGAATAGGCGATGTACAGGATAACGATTCAATCAAGTCCCATTTTAATAATTACATGCTGTACTTATTTGTGTCTACGGGAACATTGTACGGACCTCCGACTCCAAAGTACCACTTAGGTAGGCACTGACCATATTTTAAAAGCCTTGTTTAGGATTTGATCAAGGGAACTTGTAGACATTTGGAGGCCCCCAGGAATCAGAGGCCCGGGGTGGTCCGCCCTTCCGCCCCACCCTTAGTCCGCCACTGATTAGAACGAAACTAAAGTAAAGATGTTCTTTTTCACAACCTTGAATGCTATTGCCTATCGATAGTACTTTACAAAAGTGTTATCAGAAAACATTGAACAGACTTTGTACTTCGAAAGGATTCATTTTGAGAAGGAGTGCTTTTATAGTCGCTTTTATCTATCTAGCGATTTTATAATTAATTATTTTCTTTTACCGTTAATAATTGATGTATATACTGCAATGGCTGCGGTAATGTATCCAATGAAAATTTAAACTTTCCTACAGAAGTGTGCCAAAAATCATCTCCATCTTCAGCGTCATCTGCTCCTTCTTCTAATAAGCTCTCGTTTTTGTCAAAATCACTAGTTCCAATGAGCTGTGGTTTCGCTACTTGAACTGTTGCAGTTGCTAAAAAAAGTTTAAGACAAGGTTTAGTAGGATTTTTAATAGCTAAGTTTTAGAAATATTTATTCAAATATAGTAAATCGTAATTTGTATAGCAAAATGCCTGTTGTAGATTTTACAAGTGGATATCGCAGAAACTTTCAAAACCTTTTTTAGTTCGTTTTGCACCAAAACTAAAGAGCTGCCGAAGTTGAGGGCTGCTCGAGATGGATCAATAAAGTATAGAAATGGTAGAGTGTGGCTTTCCAATAAAGTCGAGAATTGGTTGAGAAGATAGAAGATGATTTATATATCTCGTTCATGATCTCGTTAACTATTAAGCAATTAAATCATCATAGGGCCAAGAAATAGTACGTGAAAGCAAAGTGGCTTATAGAAGGAAGTGGGGATGACTTGATCTGCTATATTGGAGTCAAGCATCTCATGCATGCTCAAAACCGCATTCGAAGATCTCGAATTACAGCGCCATTACCCGTACTATCCGGGACGTGCGCCAACAGGTTTTCACCTTTTCGGTTCGTCGTCCAACTGACTAACCTATATACCTTGGACAATGTGAAGAGTTTTAATGACTGATCTTGCAACTACCACGAGCGGTCGGGATTTTAGAACAGCTACTAAACAATGATGAAGTATAGTTAGCTGATAATTTATTTTTAATAAAACTCAAAACTCACCAACATCAGCATCTGACAAAGTAACTGATCGTGCAACAGCTGTAACAACCTTCTCTGATGGCATAATAGCAGCCAGATCTAATTGCTCAGATACTGTTTCTACAGTAGCAGTCATTATCTGTTTATAATAAACAAAAAAAGCAACAATTTTAATATCCTTTTTACACTAAATTATATTACAAAAAATTTTATTTGTACATACTTAGAATACACCAATGATATCACAAAGAGTGTTTTAACAAACATAAAAATAAAAAAGAAAAAAATATTGTTTTTGTGCTACATCGATTATAATTCAATATTTTTGGTGAATATGGTTTACATTGAAAAAAATAACACTTAGAAAACAAAACCATTGTGGTGACATATGTATGTGCAAAAATGCCTTACGAGAAAATATATAAATTTAAATATTTTATATCACATCATTCTGGAGAGTTTACAGATGTTTCAAAAATAATGTAAGTTAAGAATTAAGAGATTTTTGTTAAGAAAAATATTTTTAAAATTTTTTTTTTCGTTTATTGAGGAGAAGAAAATCGAACAAATTTTTTATTTCGTATCATTGCAGCAGTGTCTTGCAAATTGTTTTCCAGAATTTATACAATTAGTTTGAAATGTAAAATAAAATAATAATAATATACAAGATGGAAGTACTTTTATGAGAAAAATGAGATAAAATTAATAATTTAAAAAAAGAAAACATTTTATTCACACACATACAAGATACTTTGGGACAACATTTATAGTACACATTGAGATGTTTATCTAGAGATATCTTCTCTTTTGGTTTCATTTTATTGTTAAAAAACATTTGTTTTGAAAGATTCTCATGTAAATTTCATTAATTTCATTATTAGGTTAAATAGAAAATTTTATCTGTAATAATAAAATAAAATGGATTGGAATGCAATGCACTTACTTATGATTGATTAGAGGGTTAGAACTTCTGAATGAGCAAATGAAGGAAAATAACGAGGGTACATAGATAGAAGACCTAACAAATAACTACAAAAAACTAAATGAGCCATCATAATTCACTGAGATAAAACAATCTGTAAACCAGGTAAAGAAGAACAAATCCCTTGGATAGGTTGCGATATCAGCTGAATTAATTAAATAGTGTAGAAAGTCTATTGCGAAAAATATGCGAAATTGGTGTACGAATCCGAAAAGAAGATGCAATGAAACATAGGTCTTAGATATACACTCCACAAAAAAGGCGACCTATCGAGGACTTGGTACTTAACAGGATTTAAAGCATTTTCAAGGACCCTCTATGAAAGGCTTCAATAGGAAATTGCCAATCAGGATTTCAGCAAGAAAAATCAACAACTGAACAATTCTTCTCTCCGTGAATCTCTTGAAAAAATTAAAGATTATGATTTCACTATAATATCGCCGCCTGAATGCAAGAACTAGGCAACTCAGAATTCTGTAAAAAATAAATTTCTCTAGTTACCTATCCGTAACATGATAATAAGTGCGGTATTTTCATTTGTCCAGTTTTTACATTGTTTAATAGATGTTGCTAGTTTGCTTTAACAAGTTGCCTGATCTTTGCATTAAATACTGCTTGATATTGACTACATGAAACTATGATAACTCAAAATCACAAAATTTGGAGTTACCTAGTTCTTACAATCAGGCGGCGATATCACTTATGTTGAAGGAAAACACTTGGCACGATTTTAGTTGAATAACTTGCACTCTTGCTCCTGTATACGACACTTAAAGTGTGGATATGGTTTTGGGCAAATATGATTGGTAATAATTTTACTAGGAAAGAGAAGAGAAAAACTCAGGATATTTTTTAGAAAAAACCGTATATAGGGCCTTTCCTCTTTGTACAAGTTTACTTTTGTGAAAAGGCTAAAATGTTATCTGTAAAGTTAAAATCCAAAAGGATGAATTAGAAACACAGTGCGGAATCATTTCCCCCTGGTGAACATAATTTTGAAGGGGTGCAGAGTTTTATTACCTGAGATCGTAAAGGGTGTCCTATTAGGGATTTCCAGTAAAGGGTGTCCTATTAGGGATTTGATAGGGAAATACGTCTAAACGCCTTAACAGTCGAACAACGAGTAAAGGTTATCCAAGCCTGTTATGAAAATGGATATATCGTGCATTACTCCAGTGGAATTGTCGAAAAACCTATTTTTTTGCAAACCGGGCCATCCGCAAGGTCAAATATGGAAAAAATAGGCAAAATTCTGTAGAATTTGATGAACATAGCCATTAGTATCTACAGAACATTTTCTGGGCTTAAAATGTTCTCGAAGAGTTGTGCTAATAATTGTTTTTTGTGTGCACATTGCTACTTCATTGGATGGATACATGCGAACAAACGGCCGAAAAATAAAAAAAAACGTTTTTCCCCACAAAATTTCGATTACATAATTGGGATGTTGTAGAGTACGATGTCAATCGACAAAAGCAAACATACACCCAAAACGGGTTGTTTCGTCGGTTTTTGAGTTCAAATTAGATTTTTTAAACACCAAATTCCAGCATAAGGATATTCAAAAAACAACCTGGAAGTCGCCAGATGGACGCACGCCACCAATCCAATGTGCTTGACGTGAGATCACACCGCGGCGCCAGTATAGATTCTGACCACTTCTTAATAGGAACCAAACTTAGGGCCAGGATATCTATTACTGTGTTTCCATGAGCCAGGGTAGAGTTTTCGTTAAGTAAACAGAAAGCTTTTTCTCTCAAGATCACTCGATGCTGTTTCCAAGACGGTTCTGGGTTAAAGTGACAGAAAATTAATTTTACATTGCGTCGCCGTTGGTATATGTGCAGTAAAGGATACTGAAACACACACATATACAAAACCCGGCTTAATCGGACTGGCTTCGTTGAGTTTACTTGGATTTAACGACACTTTACTCAATCCCCGTTTCCATGGGCGCTAATCTGAGTAAACTCAGGATAAACTCTGCATGGAAACACAGTATATAATAAAAACAAGAAGAGGAAACAGAGACAGAAAATATAACGTGGCAGGATTGAAGCAAGAGCAAACTATGGCCGAATATAAGAACCTACTCAACGTAAGAATAAATGAAATTGATCAAAACACACATGAGGACTTGAACGATCAATGGAACGATATAAAAAGAACAATAAAAGGAACAGTAGAAGATGTTCTAGGTTTCGTGCAACAAAGACGGAGAGTGGAGTGGTTTGATGAAGAATGCGCCCAGGCGACAATGGCGCAAAACCGAGCATACCAAATCATGCTAAATAGACACAGAACAAGAAGCTCCGCAGGGGAATATAGACAAAAGAGGCGAGCTGAGAAGAGAATACACAAAGCGAAAAAAAGGCAGTACTGGGAAGAACTAATGAAAAAAATAGAAGAATCAGGAAGCTTAAATGATGCAAGAAATTTCTATAAAAATGTAAATCAACAACGGAAGGAATTTAAGCCTAGAGTAATAATGTGCAAGGATAAAAGTGGGGATATACTAAGTATGTAATAAAGACGAAGTATTGGCAAGATGGGCAGAGTATTTCGAGGAATTACTATTAATGAACCCAGAGCAGGGCCACATTGGTACCTGAAATATACAGAAAATGAACGCGGAAGATGAAAAAGACAGCACAGCAGCCCCTACCATAGAAGAAGTACGCCAAGCGCTGCGAGCATTAAAGAATAATAAGGCATCAGGGTCTGACAGCATACCTGCGGAACTCATTAAGCAAGGCGGAGAGGGAATTATCTAAAAAATACATGAAGTAATAGTGGAAATCTGGAGATGGAAAGAAATGCCTGATGATTGGAACGAGGGCATAGTGTGTCCTTTACACAAAAAAGGACATCCTCTATCTTGTAGCAACTATAGAGGAATAACGCTATTGAACACAACATATAAAGTATTTTCACGTGTACTCTATAATATAGTAGACTACAGCCATACGTGGAAAGGATATTAGGAGATTATCAATGCGGTTTTCATCCTGGAAGATCCACAACAGACCAACTATTTGTACTCAGAAAAACCTTAGAAAAAGCTGCTGAATTTAACAGGAAGAGGGAGGAAGAGGAGGAAGCCAAGGCCAACTATAGGTTGTGGAGCTCCTGATGATGATGAAACACCAAATTAAATTTTTTTCAAACCAAATTCAATTTTATCAAGTTCAAATTCAAAGTTTTAAAATTGAATTCAATGTTTTAAAAGTCAAATTAAATTTTTTAAAGTTCAAATTCGACATTATAATTGTTGCAATCTGCTGGGGTTCAATTATATTTAGCAAATTCAAATTATTCTCTGGATCCGCAAACAAATTACGTGCACACAATTTAGTTTTTGATAACAAAAATTTCAATTGGGTTTAAACACTGACATATAGAAATGGACTGCTGATTGACATTTTTCAATGGCACCATTTTTCTCCAGAAGTAGAAAACCTTTTTTATGTAAAAAAAAAATTTTTCTTCGAATTTAGGAGAAAATAACTAATAAGATGTATGTTATAATTGATAGAATTAAATTTCCATCATTATTTTCTATTTAGTAGCAGTTTTTTCATTAAATAAATGTATTTTTTTTAAATATTTGAGGGTTGTTTCTTCCTGTTTAACGAGCTTTTAAAAATAACGCAAGAGAGAGAAAGAAGAAAAAAACCCTATACCTGTCTATTTTTTTCTACTTATGTTGATATAACTGACAATCACTGAAGTGTTTTTTTTATTTTAAAATCGATTAAAGTTCATAGGAATTTAACGTGGGAGGGAGACAACAATAGTTTTTGGTGCCATTTTTTTGTATGGGATTTTTCTTATTTAGCAGTCCATATCTATATGTCAGTGGGTTTAACATAGGAGAGTATGGTGGAAGAAAAATGGTATGTCCTGATTTAGCAATTTTATCCGCACCGTTTAGTGTTTTTTTGCATTGTCTAGTCTAGAACCAACCATGCTCTCGTAATGTTAAAGACAGGTAATTTATGAAATAGTTCTTCAAGAAAAGAAGTAAAAATATCGGTATTAAATGTCGAGTTTGCAACTATTTCTTTATATAAAAGCCTAAGTATATTTCATGGTGGCAATCAGTGAAAGTTTCTTCCCTAATAGTATATTATATGTTTCTTATTACATGAGTTTTAATATATTTTATTTGAACTTGAAAAAATTTAATTTGACTTTTAAAAAACTGAATTTAATTGAAAAAATTTGGTTTTGAACTTGATAAAATTGAATTTGGTTTGAAAAAAAAATTATTTAAAAACCGTCTATATAACGAACTTGTGTTATCCATCTACAACAAGTTTAAATAGACGTTATTGCAAAAATGGACGACGCCAGGAAACCAAAAAAAAGTATTTAAATATATACTAGATGATAAGGCCCCCATCCACGGTCAAACAAATCATCAAACCAATTTTCGACAAACAACGCACACATTTATGGTTTGACATTTGTTGGCCATCAACGAGGGAAACTTTCTTCAAACATCCCGAGCGACAATTCCTGTAAACAAAACGTACTTTCATATGCTTTACATGGCACACATAAAAAATGCACACACACATTTAAGCTGTTTGAAGGAAAACCACATGGAGGCTATACAAGGAGATAAAACTCCGTGTTGTCAATTTTCGTTTGATTATTGGTGGCGCTGTAGTCAAATGTACCCCGAAAAACATGGCCGATTATATTTATCCGGTTCATGGTAAAGTTCGTTTATTACTAATATATTTTACGTTTAGCAGCTTACAGCTGTTTACCAGCTTCTAAATTCGATTTTATATCAATGCGATTATTCGTAATTAATCAATTTTTGATGTTTCCAATGAATTTTAACAAATTCATGCGGGGTACATCGGACAAAGGTGACATCTGTGGCCAAAAATGAACTAGAAGTTTAGTTTCTTCTACCCATCCATTTCCTGTCATTTTCCCCATAAGAGTTTTGTCTCCTTGTATATTCTCCATGGAAAACCAGACGAATATTTTCTTCAAACAGCGGCCAACTTCGAAAACTTGTATTTTATACACGCATACTTAGAATTTTTTCGATGTTGGCCATTTTGATGATTTGTTTGACCGTGGATGGGGGCCTATAGACCAAGAAAGAGATGGAAAGGCACAGGTTCAGGTCTAGGAAGTCGTAACTAGCTACGAGTTGCTTTAAACCGTGCAAACTGGAGGAAATCTTCATATGAAGCCAGGGAAGGGAAATTTTAATATTAAAAAAACAGTAATAAGGGTATAGCAGCCAAAAGGCATGCATCAAGTATAATAGTTGCATCTTCCATTTAGAGTGACTTTAAAGAGGCCGTAAGATTTACATAAATACTTAGATATGGTTATACCTACGAGTATTATAAAAATGGATGATATTTATTGTACCAAAAACAAATGCAAAATGCAGTTAAGTAAGCTTTAAAATATTTCAAGGATATTTGATACACAGACTTCAAAAAGGTTTATTAAATTTTCTGTTGTAGACCAGTCAAAGGAGATTGTGAATTGACAACATTACATTCATTAAAAACTTAAATGAGAATCTCTAATCCATTTTAAATCGTATTTTATTTTAATTAATACAAAAAGTTTAAAAATTAACAAACAATGAAAGTAACGAAAGAGAAGTATCACAAAACGCATAAAAATAATAAATTTTATACAAGTAAAAAGGAAAATATTAAGACGTCACTATATATACATATGTATCTTCATCGAAGCACGATTAAATGGAACATTTTTAAATATTTATTTACACAGCAAAAAGTTTTTGATTATTATCATCATTATTATTATTATTTTTTTTTTTAAAAATCAGTCGTTGAGACCAAGAAAAAACATTTAATATGCACATAGAATGGATATAAAGAAAAAATATCTAAATATTTTATAACAAAAATACTTTTCACTTTTTTTTTGTTAATAAATATCACAACATTTAGTTTCAATGTATGCTGTATTTTTTTTTTTGCTTTTTGCTAAAAAGATATGCACAAAGTACCTCGTCTGTGGCATGAACATTTCGCGGTAATTCATTATCAGAACGGCCACGGTCGTTCGTCTATAAAAAAATAAAATGTTTCAAAAACAAAACAATTTATGTTTTAAAACAATAATAAAATAAAAAATATTAAATGGCCCAAGAAGTGTTGTTATTTAATATTTTTTTTGGTTTAATTAAATGAACATGCATGGTATGTAATGGCGTATTTTGTATTTATATAGATTTTCGTTGGTATAAATTTTATAAAATTGAAAATTACTGAAAATAAGATATTTAATGATTGGCTTTGGTTTTTAATATTGCACCAATTAATAATGCAAAATATAGAGGCTAAAGGATTTTTAATAAATTTTGAAAATTCGGTAGAAGATATTACGGATTATTTTGAAAGTGTTTACATTAATTTGCCTTAGAAGAAGAGTTCAAATAGAAACAAGTTAGTACAAGAGGCAGTTACCTAGTTGTTAAATTTTGAATGGAAGGACTCAATTGTAGAAGTAGAAGTAAGAAAATATATTATTTACCAGTCCTTGCGTTTAACTACATATTAAATTTTAAAGTACATAAAAATACTATACCAAGTTACATTTACGCTGTCATCTAGAAATATCAACTAAAATAGTCATGTACGTGGTTATCGTTGCTAGACACTATTTCATGTTGTTTTTGAAACTTTTTACAATAAGAGTTTGTTCAGATGAAGCCTTTTCATATTCGGAAATAAGGAAATTAAATGAGATTCAAATAAATATAATTATATCATTATCACAGCTTTCAATATCCCCTCCAAAGTAACATCCTGCGGAGGTGTGTATTTTGAATCGTACCACTCCCTAGTAAAAGCGTAAAAGCCATACTCAGATGCCGGCCTTCCACACCAGTAAAATCAAGCAAAAAACAGATATCAGTCAACTATAACAAAAAGACAGGAGCGAAGCAAAGTGGGTGGGTACTTTATATTTATTTGCAAAATTCAGGTAGTATTAATTACAGTAAATTTGTGCACAAAAGGTCCTCTAGCGCGAAAGTTCCTGGGTAGCTTTGATTTCTTCCATGCTCCATTCAAATACAAGAAAGGGCTATAGCAGTGGCGATTTTAAGATTTGACGCCATGGGCCTCTAAGATTTGCCGCCCCATAAATTAGGTCATACAAAAGAATAATCACCATTTATTAAATGCTTAGTTTTTAAACGTCAAATGTTCTTCGTTATCCGGGAACGTAGGTAATTTTTTATTCTTTTTTGTACGGAAAACAAAAGTTCTACACTGCGGTGACAAGATATTTTCCCAGGCTCAAGTAACCCAATACCTACTGAGATACGTATACAACACATGCTTCCTTCAAATCCTTGTGCTTTTTTAATGTGATGCCAAGAATTGTTTTAAAAGAACACATTATTTTTCTAGACCATCCGCAAGATCAATCGGGTATAATTTCTGTAGTATTATGGCGTTAACTCTAACTTCCCCAACAGGAATTGTATCTGATTTGCATAAGAATGGCGCCATATGAAGATTTGAGCCCCCAGAACTCGTCTCACAATTGGTCCCATATTTGGAAAAAGGTATTAATCTTTTGGTCACAAAAGGTCGCCAGTACTCCCTCACGCCACCAATGGTATAGTTTCTGTTCTTATTCTTTCTCTTATGATCGCTTCGGCATTCTTCTGTGCATTTTTCTTACCAACATCAAAAGATTCCTGTTTGTTCTCTATGAAAGTGATAAGTGACTCGTAGGATCTGGAAACTAACTCTACCGTCTGTGTCGAAACCTTTAAGAATTATGGAAACTATACAAGCTTTTTGGTGCGATAAGTGGTTGTGACTCAATCTTCTTGTCGCTGTAGCCTCACAGTCCCCAGCAAGTGCTCTGCAGAACCGAAAGATAGAATCAACTACCACACCTATTCGGCCTAGATGATAATTGAGCGAACAGTGGACGTTCAGGAGCCCTCTATTCGCTTCGGCTCGGGTTTACACCTTGTCAAGCTAGCGCCAGCCTCACGAGTTGTATTCGAGGGGGTTGAATGTAGGATTTGTATAGTCCGGGCTTCTGGCTAAAGGAGGAAATTGCATCTCTTAAGAAAATCCAGGTATTGGGATGTTTGTTTGGCCATTTGGAATATGTGGTCATTCCATTGTAGATTGTACCTTAAAGTTTTCTCTGCGGTGTTAAGATGTGGATCGTATCATTGACACCGTCCAAGGAGATAGAAGAAAGGTCGGTGAAGGTTAATTACAGATGAGACAGACAATACGACGTTTTGGATGCGTTGAAATTGAAACGATTCTTGTGGCCCAATTGGTTCGCTATTGATAGAGTTGGCTCGCGATCAAAAAGACAAGGTATGGCACGTGCTTGTCTTATTATATTGTCAAAGGTATGAAGAGTGCCGTAATCAGCGAGATTATGAAGTGTAGGTTGAAGGAGATTGTATAGTGAGTCTATTATAAAACGCGATGTTATTCAAAAAATGAAGAAACATTTCAATATTTATATAAAATACCTAATATTTGTTTTATGTTAAATGTAAACTCTGTAACAGCTATAATATTAATAATTATAATTTTAAACTGTATTCAATTTACCGACGATGTTATGAGCGAAATAATGATTTATCTATATAAAATTAGCACATAATATAAATACATACAGAACAGACATGTGGCATATGTACGAGAACGCCTCCAACTGAATGTGGCTCTGGTTGAGGTACAGCTACAGGAACTGGTCCTAAAAAGAGATACGATAGAAGAATTTTAATAATTTTTCTGCTAATTGTTATTTTTTGGATGAAATGCAAAATATTAAAAAAAATTCTTCTAATTTAAAATGAAATTAAAAAAAAATTATGTTTGCAGCAAAATGAAAGAAGAATTAACAAGTGTAATGTGTTGCAGAAAACACAAGGATTTTAAGGAATTGAAGAATTATTGTAAATATAGTTAAAGAAAAGCCATGCAAAAAAGAAGTGTAATGTTGTCTTTCGCTATTTGGATAGTATATAGCGCGAGTGTTGCTTTTTTTTTTCTAAAAAACTACTACTACTATAAACCAATCTAATATTTTTATGATAAATGTATTTTATTTGTAATTTATTTTATAATTTACTATGAAGAGAGCATCCAAGAAATTTGTTAAAAGCAGATAACTATTTATGTAATGCCTATGTGCGTCAGTAATGTGTGTCTTTGCGAGCCGAAAAACGAGCAAATAATCTCTACTAATACTACTAGGTAAGAATATATAGAACAAGTCCGTATTTTATTTTATATATATATATATATAAAATATATAATATAATATAAATCTTTTGTTTGTATTATTTTTGTTCATATTATAAAATGTAATGTCATTTTTAGTAGTTTTGTTTTTATTTGATTCACCTGCCATAATAATTATCTTTCCAGGGTCATCTGAAAGACATGGTAACCCTTTTATGAGTAAATGAGTTTTTTGTTGGAGGAAAAAAATAAAAATAGATAAAAAAGTTTGAATTATTTATCTTTATAAGAGTTGTTGATAGGTTGCTGTAAGGTAAACAATAACAAAGATATTTATAGTTACAGGGAAGAAGAGTGCATCTAATTTTATTCTAAATTTCTAGTTTTTTTGAAATAAATAAAAATAAAATGCATTTTTTATAATTTTACCTGCAAAACCTCCCAGAGGTCCAAGTGGTATAGGAAGTGGTGCCATTGATATTGATACATCGCGATCCCTTGATTTATCTTTATCATTTTCAGGTGGACTTTTTCTTGCACGTTCTTCTTCAATTAATTCCTCAATTGGTTGCTACAAATATTTATGAGGAAAAAAAACAGAAAATTAATTCGAAATTGTATGAATAACAATTACATCTGGTGGTCGAACAGGATTTCGAGGAGCCATAAACTGAACAAGTTTTGTTGATAGTTGATGCCACATAATTGAAGCTTCACAATAAGCACATTCAGCCACCTTAAATATTTATTTTTATTTAATTTTTAAAACATATAGTAAAAATGTATTTATCTTTTAATATACCTTCAATGAACACATATGACTGCTTAAACCTACTCGGGCAGCAGTTACCATGCACTTTAAAAGTCTTGAGACATTCTCACAAACTGTTGTATGAATGCCCATATGCTGCTCGACATCTTGAAGTTCCATTTGCTTCAGTAATATATCCAACATTAAGATACAACAGGTCAAATTATGTTCAGCATCAGTAGAGAATTCAGTATGACGAGACGTTGGTGCTTCATCATCTGAAATTGCTGATGTATTCCCAGAGTCATCCTCTACAACAGGAGCTGGAAAAATATTAAAGATTTTGTATTTTAATTAAATCATCTAACATGGTTTTACACAAAATCCAACAAATCAAACAAAACAAACATTAAGAATCAAATTATTTTTTCTACATCTTGCAAAACCCTATCGAGGAAATAGGAATGAACTTAGAGTTCATAAGAAATCAGAAACTTGATTGTTTAAGAAATTAATGTTAATTTACATCGATAATATGTACAACTACCAATCAATATTATACTAAAATCATTTGCCATTAGCCAAAAACCGCAGCTAGTGCACTCATTCTACAACAGAGTTAATTTTTTCAACTCGCATTGAAACTAACGTTGACAAATTCAAAACTTACAGTGAATGCACCACCGCGAATTTGAACCTGGAAACTTTTTATTACTTAAAAGCAAATTTAATATTAAAATAAGTAATAACTTACAAATTGAACTTCTCCTAGGTGGATGTGCTTCCTTGTCCTTAGCAGCTGCTTTTCCACATTTTCCTTCCTTCTCCTTCATCAGCTCATGTTGTACACCATACTTCATAATTCGTACACCATCACCAAACATGGCAAACAGTTGCGACAATGGTATTAAAATTTCTAACTTGGATAAAATTTGAAGCCAATGCAGAGCTTGCTGCTGTACTTTAGCTGTTGTTTTTTCGAATCTTATAGCAACAAAATTGTACATAGTTTTTGCATCGAATCCTAACGGTGACATTTCTGGATCTAGTATTTTACTAAGGACAATTTTAAGCTCTTGCAGTTCTTTTTCAGCAACATCATTAGTTATGGCTTCCATCCAATGTGGCATGACATAATCCCAAATTTCAGATGTGATTACCTCATAAGGGACAAGACAAATCAACCTTTGAAGTCCTTCTTTTAAGTGACTTGTTCTTGAAGCAAGTGTTTCCCAGTGACCGCCAACTCGTGAGTATTCAGGTGGATGGGGAAGTAAGCATGCAATGAATACCTAGAAGACAAATATATTAGTATAGTCCCTTACACTGCGCTAAGGTTAAGTTTCACATTATAATGTATTCTGCCGATATCCTTAAGCCACTGGCATACATGTTCTACTTTTAACTTTTCTATAGTACTTTCAACTTGTCCAGCTGCTAGAAAAACACTAGTAGAATTACAACAATAAGAAAACGCTTAGTTTTTTACCATCATAAGAATAAGCCGTAACGTGGAACCAATGAAAAAGCATGGATAACAATCGACCAAGTATCTCGACAGGCGTATCAGCTGTTGGAGTGCATCGACCAACTAGCAACCATATTCCATATCTACCAAGCAATTGACGCTCCTCCAAGGATATGTTATCCTGTAATCCATTACTGTTTCCATTCTTAGAATCACCAGACCCGGAGTCTTTTCCTGGCTCGAAATTCATTGGTTTGGCTTCACGGAGAAGACTCACTACAGACTCAACCATATACATTTGCATTTCCGGGTCCATTTGCCAAGCGGGAGGTAAACTCCTGTGTACTACATGATCACCACCTCTACGACTATTGTGTCTATTCCCATGACATTGTGCACAGTAGCGAATAGGATGATTGCCATTGTAGCTGGCACATTCAGTTGAGAAGCAAATGGAATACGCTGACTTTTCAGCAGATCGACAATTTTTATTCTCGCAAACCATTGAGACTTGCTGCATTGGATGTAGAATATCTCCGAAGGTCAAGTTTGGATGTTCTCTGTGAATTTCGTTGGCACACTCAATACAGAGGTAGAGAGGCGGTGGGCAATCAGGAGCATAGGTTATGCTGATGCCGTGATCATAACATACTTTAGCGGCTTCTGCATTGCCTGCATTTGGGCATTGTTCACGTTGACATACGAAAGGGACAAGATCGTCTAAAGAAGATTGTGCTATTTAACAAAACTTATAGATGAAAGCAATTTACTTGTAAGCTTGCAAAGAAGTCCTCGTCTATCAAATAAATTAGGGTCGAAAGCTGGCCAGTAATAAAACAATAATTTAGCTGCTGATGATCTGGAAGCTGCAGTTCCATATGCAACGACGCAGAGTATATCTTTGACGACGTTATGTTTGAGTGTCATTAGGCATTCAAGAAGCTGACAATGATGAGCTTGAATAAAATGTAATTTAGTAAGATTAACCTTCATTAAACATCTTAATCCCTACCTGGATTGTTTGAATATTGAAAGACGAGCATAATCACTGAAGAAACAGATTGGCAAGCTTGTGACTCTTGCTCATCAGGGCTTTGTCTCGCTAGTTAAAAAAAATATTTTAATAATTTTAATTTAAAGCTCAGCAATGTACTTATTGTAAACGGTAGAATATAAAAACACAACGAGTTGATAACGTCTTGATGAAGAGCAGAAGGAAGGACAGATATTGTTGAGGCAGCCAAATATGGTAAGTTATCAATTAAGTCTTTGTCCAAAAATGGTAGAATACATCCTAAACATTGAAGCAAAGCCTTTCCGAATGCTAAAACAATTTGAAATTTATTAATATTATTAATTAAGATATAATTTTGAAACATACTTATTTGGCCATATTGAATACAAGGTGCAACATCTACTAACATCGTGAGTGCATTATAAAGATTTCCATATTCTAAATTCGGATAGGCTGACATTCGCACTTGATCCTGTGATGGATCCTTAATAAGTTGATGTGGGGAATTTCGGACATCTTTGAGGACAGCTAAAATTTAAAAATACAAATTTAATTTTTATATTTAGAAAATGTTGAAAATTAATTACTTAGGAGGGTTTGTGAAAAATACTTAATTGTATTTGCGATATCGATTCCAGATGGTGCTGGTAATATATTATGAAGTAGACGAAGATGGTATTCGTGAAGACATCTAAGCTTGGCTTGAACTGTTTGAATTGAAAAAGAATAAAGTTAATTTGTTGATTTTGTTGTTAGTAGAAGCAGCTTACAGGCCGCAGCTCTAGTGCCCATATTGATGAGCTGAACTTTAAAACTTCCGGTCATTTATGTTGATTACGGCTTCGAAGACATTCCACACCAATAAAATTTCCAATGGACAATGCTTATTGGGACTCCCGGGTGACTAAAATATAGAATACATTTTTTAGGTTATGATTATAAGTAGATAGGAAAGTTCATCTGATTTGTGATATATTTTATAAAAAGAGTCGTAATAAACATATATTATTTGATTAGAAGTGCAACTGGAAGTGGTATTCTTAAGATTCAAAACTTGAGAGCTTGTTAAATTAAAATTCGTTTTAGCAAGGTTGCAATAATCAGGAGTTTTTTGGTCTGTTCAGTATTGGGCTCATCGCAAAAAATTTTCCTCAAAAATTAAACCATTTGTCAAAATTTGTTGGTGAAGTCCTGCAATCTCAAAATTTTCTTCACATGTCGCAAATTCGTACTTCTTTAAGAACATACATTATGCCACAAGTTTCACACTTCGTTCATTTGTTGATGAGTTTGGCCTCAATGAACCTTAGATCAACATTTATGCTTACACGGCCTTTATAGAAAAGATTAGTCGTACGGTAAACTGTGCTACGGTCTATTGTCAACGCACCGTAAAACTCTACTTAAAGCACGAATGAACGAAAACGGGTTAACGGTATAAAAATTATTGTGCTTACATTCCATAGTAGGGAGAGCTAGGGAATTGCGTAAAGAGAAAAAATAAGAAAGAAGAAACGACATGTAGGGAGGAGAAGTGGAAAGAAAACGGTCCGTGCCGCTGAGTGGAATTGAAGCACGGATCTCTGGAATGGCAGTCGGGTGTCCTAGGTCCTAGACTAACAAAAAACATTTGACCGGGTGTGACATAAAGAGGGCAATCTTCCACAATTTCCCTAAATACTGGTTTATGTAGAAGACATCATAAGAAACACATCAAGTGCTGTACATACTTTCACCCAGATTGAGCGGCCGGCACATCAATAAAAGCAAGGCAACGAACATAGTTGGCCAGCCTTTTAGGGTTGGGCAGGACACGATAATAAAATGAGTTTGTAAGAGGTGCCTCTTCTGAGCCAGTACAATGTCATACTTCAAATGAGGCGAGGTGCTATTGTAATGCCAAAGTGGCAAAAACAATCAAATTAAAAAAAAAGATAATAAATACCAATGAAGAGCTTTTTTACGAGTTTAACTCTAATATGCATTAAACTGAGGTGGTCGAGGTGTTTAAAATGCGTGTTTCGGTGGTCTTTATACTTTAAGATGGAATAATTGCTTCGGAAAATGTTGTAAACGAATGCAAATGTGTATCGATGGTACGAGAGAGTATTTTAAAAACAATTAAAACTCATTTTCGAAGTCTTATACAGGGTGTCCCGTCCTGGCTTGCTAAGCGGTTAATGTTAGATAGTAGACAAAAAATGATCGACAAAAAACACAAAAAGGGAGGCTATCTCTGCCCATTTTCGAGATAGGGCGTTTTGAATTTTGGTTTTTGGGGAAAAAAGTAGTTTAATGATTTAGAATAAAAAGGTAATGAAAGAACGGGCGATTTTCAAAAATAAGTCATCTTTGTAATCGTAAGGAATGCGGCTTTCATTAATAAAAATAATAGGGTCCGATGGAAGAAAACAGAAATAAGGGGGTTTATTTGTAAAAAAATGTGAAAAAAAAGGAAATTTTTCCACATATTGCACTCTAACTCAAAAAGTAGATCGTTAAGGCCCTTTTTTGAACTTTTTTAACATCTTCAAAGAATTCTTAAGAAATTCGTGGAATACTTCAAGCTTACAGGTAGCTCGGGTTTTTGGCTATTTACCAGTCAAAAATAGTTATTACTCAATGGCCAGATCTCCACGAAAATTCGTTACCTGTGGTAAAACCGAGTTTTTAGAAGATAGGGGCAAACCGGCAAGAGGAGAGTGCTGTAACTTTTTCAACAAAAATTTTTGGCCTGAAAACTAACAGATATGCACAATGTGCTTCCTTACTTTTAATCTTCTTCTTTCTTCGCTCTGAAATTTACACACACACTCTCCTTGTAAAGACAAGAAAGTTACGCATGGTGAACTTCTTGCCGAGAGTAAGCTGGAAAACTGGTTTTGCCACATGTAACAAGAGTACTCGTGGAGATACACGGAATGATCCGTTCCTAGTATTTTGAAAGTTTTTTACCTGACAGACCCTCCTCCTCTACTTGTTCCGAAAAATTTCCGACGCTGTTTATTGAAAGGTAAAGAAGGGTTTTTTAAGTTCAAGTGTCATTAGGCAATTGTTAATAACTTCAAAAGTAAAGGCCGTAGAAAAAAAATGTGTTAACTACGTGTTTTTGGAGAAAAAGGTTGTTTTAGTTAAATTTTTAGTTAAAAAAACAAAATTTTGACTTTGAACTAACATAAACGGAATGACTGAGGTTTATGCCTTGAAGATGCATAATTTTACACTGCTTGATTATTACAGCAGAAGGCCTGCATAATTCGTGCTATAAGCGAAAAGACGTTAAACTTAAAAGTGACTAAAAATTCGGTCTAAAGAACACGCTATGTAGAGCACACCCGTAAAAGCCTCTGGAATAAATTAATTTTTTATAGTTAATATTCATGTGCATGAAAATAAGAAAAATTTCCGTAAAATGTTCATAAATTTTCAGGTGTCAAGGGAAAGTGGAATAACAAAATTTAAAAATATGTAAAAAAAATTTCATTTCCTTTCAAATTTATTTTAAAAATTGTTAAACAGTTTCCTTGGTTGAATTAGCTAAAATTTACTGCTGCCTAAAACATAAAACCCCTCATTTTGAGAATCCCTGCCCAGACTACCCCATTCCTTTCTAAACATTCAACAAGTTTTCATTCATAACTTTGTGCATCCCGTAAAAATATGTCAACAGGTTGGAAATTGGTATTATCCCGTCAAAACAAATATGGCGAACGAAATCAGCTGGGAATGGAAACAGCTGATGTTCCGGCCAAGTAGGTCGCATGTGCAAAATTTCTGCAAAAGAAACATGGAGGATGCTGGACCACCCAAGATGGTTGCTGAAAGCTCCAGGATAATAAGGACTCATTTTATGTGAGGATTACATAACAAAATTTTAATTTAGAAAAACAATTTTTTTTGTTAATCTTTACCAATCAATCGAGTTAAAATTTTGTGTAAAAATTGTAATTGAAATGAAGCAATATTTTATAGTTTCAAATTGTCACTAAAATGTTGAAATATACGCATTTATTGCGCATTTATTCGCAAAAATTATCACTGATTGTAGATTTAATTAATAACTTATTGCATTAGAATTATTTGTTTTACTAAAACTCTAAAAATATACGAAGAATATCACAATTTTCTTTTAAGATCAGAAGTCACTCCACCCAATCTCAGTGCAATAAAATATAAAATTTTCAAATCAAAAACACAAGTTTCATTTCTTTAAAAATGCACTCCTAAATGCACTTCACTTAAACAATTGAAATTTATTACTTTCATACCTAAAAACTGAATTTTAAGTCAACATTTTTATAAATATTTTTTAACTATTTCTTAAGGAGACCTTTCCAACAAGATGTCCGACTCCCAAGTGAACTTTTATCTTTGGAATATGCGTACATCTCATATTGATGCCTCTCCGGAAATGTGGGTGAAAATCGATTATCCATAGCCGTTCATTGACTGGATAACAGCTGATAATAAGGACACAAGAACGCATTTTATACAACAGGTGGTTAAGCACTTGTTGATTTGATTTGTTTTTAATGTTAAGTACCACGAAAAGCTTATATAAAATTGAGCTTTGATTTTCTCTTGAAAAGCGCTAGTTACACGTTCTCTTATCTTTTTTCTCTTTATGTTCTTTTTCTGATGTAATTTATCTCAATAATTTTAATAATATTAGAAAGAAAAAATGGATAAATTCTGCTGGTTGAAAAATTCGCGGAACGACATAATCGAGGCTAAAAAAACTTAAAATTTTATAAGATTTTATTTTTTATATGAATTTACCGTAGTTTTAAATCTATCTATCTTTAGTCTTTGTTTATTGACAAAGTGAAATCTGTGTACAAATGTACCAAGTGTCCAATAAATTATTTTGAGTACTACAACGGGTACGAAAGTACGCAACCTTTTTATAGAAATCCTAGAAAGACATCAAGAGGACTAGGTAAGAAGAGACCACCAAATACTCTCTGGTAGAGTCCGAAAAAATAGTTGATCATAAATAAATTCGTTCTTTGCTACCTTAAAAACTCCATATAGCGATTTTCATTAGAATCGGCAAAATCGTCGGCCATATTGGTGTGGCTATTTTGAATTTAAGTTTAGATCATAAATTCGTTATTTGCTGCCTTAAAAAACCCCAGATACCGATTTTCATTGGAATCGGAACACAATTTGCAAATTCGTCGGTAATATTGGCATGCCCATTTTGAATTTGTAAGTTTTGACCACAAATTCGTTATTTGCGACCTTAAAAACCCCTAGATACCCACTTTCATTGGAGTCGGGATAAAATTGGCAAATTCAACCATATTTCTGCGGGCATTTTGAATTTCGAAAATCGGGCTTCGACGTGCATCATGGGAGACCCCCACGGAGCTTCATGCAAAAATTCAAAGCTCTGCGATGATTTTCAACGAAGCTCTCCATGATAGCGCCATCTAGGAATGGCTTTAGAAAGTAATAGAATAGCCTATGTTCTAAGTTTTAATGTAAATAGCACATGGTTAAAATTTCATTAAGATCGGTTGCACGGTGTAGGAGCCTATTGCGAACATACATACATACAACATACACACATACATTTTTTTATATATATATAGATAAATTGAGCAAATTGAAATTGTGCGAATTCAAATTCAAATATTAATCAAGTAAAAGTTTAATAAATATTTTTAATGATATGAAGTCTTAAACTAGTTTTCCTCCAACAACCGTTGTGAATTGATTCGGCGCCGTTCTCAACAACTTGACTGGTAGCATTTTCCGTAAGGATCTTGGTTTAAAACACAAAATTACAAAATTCAACTGAACCTTCCGAATTGTCACCGTTTGGACTCAAATAATTTTCAGTTCAGAATTTTGTTCAGCGATGAGAACCATTTCTGGCTTAATGGCTATGTCAACAAGCAAAATTGCCGTGTTTGAGCTGAAGACCAACCCGAAGAGGTTCAAGAGCTGCCATTACATCCAGGCAAAACAACGGATTGGTGATCAGCGATCCATATTTTTGCAAAAATGAGGCCGGCCGGAACGTAACTGTGAATGGTGCCTTGATAACGGACTATTGGCTGCATGAAATTGAAGCCCGTGATCATGAGGATATTTGGTTTCAACAAGACGGCGTTACTTACCACACAGACCGTGATAGCTTTATTGCTAGAACACTTATGCTGTTCGCAAGGAAATGTAGTCGGTTAATATTAGGTGTGTTTTATTTTCATTTTCAAGTACGCCGGAGTAGTTGGGGGCACTTGGGCGTATTTCATCGATTACTTCATTGATTATTTTATTGATTTCTTCATTGATTATTTCATTGATTACTTCATCGATTATTTCATGCATTACTTCATTGATTATTTCATTGATAACTTCATCGATTATTTCATTGATTACTTCATTGATTATTTCATCGATTACTTCATTGATTATTTCATTGATTACTTCATTGATTATTTCATTGATTACTTCATTGATTATTTCATTGATTACTTCATTGATTATTTCATTGATTACTTCTTTGATTTTTTCATTGATTATTTCATTGATTACTTCATTGATTATTTCATTGATCACTTCATTGATTACTCTTTGATTATTTCATCGATTACTTTATTGATTACTTCATTGATTACTTCATTGATTACTTCATTGATTACTTCATCGACTATTTCATTGATTACTTCATCTATTATTTCATTGATTACTTCATCGATTATTTCTTTGATTACTTCATTGATTATTTCATTTATTACTTCATTGATTACTTCATTGATTACTTCATTGATTACTTCATTGATTATTTCATTGATTACTTCTTTGATTTTTTCATTGATTATTTCATTGATTACTTCATTGATTACTTCATTGATTATTTCATTGATCACTTCATTGATTACTTTTTGATTATTTCATCGATTACTTCATTGATTATTTCATTGATTACTTCATTGATTACTTCATTGATTACTTCATCGACTATTTCATTGATTACTTCATCTATTATTTCATTGATTACTTCATCGATTATTTCTTTGATTACTTCATTGATTATTTCATTGATTACTTAATTGATTATTTCATTGATTTCTTCATTGATTATTTCATTGATTAATTCATTGATTATTTCATCGATTACTTCATTGATTTCGTGCTAGCTGTGGCGCCGTGCTAGTGCGTACCTGATGCAGGGGCAGGCTAGCTGCGGGCGTGTTTTATTTTTACTCGGGGATAGTCGGTGAAAAACGAGTTGAAACTTTTTTTATCATTCCAATTGTAAACCTCAAAACTCGGAACGGTTAATCCGATTTTAGCAGTTTCACTGGATGATTCAGTATCTTCTTAGGCGTTTAGCATACTTTTCACTCTGATCCGACTATCGGGTCAGACCGAAAACATGACTTGATAATCGAAGGAATGTGAATGAAATGCTGTTACGGCGAGATATTGTTCTTTAAATTTGCGCAAACACTAGCTCTGTATGTTTACGCCACACGGGATCCCGCGTGCGCAAATTTTGCTATTTCTCTCTCACTCCCTCTCATGCAAATAATTCAAAGTCTCAAATCTCGGGATCCCGTGTGGAGTAAACATACAAAGCTACTGTGAAGATTCCCAGTAGGAAATTTGGAACACATTACCGGCAGAATCGGTTCTGTAATCCATTGACAATACAGTAAATAAGATTACAATTGTAAAATTTTCCAATTCTAATGAAGTAGTTCTTTGTCTGATTACATTGATGCCAAAGTAATGCAAAGTGTAATGCAATCGCAGCTGATGCGGAACATCTCTTAAAAATGCGAAAGAGACTTAACATGTAATTTAATTCATCCTGCATTACATGTAACCAATGAATGTACCAGTTCTATGTAATGCAGAATGGAGGCGATTGGTTACCGCCTATGACATCGTCATGCAAATGTAATGCCTTATCTCCACTTGCTGTAATCTGAACGAGAACTAGTTGCTACTCCTTAGAACTAGTTTCGGAATCGATTGGGTAATTGCATGCTTTCCCTACTGGGTTATAGTTTGATAATATTATAGAAAAGCGAACATTTTTTCATTTGCCGCCCAATATAAATATGTGTATTCTGTGCGTTATTACTCATAACTTTGCTTTTATTTCTCATAAATTTAGGTTTTTCCAATGAATGTAACTTTTGAAATTTTAACAATCCCAACTCTTTCAGTGCTGTGAAAATGTGTCTTGGCTAAAAATGTCCACTGACAAATTTTATGGATTGTTCTGCTTTAGACAGTGCAAAATGGGACATCAGAAACTATAGGAGTTTTCGTATTCAATTTCACTGAAGTAACACTACTATTAACTAATCGAGATTCCGTTAAGCACAAGAACTGAACCTCCAAACCGTTTTCAATCAGCCCCCATAATGACGCCCGGATACGAATTAATAAATTTTATTTTTCGCTGAATTAAGATGCAGATTTGATCCGTGGCCCGTTCCCCAGCGGCTCAGAATAAATTACGAGATTTTGCTGAGTGCACCTCTTTTAGGGTGGGTTTGTCACAAGCTCCGCTCGGGCGATAAATTTTCACGTCTATAGAAAAATGATTTCGTCATATTTCTGCAATTAATCCGCCTATTCCTAGACTAACGGTCCCGGCAGATGCCATATTTTCATAAGAGGAGGCCGCCTCACTTGGCTTCGCATTCAGCTCTGAATTATTCCCAGCATGGAAACGACTGAAATGACTTCGTCACGGATCCTCCCACATGTTGCGGACTTTTGTTTCGTCTGGGACCCCGATAAGTTTAGTATATATTGCACAGTATTTATTTGTATATATGTATACAATATTATATATATTTTTTTTGGACTATGCGGAAAATTTGTCATGCAATCGGGATAGAGAGAAAAAAAGGACCGGAACCAAGATTTTCACGAACGGTGTTTGGGTATGCGAGGTGCATCTTACGGTACATGAATAGTTGGCGAGTTTGATTCTCACCTTTGCCTTTATGTAAATACAGGTTGGAGCTGTTTTGACGTTTCTATTGACTTAATGTCGTGCTGACATGTTAACGCCTTTTGTCACAATTTGAACATTTTCCCAGACTCGATCCTTGCGGTAGATTTGCATATTTTATGTTGTGATAGTGACCTATGAACTAAATCGTAGGTGAGAACAGGTAAAGTTCTTTTGTTTTTTCTTTCCAGATTGGAAATTTAATTTATTTTTAATACGTTTTAAATTTACTTTATATGCAATGATGTTATATAAATATTATAAATTCAAAATGTGGGAGGTTGATATCAGTTTTGTTTTAAGTAAAGAAAGGGAAAAATGTAATTATTTCCACATTTTATTGTTGGGCAAATTATTATTTTTTAGTTAATTATGGGTTAATACTAAAATATGCTATCTCATGGTTATCCTGTGAATTGGTACTATACTTTTTATTATAGATTTTAGTGACACCTACCAAAATTTTGTTCTGGAATCAATTCTGGCAACCATTGAAGTGATAGCAGCAAAAGAAATTGTCCATTTTCTAAATTTGGAATTAAAAAAACGCTTTTTGAAGAAGAAAGGTTGACTCCAATTACAGATACCCCGAAAAGAGAAAGTCTAGCTTCCTTTTATATACCAAGGTGAGAAGAGACCTATTCTAGCTTCAATAGCTGCAGACAAATAATATTGAGTGTTTCTTTTAAAGGTAATTTTTCAAAAATTTAAAATAAATAAAAGAATACTATTTTATCGGGTAATATTTATTATCATACAAAAGAACCATTCTTTACATTTGTTTTTCAAATGAGGGTTCTGAAGCTCCAATTTTTGATACGCGTTCGAGCATTTCGAGTGATATTTGGCTTCCAATTCCTCGATCGTAGCCGGCTTAACCAAAACCTTTGGACTTTACGTAGACCCAAGGAAAATGTTTAGAGGTGCGATATCACATGATCTAAGCGGCCAATTCACCCGACCGAAACGTGAAATTAACTGCTCACCAAATTGTTCTAGCAATAAAGCCATGGTTTCACCGGCTGTGTGGCACGTAGCGCCATCTTGTTGAAACCAAATGTCGTCGAGATGTGTTTAAATTTCAGGCAGCAAAGAGGCCGTTATCATGGCGCTATAACGGGCGCCATTCCCAGTTACGTTCCACAGTTATGGCCTTATTTTTGAAGAAATATGTACCAATCATTATATGATCGATTCACCGCAGATTATTGGTCCATTTGGTTGCGTATTATCCAACATTGAAAATGGTATATCGAATTATGCATTCGGTAGGCCGATTATGTGAACCATAAGTTGCTCTAGGCGCACGAAAAAAACCCTGAGGTCACGTCATTTAAGGTTGGAACTGTTAAATTCAGGTTCCGCATCCTAGTAAATTAGACTATTGACTTCACGGGGTCAATACTTAATTGCTTGCTGATTCAAAAACTCTAAATCCAACTAAAAACTCAATTGTTATAAATTTATGAATGTAAGTCTCATTAATTTCGTTTTGGTTCATTAAAGAATAAACTAAACCCAATATTACGTTTTAAAAATAAAAGTGTTAAGCACATACAGCACTGTATTACTGAATATTATTTTAAATCATTTTATCGTTTATCTTATCTGTCGTGAGTCCAAGGAAAATCCTCATCAAAATTCACACGCTCAACGGAATTTCGATGAAGCAACTTTATCAGTGAAAAACTCAACAATGTGAACGTTTAACATTTTAAAGGATAAAAAAAGATACAACCGCAAAATTATTTACTTAATAAAATAAATATGCGTCAATGGATCACAAAAATTCAATCAATTTGTCTAAATAGCTCTGCCAATACTTATTAACATTGCTTATCTGCTTTTTTTGTCCGGATTGACCAATTTCTCCAAAACCAATCAAGAAACCACTCAATAGCGATTAATCAATAAGAGACAACTTAATAAATCGCGCATATCGAGTGTGGGTCATCGTGTCATAATAAAGTAGCGGAATGCCAGCGTTCAGCACTAACAACTCCATAAATCATTTCCGGCAATGCCTAGTATGTTGCGGCATCAAATATTTCTGAAATGTACATGCTCATGTAAACATACGGATGATTTGAATAACCTTTGGCCGCCCAGCACAGCAGCCGTGCCCCACTCACGGATTCTGGGACTTTTGTTGTATCCGACGTGCAATCATCAAATAGTTAGCCAGCGACAGGAGGCATCGCAGCTTTCAATGGACCTTTAATGATCATCCAAGCTCAAGTCCAAAAGACAGCTACAAGCTGGCGATACTCCTCGTCGATCATCACCTGGCTGGAACAGTGTGGCATTCATCCAGAAAACTTTTACAGGTGAATGGTGAGTATAATGTAAATTAGCCAAAGTGACGCACTTCTAGAAGACAGGGCAATTATACTCTCGTGCAAATAACATCCTGAACGATGATGATGAATAGCGCACAGAATACGGTAACGCTTGCGATTCCCGCCAACTGCCACACTGTGACTGTTCAATGAAGATATGCCAAACATAGGTCTTTACTTTGCTGATGCCATGCTCGATGTTCAGCATTGCCCGTGTTATAAACTGACATATGATAGCCGGAACTATGGTAACATCTCTCTGATAGTTCTCTTGGATAGGTACAACTACTCACTGTACCGCTTGGCACCAACACTTTTTAATATGGACGACATCCTAATGGCTTTCTCGTGTTCAATTTGTGAGACGTTCTCAAGTGCAAATCGGTCTCTGGTTATTTATGATTGCATCTCCGCCAACTACATGCATACTAAAGTTGAATTATGCCCCAAGATGGCCATATCGGACTAAATACTAGACTTTCAGGGCAACTTCTACAGAATGTACCACCTTAATGTGATATTCTCGCCTTGGAGCGGTTTTAGAGCCACTTGCGTAAGAAATGCATTCGTAATCGAGGCGGAGATTGAGCGGGTGTCATCCGATGTGCATGCATTATTCAACTACTTATATATTGGGTGCGGAAAGAACGATATGAAAATTATTGATGTTTAATGGAGGCTGTTTATGGGTTTTATTGGTGTGATATTATGCAAAATGAGGGAGAGACGGATTTGTTGTTTAAATTTATGTTGTCGAAATTGCGGAGATGTATAATGAATGATTCATCATTAGATGAATTTTTTGTTAGTAAGACAATCTGAGAAGTACATTTTCATCTTTCGGTGCTTAAATTGCGAATTACGATTGATGATGATGATGCTCAACCTGACTCGTCATGGGAGCATAAAATCTCACGCCATCTTGATTCTGTTTTGACGTATGGTCTTCATTTCACTCCAGAGTTTATTGATTCATTTTCTTCTGTACGTCGTAACCTTTTCTTTTCTGTCCTTAAGGACTACAGTCAAGCGCTTGTTTTGTTAAGGAATGTGACCTTTCCATTCCCACTTACGCCTTTTGGTGTGTATTGCTACAAAATTCTTTCTCACCACAAAGACTTGGGCTTTCTTGCTAATTGTTCGTGGTCAGAATATTTTATTTTATTCATGAACACCTGAATCTTTTTTGTAGTATCCTTGATTATTTGCTGTGTCTGGCATGGATCCGAATAGAAGGAGTGGCACAGGCTCTAAATATTCTTAGTTTTGTTTTATGCAATGGTACTGACGATATCCAGGCTTTGCCTAACTGTCGTGCTGAAGCCAAGATACATGTTTGATCACTTCCACAACTTTACACATAAGCTATGTACTGTGAGAATTTATTTGTAGGTATTTAGTTTTATAAACGCAGGTTATATCTGTGTTAGAGGTCTTTGGTTCGATTCGACAATACCATAGTCATTCGTCTTTCCACTTTTCTCCCCTACATAACATTCCTTCTTTCTTGTTTTTCTCTTTATAGAAATTGGACTGGCGTAAACGGATCATAACGTCAACACTAAAATACGGTTTTTTATGATCGTTTCGGCGTACATGGGTATTCCCTTCATCGAGACTATTATCGTTACACGGGATATCAATGTGTGCACACCTGGAATGCGAATAACAAACATATGTCAACATCAGACCCAAAAAAGAAGAAGATAAGAAGATACATTTGTGCATGTGTTAGTTTTCACGCCAAAAATTTCTGTTCAAAAAGTTACAACAACTTTCTCTCTTCCTTTTGCCCTTCTGTCCTGAAAATCGGTTTTTTAGTGTAGACGTTATGACCCGTGTATGCCAGCCCATTGCCTTCCCTTCTTCTTCCATCGCTTCCAAGCACAAAAACCGTGAAAGCCATCTCTTGCTCCAAGGCCGAACTCAGCGGAATTGGTCGACAGTTGGTGAAAAACCAACGTGTTGTCGTGTGTTGCACTCAAAATAGAAACAGTTCTTGCACAGCGACTGATCACCTTTTCGGCGGTATTTGCAATGATCCCGTTCTTTCTTAATTTGGGGCTTATCATGGTCTTACCATGTCCGGAGTCACAACAGGCTCATCGTAATAATAGGCTAATATATTATTCGAGCAAGTACCTTTCAAATAAAGTTGGCATAAGGATAATAATCTGTAGACTCCAAAAGGTCCTCTCCAAAAACTCCTTCAATGGAGTGAGCCTTCTCAAAATGGAGGATGGCTCATACACCCCAAACCACTTAGAACCCTTGAGGTGCTTGCTGAGCGAGCACTTCTAAGTCAATTCTCCAGACCACTTATCCCCTGGATGCTGGGTACAAGCATAGGACCATCTCAGACCGTTATTCCCGGAGCCTTTCTGGGAAAATCTTCAACAGGGCAAGGTTAAATGTTCAGTGGCGTCTTTTCAACAATACCAATCCCTGCGAGAAGATGGAATTTTCTCGGCACTCGATCTGATTCGCGACAACCTGGTCTGTCTCTTTAAAGCCAGCTTCAATTGGGGATACATTCCAACAATCTAGAGTGAAGTCGTTGTGGTTTTTATACCTAAACAGGGCAACAGGCTCCTGGAGCTGCCTAAATCGTATGGACCTATCAGCTTGACCTCTTAACCATATGGAAATATGGCGCCATAACTGCCTGGAGACTCCAGATTGCATTGAACTGGCCCTATACAGCCGAAGGATATATAGATATCCTTAATAGAAAATTTAGAATAAATTGTACATAAACGGAGTAAAATCGATTGGACCGCAACAGATGACCAGAAAGGAGTGGGGGTGCAAAAATGTGTGTTTGGGGTGAAATGCGGTTTTTTAAGATTTATGGGAAAAGTAGACCTCCTATCGAAAAAATATAAAAGTTGTAGATAATTAAAAAATGTATAACTTGCATTCAAACGATTTTACAACATAACGTAAAAAAATCGAGAAAAACGCTAAAAACCGATTTTTTCATTTATCATTTTTATCTTTCACAAAAATGATTCGATTTTAATGAAATTTGGTGAAAACGTACATTTTCCATTTTACTATTACGTCAGACTGGAAGCCTTCCCATTTGCCTCTGGTGGTGGATGTTGATATTAAACCCTGGTCTGGCGTTTAGTTTCGATCTCATTTATTCAAATGGGTATTCTATCAAATAATCCTGCCGTACAGAGCGCAGTGTATTGCTGTGCCTAAATGTTTCCCCGATCCAGCAATCCATTTCCTTCGGTAGGGTATATGCGCAAAGCGTCCTTTACCGAGAGTTATGCAGTTTTTGGGCTTGGCCTAGTCGGGATGTGTTATATTCACTGGCGTGCCTTCATATGCCAGCGTTGGTCTAAGCACTGGTGCGTATGTCGATTCAAGTCGTTTTTCTTGTCGAAGATCTGCTTACTGGGATAGAAAATTATGCAGGCTTTTTTTGCCCTCTCTGAGTCTCAAATTCTGCTTGGGTTCAAAATAAGACCCACTCTCTAAAAGTGATCCAGTGAAAATTTTAGTGGTTCAACCACTAAACAATAATTTCACTGGAAAACTAGTTAATTCGAGTCTGCTTACTGATTGAACCAGTGAAAACTTCTCTCTAAAATGAATTAGTAAAAATTTCACTGGTTCAACCAGTGGATTATAATTTCACCAGGAAAAAATACATGCGACTCATATTCTAGGCAATTATCTTTATGACTGTAAAGGGTTCCATTTAGCATACTCAATAAACTGGCTCTTGTTTGTTTACGGTGGGCAAGCAACATTTCAATGCTTCTTAGGGTGCATTCACGTACAAAGCTGGCAACAAGCGCCTTGTGACTTGCACCTTGTTCCAGGCGCTTACAAAAACTTATGTATTTCACGATAAACGCTGGAAAAAACTACAAGTGACGATGAGCTATTTTGAATTGAAAATGTAGCTTTGAATCTATTACGAAAAAGGCAACGTGTGGATGAAACTAACCACGAAAGAAGAAGATTAGGAGAATACCACCATCTATTTCCTCAATTGAAATCCGATAAAGTTAGATTTTTCTCTTGTGTGCGAATGGAGTTGAGCAAGTTTAACTACATTCTCTCAAAAGTCAAAGGAGTATTAACGAAGAACTGGGGAAACTGGCACAAGCAACCAATATATTCGGAAGAGCGCAATTTATTTTATTTTATGTAATTATAATCTTTTGTCCCAAATGGCTCTTCTTCGAAATATACAACTATTATTAATTCTTCGGCATCTACCATTTTCTTAATACAAACAAAACTTTTAGATGCAAATAAAAACCATAGAAATTCACTACTAAACATATGCACTTTGGTGTCCGCCAGCTTAATAAGGGCTGAAAATAATGTTTCACTCATTCTTGTTTGCCGGTGGAAACTTGCAGCAATCGCTTGCATGTCCGCAAAAGCGCTTTCTTTGAACGCACACGCTTGAAACAATGGAGACTTTTACTCGCGCCTGTAAGCGGCGATTGTTTGCCTGCGCTTGAAACAAGTTTTGTACGTGAACGCACCCTTAGATGGGGGGCCCGCTTGGGAAAACGACATTCGCGCTAGAAAAAAGTTTTTTTCTCTTTTTTACCGGTTCGTTTTTAGAGAGCAAATAATTGGCTGATTGTAATAGATTCAGTACTTTTCTATTATTTGTATGTATACTAAAATCAATTTTCATAAATTTTTAACATCAGATCTGGCTCGCATGGCACACAATCGTTGGACAACGCCATAACTAGCTAAAGACGTGAGGGGTTCGCCCCGGATATGTACAAGCCGATGCACAGTGGGTTAGATTAGGAAAAAAGTGGACAAAAATATAATGAGTTGTTCCGTATTCGAAATTTAGGTTTCAGGGGTTTTTCACATCGCTGATCACGAATCTGTAACGGTTTAGCCGCTAGGGCGTTTTGAAGTTTTTTTGTTAGAGTTTTACATATCACCCTGTATTTGTGTAAACGTATCACCTATTTTCATGAATAAGGTATCAGTATAGGCAGAATACTCCTATCTAAAACTGTAAAAGAGTTATGAGTCGTCAAAGTCAAAATTTTGGTTTGTTTAGCTAAAATTTCAACTTCAACTACCTTTTTCTCCAAAAAATACATAGTTAACCTATACTTTTTTTCCAAAATTGGAAAGCTTGAAGTATTTGCTACGGCCTTTACTTTTGAAGTTATAAGCAATTTTGAAGTTAAAATTGGCCTTATTTGGTACTTTTTTAGTACTTTTTCACCAATTTTAACATCGTATAAAATATGAATTCCAAGTTTGGCACCCAAATCTTTCGAATTCTCATTTCATAAAGTATTACCTACGAAATCACCTTAAAACTATCCCGGGGGGTAGTAGGGGTTAAACTATTTTTACAGTTTTTAAAAAAAACATTGTTTTCGTGGTTTTTGATCGTTCTTTTACGTTAGCATGGATTATTATTTAATAACGGTAAAAAACATAGAAATATTCTACATACCTTCAATATCACCCTCCATTGAACGGAATTAATATTACAGACTTAAATACAAACTTATTGGTAATTAACTTAGGAAATGTTTTTCGAGTCGAAGACACGCAAATGCACGTATGTCAAAAGTACCTAACTTCGGAATACCTTGGAGCCGCAGGCTTTAAAGCTACTCGCCCCATCTTTCGGTAAAACATGCCGGGGATCCCCTTCTTTAAGATAGTTTCTAGAAAACGTCATTTAAAAAAAAAATTGATGGGAATTTGGCCACTTTTTTTAGAATCTAGCCCACTGTGCGATGTGCCGCTTTGGTGCAATTATAGCTAGGTAAATAGGGCCATAGAAGTACCCCGAATGTTCTCAGTAGCTCCTCAACAACAAATCTCTGCAGGAATATGCATATAGGGGTAGAAATTACGTAAGCAAAGTCATAAGCTGCCCTCACAACGAAGTAGACACTCGCCTAATAAAAGTTCACATACATTTTGGCATTAGTTGAAGTGAGTGTATTAAAACTGGTATTTTCTGTTTACCATCCCAGTAATTAAAAGGCATTCTGCATATGGAAAATTCTCTCAAAGGCAGACTGCTTTGTCGCAAACTGAGCAGATATGGAGAGAACAACTAAATTCAATGCGGACATTCCGCCGGGGAAGAAAAAAAAGCACAAAATTTTAGCAATTGCTCAATAATGTAAACTGAGGTTTTATTCAACAAATTAAATATGTTTAAATGAAACTCACATTTATGCTGTTAATTTTATAATCGATAAAATATTTAAGCTTTAATCCATGTCACAACATTCCACAAATAATTGCAAACAAATTGGGTCAAGATTAAGCAAGAATTTTAAAAAGAGCAATTAAAGCGAAAAAAACTGAATTCATGCATTACTTAGTCAATGTGATTTAAAAACAAACATACAAAATAGTTTTTCTTTATAATCCACTACTGACCCAGTAAAAAATGCAGCAAAAACGGAACAGCACTCGCGATACTTACTTCTCTTAAATAATTCAGGTGTTGAATTAATCGACAAATACCTTTAATTCCACCTTGTTCTAATTTCTATAAAATCGAGCATAAATTCAAAATATTTTTCATAGTTTCTGTTTTTTCATTGTTTATTAATGAATGCCCCAGGGTTACAGATAATCATCCTGGATATAGCAACAAAAAAACTTCGAGGTTCCGAGGATCAAGCAGATGTTTTTCTAGGACTAAATTCCTAGTAAAAACTGACCCAAGGATGCCCCGGTGTAATTTTTTAATATTATCAAATTAGAGTATCTGCCATCATCTGGATACATTAAAAGGGTTCCTTGATGCCAACATGAAAAGGTAATAAATGGCTTTATTACGCCCCCAATGACGCTTGAGGGGCTTAAATTAGGGTGCGCCTGCGTGGTGATAAATTTTATCGCCTGGTCCAGCTGCATTGGCTCATAAGTCACATCAGCAGGATATTTTTATTATGGCCTTGTGTGCATGTGCTAACGAAATCATCTTTCAATTTTATTTGAATAATTAGTCTGGATGGAAATTTTAGGAATTGAAAATTGATATTTTAGAAATAATTGGGACGAGAGAAATTGAAAATATTTAATAGGGTATATTGGAGCACATTGGTTGAGGTGTGGTGTTTCTGTTTATAATGTTAAATCAACCCGGAGATTAAAGAAGATTTACCAGATGGATTCTTCAAATAAATATTTGAAAGTTCTTCCAATTGAAGAGTCCGGACCTGAAAAAAGGGATGGTTAGGTGCCGATTGGCAAAGACTAAAACAAGTCTGTAGGAAGCTTTTTCTACTCGTTTATTAAAATTCCAAAATTCCCTATAAGTGTAAATAAAGCCGAAAAAGCGAAATAGCGGAAATGATTGTGTACAGGCTGAAATTTGGCAGAGGGGTTATTAATAAGGGGTTAATAAAGTCTACCGATTTTCTACTCCGGGAAATCCACTTTTTAGGGGTTTTAGGGTCAAAATATCAGTTTTTTGCAAATACATCTTAAACGGTATTTCTTATCATAAAATAGTGTTTACAAAGTTTGTAGATTATGCGATTATCTACAAAAAAAGATATTATACATTTTCCGGTACGAATTGCCATTTATGAGATATCGCCGTTTTAAGGATTTAAAATACTCATATGCACTCATTTGCGACTTATACAGGGTGGATCCGTTAAGTTTACAAAGCGGCCGGCTGTGGATAGGTTTTGGATAGACGAACAAAAAATCGTATTGAAGGGGGTGGGTAAATCGTAACGGTTTAACCGCGAGTTCCAGAGTAATGAGTCATCAAAGTCAAAATTTTGTTTTTTTAACAAAAATATCAATTAAAACCACGTTTTTCTCCAAAAAATACGTAGTTAACCAATTGAAAAATTGGAAAGCTTGGACAATTTCCTATCCTACGGCTATTATTTTTGGAGTTATAAACAATTTTGTTGCTAAAACGCTCATATACAAGTAGGACATTATTTTTAACCCGGGACATTTAAAAAGGCCTCAGTACAATTTACTATGGTGTAAGGGCAAATGTACTACCTCATGTAAGTCCGACTCAACCTCTGCTGTCTTCTCCGCCATCCATGCTAGCTTACCTATGTCCTAATCCATGTTTGTTGCCAAAATCGTGTAACACTGAGTGTTATCTTCAGTTATGCCATTTGTGTGAAACTGCGCTTCCAACTAGATAAATCACAAATCCGGACTTTTCTTCCAGAAAGTTAGAATTTATAATAATATTTTGGGAATATAAAATATATTGGACATTTTTAAGAAATAGAGTCAAACTATAAAAAAACTTTGATCGTGATACGTTCCAACATAATTGAGCCAAGCGTCCATAAAGGACGTCACAGTTTTTCAGAGGATTTTTGAATCCCCCCTCTCCTCATGTCACAAATGGTCACATTTTTTCAGACCCCCCCGCCAATGTCACGTCACAAAAGTAAAATTGAAAATTACAAATTGTTGCGGTTAATAACGTCATTAGCATGTGGTAAATAAATAGCCGTAAAAACAAATAGGATTCATAGCCATTAATAGAAACATTTATTTATGTACTGGAAAAAAAGGTAAAAGTGCAGTGAAATTCAAAATAGTGAAATTCAAACCGACATTTTTTGTGTAGTAAAAAATACATGAATTTTTTTCGAGTTTGGCATCGTTTCACCAGCAAAAATATGAATTTCTACCAATTTATTTCTCTCCGTGTAAATTTCGATAATTTATTCACAAAAATAGCGAAAATGGTTGATTTGGTACTTACAATTTGAAACAATAGGTATGTATATGTCGGTTCGCAGAAGACTAGATATTTTCTAGAGCTAAAGCTGTTAAATCATTGCAAAGAGAACGAAACATCGCGAATGATCAACAACACGAAAATGAGGCCCACGATATTTGGAGGTTGGAAATCGCTGAATAACTCGAGTTGTCAAACTAAACTATGTAGCCTATTAGGGTTTGAATTCAAATTATTACTCAACTGGAATTATTATTCCGGACGTCACATTTTCATGAACCCCCCCTGACACAAATGGTCACATTTTGCTAGACCCCCCCCTCAAGCCGTGACGTCCTTTATGGATGGCCCCCAAGCTAACAAACGTGTGAAACTAACATCCAGAACTCAACCTTTGACGTAGGTCGATTAAACTTCTAAATTCCACATCATTCCGAAAATAACCGACAGTTGGTGTCCATTGCGATAAAAATCATTTCAAAGCTGATTTAAAAAAGAATATTACCACCAGCCATCATCACCAGGTAAATTGCAATTAATTTTTTTTCCTAGATTTAAATTCCGCTTTCGCCGCTTACTATTCTACAAGAAAATCCTTCAACAGTCCCGCGCTAAACTGCTAAAACATTGTCCGCTTAACGCATACCAAACATCAATGGTGGTGACGCAGCAGGCAGAGTTCATCAGTTTATATTTATAAAAAAAAATTAATGGCAAACAATTAACCGGTCGAAGACGCTTTGAAGTTTTCCCAGATTCTTGCCGATTTGTATCTTTTTATTAACGACTATGGAACCGACGATTTGTTGTCATTTTGTCACGGTTACTACTATGGCAGCTACCTCTGCGCGAAAACGCATAAAAATAAAAATAATAGCAAAACATTTCAATCGATGAACAGAATTCCCATTTTGCAATAAACCTGTGAAGGCCCCATAGTCACCATTAAGGCTCGGCTGGTGATTCTGCGTAGGTGTGAAATTACAACCTTACCGATGCAAGGAAAGCATTAATATTTTTTTTTCACATTTTTTGTTCACTGTTTTTGAGATGCGCACGCATCCAAGACGGATCTGTAAGTTTGTATTCTTGGATCATGCCTTGTAATTCCCGGGGAGTTTCATTTGTTTGGCAAATGACTGCCACATTATGTTGTTGGTGAAAAATTAATGGTACACTTTTTTCGGGAAGGTTTAGTTCGGTGAACAGGAATTTATGAGACTCAGTAGGTAACCGTCGCATGGTTGATTAATTCTCAGTTTGTATAATTTTTCCCTGTCTAGTTTCTACAATAAATTGAGGATACTTCGTCTAAGGTTATTTTATAGAAGAAGGAAACAAGTTTCTTTAGACTCTTCAGTGTCATTGGTAACTAGTGTCATTGAGATTGGAAAATGCCAAAGTAAATTGCTCTCAATTAAAAAATTTTCTATAATAAAAAGTGCATGAAGGATTCTTGGTCTGCAAATGCCGACACAATTAGCTAGAAAAAGGGCTGCAGAGTAATGTGTAGAACAGACAAACAACAAACAAACAATTTTAATTAAAAATCAAGTGACATTTAATGATAGCGTATTTCAGTAAGTTACAAATACAAAGCAGTATTATTTTATAAATATTTGTGGCGATATTAAATATTAGACGTCATCTTTAGAATTGTATGCCATATCGACTATGAATGAAATACAACGTAAGTTTTAAAGTATATTTAACGTGTCTGTCAATTATCAGGTTTTGAGTCGTAAAGTTATTTTTATGAAATCATAAGGCAGTATTCATAACAGCTTACCTACATATATTCATATCCCAAATCTCCCTGGGAGCAGGGAAGTCTCGAAGGAGGAGACTCTGAGTCCTGTGCTGAAAGTCGAGTCGTGTCACGTGACAAGTCGTTTGAGTTGAATAAAGTGACGTTTCAGTCGAATTACGGCTTTCAGCACAGGGGTTTCAATCTCCCGCTGGCTCTAGTCTCACAATCGCACAGCAACTGCTCCGCTGTTTCGTTAGCTGCGCCGCAAAACCGACAGTTACAATCAAAGCTCTATTCTGTAATCTCCCCCTACTCTTGAAGGAAACTGAGGGATTTTAGAGAAAGGAGACAGTTCAGGACAGACTTTGATAACCCCTTTAGGATATAATAGCTAATAGGGTAGTTTGATTGTCCGAAAAAATAACGATGTTAGAGTTATTTGGACCTATATTAATACAAATCTGGGCAGCGTTTGGATGGCTCGAACCTCAGCCTGAAAAGCAGAGGGCGTGGTGCCAATGGCCAACAGTAGCAGATATGAAAAATTTTGAAGGTAAGTGACGGATTTGACTACCTCAGTACGCAAGTTCTCATTACATAAACATTGAGAGGAGCTCTTTCTCCCCAGCGCCGAATAGTGACTCAGATTTTTCAGATACATCCAGGCACAGTAATCAGACGTCATCTTTAAGAAATTTCATTCTTTTCTGTTGATAGTTGAAACTTCCGTGTCCTTTAGTTTGTGCCACAAGCCATCTGAGAGTTCCCTGTTGCATGTTCAGGATCTCCCTTTCCTTCGACACTCGTCAGAATAATCACCACCTTAGCTTGTCTGCACGTATTTACAGCATCACACAATTTTTGATGTTCCTCGGGAACCCATTTCTGCCGATGGTTCCTTGCCTGCCCTCTGCTAATAGCAGTGTATGGTTCTAGAACCTAGAACCTGTAGTCGACTCCTACTGTCGATAGTCCTCACTGCTGGATTTTACCTTTTTGAACACAGAGATGGCTAACCCTTTGATAGTTTCCAGGTTTGCGTTTTTCACCTTCTTTAAGAATAATTTTTTCTCCGGGTGGAGATGCACAAGTCCACTCTTCGCCGCCTCCTCAATCTTTAAGCCGTCCACTCTCCTGTCCATCTCAGACAATTAAAGGTCTTCTTCAGAATCTATGACGCAAATCCCTGTAAAGGGCATATTTCACTGGCTTATTGGTTTACCAACTCTGACTTTTTCGTTTTCATTGCTATATAAGCACCCTTGATTGGCACCGTCCCGTCATCTCACAAGACAATTTTGACAATGCTTGCTATAGCATTTTGGATCTAGATTTTAGAGGCGCAAACTTCCAACTATTGTATATAAGACGTTAATTTGGCTAGTACTTATGCCTATATCAATATCAATCGCGGCCAATGAGCGAGAAAGAAGAAGACATGATTAACAGATTCGAGTGGAAAGGGTTCAGAAGAATATATGACTCAGTAAGGGCAATACCACGCGTTGTATCAAATGTATAAGGATAGGAGTATAACCAAACTTGTGACAATCAGCAGGGCGCCTTGAATGAAGGAAAAAAACAGGCCGGTCTGCAAGGAGATATCTATTAGAATCAATTTAACAGACCAAGCGCACATAAAAATATGGAAAGAAGACCAAGCGACAGAGATTCGTGGATAGAGCTGGAGAAGAGGTCAAGGCCTACCTTATGTACCACCAATATATTATGGTAATGACATCCATTGTGCTTCGCGTCGTCGGCCCAAAAAACAAATCACGAAATTATGGTCATTTTCATAAACGCATGACTGCAGTCATTTGCAAATATTCAGCAATTAAAAGTCGGTAGCTGACTGCAATCTTGCGTTTATGGAAAGGCCCTATATGTTACGAATATATCTTATCGAAATTTTTTGAACTGCATATAAATTTCTCAAGCCTCGAGAGTATTCCTTCTCTACAAAGAATAAGACCTCCTCAATCAGGCGAGCATCTAGTCATCATTAATGATGCGAATATAGTTAGCTTTCTTTATTTCCAGAAGAATTAAAAAAAATCTGGACATCGTGACGTGAGACCATAACACATCATCACAAGTTTTCTAATTCAAAAATTTCAACTCTTCCGCATTCTTACGATTAATTGTAAACTCCAATCGTTTTGTTCAATATTAATCTCCTCCCTTTTGTAAAGTCGATAATATCCATAAAAAAGTTTCTCTTGATTTCTAACAAACCGCATCTTTACTAAAATTTTAATTAAAATATCAACGTCCTCCATTGAAAACCACTTAAGTCAAAGCCATAGGTCCATTCAATCTCTCTCTGGGAAGGCACTATCTCCGTGTGGACAAGTGCTGAAAGTGGTCAAAATGTCTAAACTTCAATTTAGTAAAATTGAAATTCGTAAGAAGTGCTTTTTTCCTTAATAAATTTCTACCCAGGTGTAGGAGCATTTATGGGTCGTAAAATGATGCCGAGACCATTGGACGGAGGCTCTCTCACAGTGGTTTTGATGTCCCATTCATTAGGCATTAATATCTGTCAAGTGTGACATCGTTTTGCCTAGGCACACCAGGCTATTTGCTGATTGTACGCTCGTTGTCTGTGGAAATGATAGTATCTAGCGTATATTTATATGAACAAAATGTCTAAACGTAATTTATCTTTGTACTTGGAGCAAAAATCGCATTTTTATAGTGCATTTGTGGCCATGTTTCGATGGAGAGTTGCAATCAAGACAAAAAGGGTTCTTTTTCATAGCTTCGTTGATGGTGAGAAAAGAAAACATCTTTGGAATGTTAATTTTATTTTGGATTGTGATTTTTTTGTAATAAAAAATCGACCTTGACTGAAATTCCAAAGTTATTTTAATATTTAAGAATTACTTCGGTTTGTTAGTATAATTCTAAAAAGAACGACACTTTCAGTAGAGAACATCAGAAAAATGACAGTCGGTGTATTCGATACCAAATGGATCTTGCTAACTTTCCAGTTTATAGGGAATGATATGGACTTTTAGTTAACTTAAACATTCAATAGTCAAAAAATATTATTACATCCAAAAAAAAAAAAAATAAAAGGATTATAATAATTTAAGTTTTAAAAATTGGCCTTTTGACGATGATGGATAGTATAGGCTTCGAGTCACGTGCTGAGTGAGTGTGACTTCAGACGGATATTGTCCATTATCAGACTTAAAATTTCAGGCATGAAGGGTTTCTTTCCTACTAATTCCCGAGTAAAAATAAAAAATGGCCTTATAAAGGGCGAACACCGGCCGCTTGGCTTTTTAAGGGGCATATGATGGCCGTAGAGTTTTTAACCATTTTTAATGGGAGCACATACGGCCTTACGACGGCCAAATTTGACCAAAAGATTTAAAACGCCAAGTACTGAGCTGTAGAAACGGGCATTCGACGGGAAATTTGAGCCAAAAAAAGAATCTGCACCAAATGTATTGTTGAATGTGTTTTATGGGAAGTTCATCATTTTCGTTATGTACAATGGTTCTTTCGATTTGTCCTACTTAAAGATATCGATGCACAAGAGAAACGAGCTCGCCAGTCGTCGGTTTGTTGTACGTGAAGTGTGTGGTGCGTGTTGATTTATATTTTAGTGGGAAATTTTTTATTTAACGGCTTGAAAAAAAACACAACCGAAAAAAAATCAAACATTTAATTGCAGTAAAATATATTTTCTTATAGGAGGGCGAATATCCACGTTGCTGCCACTGTACCACCGTCGTATACCCGTAATAGCAACCATACGGCCGCCGTACCACCATCGTACGGCGGCCGTATGGTTGCTATTACCGTTATTGGAACTGTAAGGTCGTTATATCACCGTCAATCGCCCCCTGTATGGCCGTACTGTCCTGCAACGAGCCTTCTGTTAACCGCCAGATGGCCGAGGACTGTTTCAATCACAGTCGGCATTTGCCCGTTCTAAGGCCTTTTATTTTTACTCGGGAACCCATTATATTTCCGCTTGACCATCTTTTCAAAAAACGTTGCTGATCGATTCTGAACCGATTTCTTAGAGAGTTTCAGGATACACTATGTTCAATGTTCGTTCATTTGGAGCTAGGGTGTGAAGATATTCAGATTTTCCAATTCTTGAACAACCTACATACAGCTGACCATAGGGAAAACGCGGTTTAATAAGATCGAGATCAATAGAATTTTTTTTCTACATCATTTGTTTACAAACTGATTGATTTACAAACATGTTGTATTTAGTGGTCACAATCGGAATCGGAATATACATAATTGATAGAATGCGACCATGCGATGTTGGCGCGGCCATTTTCAATTTATAAGTTCTGATCATCCTTATTTTCGACCTTACCGAATTTAATTGGAATCGGAACACAATTGGTAAATTTGTAGGCCATAGTGGCGCCGCCATTTTGAATTTATTTAATTCGTTTTATTTGCGACCTTAGAAACCTCTAGATACACACTTTCAGTGAAATTGGAACACAATTGGCAAATTCGGCCATATTTGCACGGCCATTTTGAATTTCCAGCGCGGCCATTTTGAAATTCGAAAATCGGGCTTCGAGGTTCATCATGGGACGCCTCCAGGGACCTTCATGCAAAGTTTCGTAGCCCTACGAGAACCGGCGCGCTTGCAATAGTGCACACATACATACCGGCATACATACAGAAACTTTCTTTCTCGTGTTCCCGTATTTCCCGAGTTTCCCGTGTTTCTCGTGTTTCGCGCGTTTTCCGTATTTCCCAAGTTCCCTGTGTTTACCGTGTTTTTGTTAAATACTAGTTAGGAGGATGTTGAAGGAGATGGCGATAAACCTCAAACGCAGGCAGTCTTGGATGTTTTAGCACTGCAAATCTCAGCGTGTTTTATTTCAAAACGCTTAAAACGTTTTATTTTGACGTCACCAATTTTATTAACATTTTAGACATTTTTTAAACACTTTTAAGCGTTTTAAAAGTGTCGACAATGTTAATCAAATGGGTGACGTCAAAATAAAACGTTTTAGGCGTTTTGAAATAAAACACTTTTAAAAGCTCAGATTTGCACTGAGGAACTTGGAAAAACAGATTGTCTAAGGTTGCTCTAATGTACATACTGACAACGGCGATTCACTCACATACAAAAAGCTCGACTGTGGGACGATCTTTCACAATCAGTATTTCCAAACCGCTACAACATCCAGGAGTTTTAACCAAGAGCTCATAGCTATCTTTTTTTAGCACGTAGTGGACTCTCTCTCTAACTCATCTGTCTTTTCCTCTCCTTCGAACAAAGCTTACTATCAAACAATACAATAATGTTGTTCACGTTGTTCACGATTTCCAATACAAAGGGTGATTCCTGAGCTTTATAATTGGCAAAAGTATGTGCTAAATAATGTTCCTCTGAAAGAAAACTTGGTCGAAACTAGTCGTATTCTACTGATTACACTCTATACGAGCCAATTGCTTAGGTGGGTTGAATTTTTAAACCAGAAATATGAATTGAAACAATAATTGATAACAAACACCAGTGAATTTTGGAAAAAAACAACGATAGTTATAGGGTACCATCGCATGTCTCTCTTTACTTTTAGATTCACATCAAGATTACGGAGAAAAAATTGAAACTTCGAAAAATTCCAAGACAATTCTGGATGCGTTTATCTTATCGATCGTGCCGATTTTTATTTCGGGAAAGTTGTGACTAAAATCATCCAGTCATTAAAAATTAAGGCAATATCAATAATGTTGTGAATACTTAAATAATGTTTTCTTTTAATAAAGGACATTCATTCTCCACATACGCAGAATTTTATACCTACTCAAAAAATTCATGAGTCTCACATAACTCATGCAAAAAACATTTCCGCCATCCCAAAGTACAACTCATCTCCCGTTCAACAAATCTTCCCAGCATCACCTGTCACTAAATTGTTTATTGGTTGAGCCGAAAAATAATTTTCATGATTATAAAAAAAAGTGATCAAAAACCATATTTCCGACGACGAAAACCTTTTCTGCTTGTTTCCTTAACCCAAAAATCCGAGAGGCCCAACCACCATCAGAGATCTTATCACTTTCGCGCTAAGGAAAAATTTCTCGCTGGTGGTCGTAAAACTTTAATTAGATCGTGGAGATAGAGGCCGACTCCTCTCCGAATGCAGTTTTTCTTAAATCTTTCTCTTAAGACAAATTTTATGCAAATTCTTGGGCTCCTTCATCTTCTCAAGCAGTCAGTGATCTCCGATGCTGATATTTGGCCGAAATATTCTCGGTGATTAAAAAATTAACAGCTTGTTCTTATTATGGAAGATGACAAGTTATCCGGTAATTTATTAATTTCGCCAGGGTAGTGTCACTTTGGCTGTTTCTGAGACGCTCGTTTGCATAATTTTTGGTGAGGAGATATTTGTTTATGGTGCGTAGAAAGACAGGTGAACTTTGGAGTATGCTTCGGTTTGTATTTGGGAACAGATGCTATTTCGTGACAGATTCTATATAGGATCAGGTTATGTGACTAGAAAATCAAATATACGTGAATCTTTTTTATTAGACCAATCCATATGTGAAATGGGGATTCAAAAATTGTTGACATGCACTAAGCATTCACCAGAAAGATCGTTCAAGAAAAAAATACGAGTTTCACGCAAGTAATTGGCGATGCCTGCGCAACTTTATAAAAGTGTTTTCTTACTTACTTATTCAATTCTCAACATAGATCAGGTCTTAGCCTCCACCCAGTGCCGGCGCTTGGGATTTTTGCGTCCGGGGCAGTATGCCATATTGCGCCCCCTCAGCTCTTCATTTTTTGATCGCAGTGAAGGATAATGGAAAAAGACACAAACACTCGGTGGATGGGAGAAATGGAGAAATTGAAGTTTATATCAGCAGCCAACAGCAATTCACAATACAGAGTCATCGGAGCAATTTTTTTCTTTGTGTGAGTTGATATGGTGCTTTTTACAGAATTTTCAAAAAGTGCTCCAGCGTAGTATAAATTAATCAGAGATTTTTCTCCTAATTTTTTACTTCGGATTCTTGAAGACGAAGGTCTGTTCCTTCACTTTTTGAGTAAAATGTCGAGTAAAATTTCTTGAGTAGAATTATATAAAAATCTCAAAGCTAAAATCTCGGGTAAGCATGAGGAGAAGTAAAGTGAGAAAGTACAGGGACAGGAATTGGGTAAATTTGTGTAATTTCTTGCGCCCGCGTAATTTTATCGAGAAAATACCCTGGAAAATAAATCGTGGTAATAAAAACGAATTCCTTTAATAGATGAACATGAAGTCACGGGATAAACATTTTTTTTAAAGTTTTAAATAAAAAATCTTAATTTCTAAAATTGCGCCCCGTCCAATTGCGCCCGGTGGAAGTGCACCATTTGCACCTATGAAAGCGCCGCTCCTGCCTCCACCAGTCCCAGTTCTGAGTCAATGTCATCCAGTGTGGCAACCCTAAGCTCTAGACGTCCTTCTCTACGATTACGTTCGAACGAAGGTTTGGTAAAACTCGCTGTCGCATCCCCAGGGCAGTTCCAGAGCCTTCCTATCCTGTTTGTGAGTTCAAGTGAGAGGTATAGGCAAAAGCTTTGAGTGAGTTCTGAGTTCGTGTGAGAGGTATAAACAAGAACTTTACAAGAGAGAAAAGCCGACTGTTGCATATCACTGCTCTAAAACCTACCGAAAAAGACTTCCTTAATAGTTTCCTTTTTAGTTACCCGAGCTATGTTTCCAACCTTAGGGATCTTGTCATTTTAGAGTGTTTGCTACCGCCCTCCCTTATATAAGAAACCCACTATTATCCGAAGGATTTCCCTCTGTAATACTGCTCAGAAGTCAGCGTGATTTTCGGTAAGTATCCCAGCCTCGGATCCGTTTGTGAGTACCGACCATTTCAAAATGATGCTCCACTTTATTCATTCTGGGAAGAATGTTAGATTACGTTGCAGGCGAGGCCATAACAAGGTTTTCTTTCATTGTTGAATACTCGCAGATTCCGTGCCGCCCACCCAATTAGGGTAAAAGGGTCCTCTACATACTATACATATATTTTCTTTCAATGATATTGATGTTGTTTCTCATCCAAACAAATCTCGGATCACTTTTTCCAGCGATAGCTTGAAGAGCAAGTAGTGTAGACTTGGATATATTTCCCATTATTTGGACACTGTTCCGAATATCTTTATTTGCCTTATCACATTATTTATAGTCTACTTATTAAACACATAATTATGTCAGTTTATTGGGGATGCTGAATTCTCTCGTTTGTGAAGGTCCACTTTGAATATGCTATCATATACGGCCTTAAAGTATATGATGGAGTTTTGAAGCTTGGAATGAATTTTGAAACTTTTGACATTATTCCAGGCCTCATGGTTGTTTATTTGCTGGTATGAAGCTACACTGATATTCCCCTACTCTCTAAAAAGGAACTATTCATTGGTTTCCAGAGAAAATTCGCTGGTTGAACCATTGCTTAGTCAACTAATAGGAAAAGAGTGAAATTTCACTGGTTGAACCAGTGAAATTCACGTGAAAAAAACCTTTTTCTAGCGCAAGTGTCGTTTTTCCAAGCGGGCACCCATCTAAGCACTGAAATGCTGCTTGCACGCCGTAAACAAACGGGAGCCGGTTTATTGAGTATGCTAAATGAAGATAATTGCCTAGACCCTAGATATGAGTTACTGGTTGAACCAGTGAAATTTTTACTAATTAATTTTTAGAGAGAACTTTTCACTGGTTCAATCAGTAAACAGGGTCGAATTAACCGGTTTTCCAGTGAAATTATTGTTTACTGGTTGAACCAGTAAAATATTCACTGGTTCATTTTTAGAGAGTATGAAGTTTTTATCGTATATACTTTGATATAGCGCCGTCTTCCATATTTCACTAACTCCGTTAGGGATATTCTCTGCACCTGAGGCCTTGTTGTTTTTGAGACTTGAATAGAAACAGTGATTTTGAGTTTCCCTTCTTTTATGGTGAGGACCATACCATGGACCCTCCTATAAAAATCCCTGTAGTGCGAGCTTTACTTTTTGCTCCAGTTCTCCAGTAAGATTTTTCCCCAAGGTTTCTTTTTTCTATCTGTAATCTATTTTTTCCTCTCTTCTGAGTTCTTGAGATTTCTCTTTGTATCGCTGTGTTCTGCTGGGTACACAGAATTCTTAAGTTTAACCAACAACGTGCATTCAACAACGGAGCAGACCTTCCGTTAATGGAATCAGAAATACTACTAGATTTTTAATCGATATCAAACTCTCGTCGATGCTAGGACGAATACAAATTTTTCTGGCCACTTCGTTGCATAGTACAGACAGATATGTATATTGAGTCGGGTCTGATTTGCAGATAGAACGCTTTTCTGTGAGGCAGTGAATTCTCAGAGCATCAAATGCTACTTGAAGATATCTCTATGAATCGTTTTTCATTGGAGTTAATGTTCTCATGCATGCTGTGGGTGCCAATGTACTGCCTGCATAAGTGCTCCACTCTTACTTAGGCGTTTTTATCACCCATGGTGATTTCTAGTTCATACCTAGGGCAGGCGTTAAGTTCTTTTTTAAGGACTTCAAGAAGTACTTCTTCTTTTTCTTTTTTTATATTTAGGAGTTGAATACATTTAGCTTAACAAAATGATATGATTACGTATTAATGTTTCGACCTAATTAAAAGCAGAACTAATTAATGGGTTCAAGTTTTTTATTACAAACTTTGCTTTAAGACCCGAAAGAGAACAGGTACTGAAGATCTTCGTTTCGTCCAAGCACTCCCAGACCATACCGCCGAAATCACTATCGGAGACAAAACAGTGGTGGCAGCGGTGGGATCTATACCATAGAATATACTATACAACTGTAGCCTCTCTGCAATGGAATTAGAGTACGGTCATTTGAGTACGGTGATTTTCCAGCATGGCAACCCTCGATTACATGTCGATAAACCGTCCCAAGAAATGATAGAGAAGTTCGGATGGAAGACTTAATCCCACGCGTTATATTGATCACACATTGCTCCTTTTGAAATCTATTTGTTTCGGTCCATGCAGAACCACTTTTTTGTCAAACACTTCAGTTCTTTTGAAGGTATCAGAAAATAATTTGATTCCTGGATAGTCTCAAAGGAAGGAATCAGTCTTTTACCATAAAAATGAGAAAAAATACCGCTAACAATAGAAGTTCGTCTTTGGTATTAGCATATTTGTCTCATTTATCGCAAGAGATAATAACGATTGAGTTACAGTCGTCTCAAAAATATAATAGAAAATTCAAACGGTGCAAACGTGTAAAATTGATCATAAAATTCGTTTATTCTACTTATAATAAAATAGAAGTCCTGAGCTAAATTTTATTGAATTCAACAAGCCCGGAAATTTTCACATGAATACATTCACATTTTGAATAATTTATTACAGAAAATATATAAACATTACTCGTCCGCAAAAATCATAAACAATTTCGCCAATAATAATTCTACTCTCTCCGAATACATCTTCATTTCACATCACTTAGCATCGAACAAAAGCCATTAACCATCTTTGGTATTAGACAGTTGAAGTCGCCTAATCCTAAACCCCTCTGAACAGGTAAAACTCGAACTGCAACTTTCTCGAGTCAAATCGTCCACATTATACTGGCGCATCTTCGCTATGGAATGCGCTGTACAGGTATCAACTTCGTCTCATCTATCTTCGAAGTATCACCTTTAAAACTTGAACCTTTCTGGCTCCGCCAACTATCTGCAATGTGCTCATCATGTGCACTTTTAGGCCAAACTCAACTTACTAGAGAAGCTCACCTGGGGGATACCTGACCAATGACCATCGATGACTGCGTCAATCAAGTAGTTTCTGAATTTGGTCATTAATTAAGTCCTTCTCAAACGTGAGTGACTCATCATCTCTCGGGAGTGCGACTAAAATATTGCACGAGTCATAAAGTTCATTTTGTTCATTTTTTTGTTGAACTACAGCGTTCACACGGATCCCCGCGATGTTGACGACATCTTTTTGTCTGCGGTTTTTCGATGTTGATTTTGATGATAAAAAAAATCAAAAAGCAAAAAATAATATTAAATTTATCCGCGATTTTTGTGAATTTCGGAACCGCAGTAATAAATGGCGACAAGCTTGTCGCTGGATGAATTTAATCTGAAATTGGATAATGACCGGGACCTTAAATGTCGGGATCTGAAACGTATCAAAGTGGAAATTAATTTTATTGGAGCGGAAGTTGAGTTATTTATCGATTTTTGGTTGGATGAGCGCTTCAACGGGCGCAAGATTCAGTTGCATAATTAATTCTGATTGAATTAAGGCTTTTGATGTTTATTTAAGAGCTGATCCGGCACGGCAGCGTTGGGAATTCTTTCTCCAGTGATTTTTATTGAGATTGAGCGTGATTTATGGAGAGTAGTGTATTGTAATTAAGGTTTTTGTGGGGAAATGGCATTTTTTTTATATTTATATTTATAATTTTTAGCAGGCAATTAAGGCTTAATATCACATGTCAGTGGGATATTTGTAATTTGTCATTAATTCCAAACATATCACTTACAATGTACACGTGCTTGATTGGCATTAATTATTTTAAATATAAGACATTAAAGTAGATTGGCTAAAAGTACATCGATATCCATTGGAAGAACACCCATACCTATACAAGATGCTTTCACCCTGATTAAGCAGTGGCACGAAAAGTGGGCTGCGCATCAATGAAAGCAATTCGAATAACGTGGTGGTCCCGTACGCGACACGACCTAACATGGATCAAACAATCAAGCTAGTGTAGCATGGATGTATTATAATCCCTTATAGTAGGGTAGCTGGCACTTGAAAAAATCGTGTCGCCCCAACCTTCTGCCGTTTGGTATATAAGCTTTTGAAGTAATTTTAAGCATTTTTTATAATATGACATTTTTGCGGGAAGTGGACCCATTTCGAGTTAGGGGTTTTTGGGGGGTAAAAAGGGGGTTAAAATTGAAAAAAATTTCTGCCGCTTCGTATGTAGGTTCTTTTAGGGCTAAATAACCGTTAAATACTAGTGGCAGACATTTTTGACCATTTGGACCCTCCCCAAGCCACCCCTAGCTGAAGTTGCCATTTTTCTCCCCACACCCTAGCAAATAGTCAAAAATTTCTGCCACTAGTATTTAACGGTTATTTAGCCCTAAAAGAACCTACATACGAAGCGGCAGAAATTTTTTTCAATTTTAACCCCCTTTTTACCCCCCAAAAACCCCTAACTCGAAATGGGTCCACTTCCCGCAAAAATGTCATATTATAAAAAATGCTTAAAATTACTTCAAAAGCTTATATACCAAACGGCAGAAGGTTGGGGCGACACGATTTTTTCAAGTGCCAGTTCCCCTACTATTACCTAACTTCGGCCAGTAATAGCAGCCTACAACAACATTAAGCCAGAAATATACCCTCAGCTGCTATATACTGGCATAGTTTATTAAAGCGTGTGCAAGCTCTTCTAATTCAACCATCTTATCATGACGTCCAAGCTACGCCTGTATAATGGTCTTTTAATGTATGGTCTTCTTCTTGCAATGCCGGCGGATCTTGTTGAGCCCTGGTAGGTAGTTCGACAAGCACACCCCCTCCTCCAAAACTGTTAGTTGATAACAACCTTTCCTAAACATGAAAGAAGATAGGTCACATCATTGTCAATCGGAAGATGGGCTGACGGTGTACTGAACAATACGTAGTGTCCTGGGACCTCTCCTGTTGATCGCAATGTATAATGATGTGTTTAAGCTACGCCTCGACGAGATCAAATTATGCTCGAACGAAGCTATCTGAGATATTAAAGCGTGGCCTGAAAGCGCTGGTTTGCCGTTTGCTGAGCACAAAACTTTAACTGTGCTGATCATCAACCTGGGAAACCTATTATCCGTAAGGATCAAGGTATGGGAACAGATCATTCACTCACAGTCCGCCCTAAGGTAGATGATTGACCAGAGGCTTAATTTTAAAACTCACTTGGAGGGCATGGCGGATAAAGCTTCCACCTGCAGCATTTCCAAGAATCCGTCGCCTTCTCATGGCTAGGGTGGTTAGCTCAGTCTAGCTTAATGCAGTGCCAGTGTGGGCAGCAGCGTTGAACAAGATGGCTAATAGCAGAAAATGGAGGGCCGCATACAGACTAAAACTGGAAACAGACACAAGCGTGCGTACAGTGCGTGCGGTGCATGCGGCGATTTTTTGCTGACAGTACTTGTGTGCTTGGGGTTTTTTTTTATGTTTGAGTTTTGGGTATTTGAGGCTATGGCGAATGCGGCAACGCGGAAAAGTTGGAAGTAGACCAACTTTTGTGCTGCGTAACTATATGTTAGTTTACATTTGTATGCTGCTATTTACACGAATGTCACAGAAAAGCTTGGATATCGCAATTTGTGTGCAAGGCGTGCACCGTAAATGTTTGTCGGCAAACACTAATAGTACAAAATGTCAAGTGAATAAGCGGTAATGAAACCCTAAAGTCCTGACCTTACACCTAGCGACTATTTCCTCTTCTTGTACTCTTAAAACACTGGCTTAGTGGACAACGGTTTGAAGACGACAAAGAACTCACTTTACAGCATAAGCCCCAATGATGAAAGTACATTACCTGAAGCACATGCTAGACCGGAAATATATCCATATTCGCTGACAAATCTTTCAAGATTATTGCATAACCAAGAACCATAGTCAGGTGTTTCTCATTGAAACAAAACAAAAAAAAAATAGGAAATACAAGTTCTTATCCCAACACCTCAAGGCATCATTTAACCCCTTGATTGTGTGGCTGCAGAAGTCATCAAACTCCGCAGTTATAGCAATCAGCATTAGAATACCGACCATAAATGTTAATGAAAAGATCCGCCACCAGGCAAAATGATCCCTCAGATGACACTGCACAAGCCACACGATCACACCTTGATGGGAAACAAAAGAACTCACTGATTGCCTTAATGTCTTCTGCCGTAGATTTTTCCTGTCACCTGTCCATGGTTAACAGTCGTCTGCCGAAGGAGCAAGAATTCTTTTGCTAGGATGATAATAAAATTAAAAGAAAACGCCATAAAAAGGGAAAATTAATTTTTCTTCTAGCCATTTTTCGCTTAATGTCACTATGGGCAATGGCAGCTTTTGAAACTGATGAGACAATAATTGTTTGGGATTTTTATGCGTACCAAGATGGATGAATCGATACGATAAAAACGTTAATGGTGACAGACGTTGAAAGTGTACAGTAACAAATTTAAATTATGGGTGGAGAGAAAATTGTTTATGATATGTTTTTCATCTGGCTCATCAGCATTTGTGATAGATTTACGATAGTTACTTCAGAAAACAATCAGAGCTTTTGGTAATAAAGTAGCGCTCTTGCCATAAAAGAAGGGAATCGAGTGCGCATGTAGAATTGTGATTGGGAATATAAATGCGTTGGTTTTTTGCGTTTTTAAACAGACAAAGTTACGTTGGTCACTTGTGGGGACTTCAGACTCTCACTGCACATTTAAATAGCGATTTCGAAATTCTCTTGTTTTATGTCGCGGGCTCTATTTTATTATTTTCCAGGATATTAATATTCTATAAAAAATAACTCATATTTTTTATGTGGAAAAACTAAGCTTAGGAATCACTTCTTGTACTACAAGTCCGTAATATCGTTCAGGTCATCGTGCAATGTTTAGCAGAACGCTTAGTTCGAAGCGAAGTATAGAATAAAGGACAGATTATTCAGTTTTGGGGGCTGAGGCAAAAAAGGGTTATGAGCCTTACGTTAAAACTCTAGAATATTGTACAAGTTCGGGAAACTTACGGCAACAGTAGCTATGGTAGTAATTTATCAATTATCCAGACTTCATTAGCTGCGATCCATTGGTACATCACCAATAGAAAACGATTTTTGACAATTACCAGTCAAATGTATATGCCCAAAAACAAGACCAAGGGTCGTGGCGAGTAGCTAGCAGCAGTTTTGAGTAGTTTACCAATCCCAATGGATCGCAGCTATTAATTGTGTTAGTTAACATCACTCGAATCCTTCCTTGAGGATGTATGAATCATGGAATCAGCCCGAAAAAGTTACTAATTGAGTCCCCATTCGAAGGGCGGCTATCAGGGTCACATGCACATGGTATTTTCCCACACAAAATAGCACCGTACAAGAACATGGAGCCAGAAATAAGCGCTCGGCTACTAGAAATCAACAAACGTTATTAAAGCCTAACAAGACTCTTCAAAAGCAAGCATCTAATCATAACATCCAAACTTCTATTGTCTGTTGGTCTTAGCTGTACTCAAATACGGATTTGAAACTTAACTGCTCTTAAAGAAACTCTCTGACATCACCAGCGTTCCAGAAGAAAGCCCTTCGTTAAATATTTGGCTCCGTAGGTGTGGAAAGAACGATTGCAGAGACTTTAAAATTAAGAGATCTACTAGGGCTGTAGCTACATACATATATTTTGTCAAAAAAAAATATTGTTCGGTAGACTCCGATTAGCAAGGACATCAAGTTTAAACATTATCAGAAAATCCTTTGAGGTAGCCTGGACTGGACAGAAAAGTTAAACTGGATGATATCTACTTGCAATCGGAGTCGGTGAAGGGAGCTGTGCTGTGCTGCAAGAGGACCGGACCAGTTGTGAATTAATTGTACCGGGATGTTATACGCTCTCGGACCACCATACTAACCAAATGCTGTTGATCGTAGATTCTCCACAATTTTTGCTTTTCACTACTTTCGATCTTTGTTATGTCAATCGCAGTAAACTGATCATTTTCATCATTCGATCTGCTTAAACCCGAGCATTGCTTACAGGATGAATATGCAAATGAGTCCAAGTGACCCCATCATCCAGTACGGAAGACCCGACATAAGCGGATCTTTGGTACCCTATTATTACCTGGTTAAGACGGCGGGATGCCTTATTAGGGTTTCTTATAAAGGTGAAATCATAGCAATATTTTTGGAACTTTGCTGTCCTTCAATCATTCGAGAAATGATTGAAAATATTTGAAATTCATGTTCTTTTTCAAATATTTTACTTTGAATTTCATTTTTACATTTATTCATTTTTCCGCGATCATCGACGGACAAAAATCATTGTGCTATTGTGTTAGAAGAAGTATATCGATGTTTTTTCGTGTCGATATCTTCTGGTATGAAATCTATATACGGGTCATTCCACGTCAAATCGACCACTATTGAACCTGACCCTTTTTGATTTGGTTGCAACTTTGTAATTTCGTTCTACCCTATCAAAAACATTTTTCTAATTTTTTCAAATTTTTTTACCCGACCCAAAAAAAATTTGAAAATTTTTTCAAATAACCATAACTTATTCAAAAATTTACCTATCGATAGGTTTTTTTTTCAAAATTTTTGTTTTTTAATAACTTTCTAGAAAAAAATACGTAAAATTTTCAGACATCAAATTATATGAAATTTTTAATTTTTTTGTAAAAAACCGTTACTTTCTCCGACAAGTCCGACATTTTTAATTTTTTTTTGCCGTCATTTTATGCCAAATCATCGTGGAGTAAATTTTTTTTTAAATATAGTAGGTTTTTTATGTACTTTCAGGTGAGCATACGCAATACTTCGTTACTTTATTTAAAATGCTCATTTTAGGACTTTGAAAAAAATAAAAGATTTCAATTTTCAATTTTTTGCCTTTTACCAACTATGATACTATGATTCATTGCGTAGCATGGAATCAATTCGAATATTGAATTTTTCGTAATTTGAATGTTCTTCTTTAGATCATTAATTGTTTATGGCTTGCTTGCATACACTCGACTTTTCAAAAAATCCAACAAAAAAACTAATGGTGTTATTTCACTTGACCTTGGAGACCAATTGAAATCTGAATTTCGTGAAATTTAACTGAAAAAATCGCGAATTTTGCAATGATTATTTTTCAAAGAACGCATATTTTCATAATAAGTTTGAATAATGTAAACGGGTTGTGGCGTTGTGGTTTGAATAATGCAAACACGTCCATTTTTGGAATTGTACTACCTTCTACTAACTAAAGCAAAATGGCTTCATTTGGAAAGACGTCACTTGTAAACATTATATAGTGCTGACATCTAGGCGTCACATTAGGATGTCGCTTTATAATTATTATGTTATTTTACCAGTACAAAACAGTACAAAACGATAATTTTATATTTGTGTGTTTTAAGAGGGCTCGTAACTTAAAGTAATATTAAATGCAGTTTTGTGGAAATCTTTTGAATATCTATATTTATCTAATTTTATGTTCCCATAATAAGATATATGAAATAAATTTATCATGGCTCTAAAAACGAAGGTTTTAACTTCCTTAAGAAGTCACAAGTCCTCTAAAAATTTCCCATAGAAAATCTTCGATAATTAATCTGACCTAGATCAATTAAAAAATCAAAACTAATTAGAACATGAATACCTCCCCAACCACACTGCAATTGAAGGAGCAAGAAAACATCCCATTATCTTGAATTCAACCACATTTCAATTAAAATTTTCTCATTAAGGCAACTAAGTATAAATTTCTCACGTCAACCGCACCAGCAGCAGCAGCGGTAGCAGAAGATGAAAAAAATCAACAACAACAACAACTGGAAGTGGATCTTCTCAAAGAGCAGAAGACTGACTTCCTGAAGTGCAGTTCGATTGTATGACCTCGCGTCTAACCGATGCATATATGAGCGTCGAACCTTGCTAGCTTTGAGTGATTTACATCGACAACACTAGTCTCTAGTTTTCCAGAGAGGAATTAGAAATTGCAGTCCCATCAGCGAGCGGATAATTTATGGCTAAGACCTAGACTCTAGACTCGTCTATTCTTATAACATTGAAACACGGACTGGGCTGTACCTTGCAGCATTTTCCTAAGTCAGCACCAGAAAATCGTGTCATCCGGTTTTGACCGAATTCAAAGTGAATTTTTATACAACGACGTTTTATTGGCCGCTTTTTTCCCTGTTGAATTACGAATGAAAATATTTGGATTTTTATCAATCTCACGGACAATCTCAGAGGGGCACTTAAAGTGTGTCTTTAAGGCAGCCTGCAGCAGGGCGTGTTATCTATAAGAAAGGTCATTAACACGCCCGATAAATACCCGTAAACCCTTAACCGTGGGAATTTTAAATATTTCCAACGGTAACTGATTAAAGCTCGTCACATCTACGTACGTTATCGATTTTATTAATTCCGGGAATAAAGCATTGAAACTGATGATTTTTTTCGTTACGACTTTCAAAGTGCATCAACAATAAAACTTGTTTCTTGTGACCGCGCGTACACAGGTATATACAAGCTAATATCGTATGGTCCAATGGCCTATAGTCGCAGACACTTAACATCGCGACATCTTGGTTACCGATAATAATAACATCAGTTGCTCAGTGGCCCCTATTCAAGCTTTTAAGTGCGTTAATTAACTGCCGGAGTTTTTCTTGGCTTGGCTACGGATTTTATTGAAGTCTTAAAGACTCTGTCGGCTGTGATTCTGTGCTACGTCGCGGTCTCATGTATATGGCAAAAGGCTTTTTGCTTGTCATATGCAACCACAATACCCTGGGCTAGTCTTGTACACCCGCCAGGTGCTCTGGTACATTAGTTACGTACATGCAACATGTGGGATCGGATCTTAATTATCATGTCAGCAGTTACATGATGCAGAGCCAAGATTAAGATTTTATCTAAGGCTACATCTTCTGTGATTATCCTGTTTTTTGTTCCAAAATATAAGACAAGTATGTTATGCTGAAGAGGTGAAATCCTTTCTTTGCGGGACTTTGAGTTTAGTAGCACATCCGTTAAGCGGTATGTAGACAGGTAGTGATTTAGGGACTTAGATGTTCATTGATATACGCATTTTGCGTTTTTCTAGCCTAGACATTTTGGTGTAAAGAAAGGAGTTTTTTCTGTAATCTCAACTGAATTTCCGCTCTTTAATCGTGTCTCATTAATGCCAAAGTCTTTACAGATTAAAATTGACTTTAATTTTTTTTACGATAAGCAATTTCAAAATACTGAAAGGATGGACGAGACAATCGAAGGAAAACAAAGACCTTTTAGTTAGTACATGAAGTTAAAATATAAATTTAGATTAAATATTTTCAATGTTGTTTAATGTTGTTTAAGTAAATAGTCCGCTTAAATTAACAGCTATGAGACCGATACCAAGTGAAAATGGAGCAAAACGGCCTCTAGCGGCGAAACTCTGCGTAATTCGAAAAAATAGTGAAAGGAAAATTTGTAAGTAATTTTATGCTGTACAACTTTGCTTTCGTGACATTTTCACCAAAATTATTAGGTTCTCCTCAAAATAGAGAAAATACGAAAAAACTCTAAAATTCACATCTTCCTCAAAAACCACCCTTTTTTCAAACAGCGGGTTATGAAAATCATGATAAGACAACCCAAATCCTTCACTTGGTACAGGTCCCATAGCTGTGGGAAAAATTTCTGAAATAATAAAAATCATGAAATAATAAAATATGAAATATTAAAATAATCGCACAATATTATTGTTAAAAACCATAAATGAAAAATAATTTAATAATATGTGCCAAAATAAAGTTGAAGTCACATACTTCTACACGGAGAAAATATTGTGTTAGTTTTTACATCAAAAATTGGGGGAAAAATTACCATGTTGTTTGTGACTCGGGGACGGTGAAAAGTGCATGGTAATATTTACGATGTAGCGTTGTGAAGTATTTAACAGTTTCAATTAAAAAACGCTCACGAGTGACATTTTTTATCAAAACGTAAGTAAAGGATGATAACGGGTGCATAATTTCAGGGAGCCTTCAGAACTAAAAAATTTCTAAAAAAACCCTATTCTGAAAAAAGCTTGCACCTGCTTTCCGTCGTCATACAAAAGCATGCGTGTAAAAAAGGAAAGCTAAGACGGTGTCGACGGGCCGTTACTGAAAAATTAACGAGAATAGAACCAGTTGTGGGAATAGGCTATTAAAAATGTCCAAAATTAAAGGGTAGAAAGGAACAATTGCGTTCAAGCACTTTTATGGTTTAATATGTTAGCTTGGCACCTAAATATGCTAAAATCACAAAGTGCCCTCCTTTTTTACGGGTGCGTTTTTGAGCGTCGACCCTAAGTACCACTTTTTCATGTTTTTCAAAATATATCGAAAACAAAGCGAAATTCGAGATTTTTACTAAAATACTTTTTTGTAGAAAATTAAATTTCCCATCGTAGTGCGTTTTTTATATTTTTTTTTAAACATTTGTAATTCAAAGAATAATCGAAAAACAGAACTAAATTTTTTTTCAAAAATCATGTTTTTTTCTTTTTTTTATTAATTTGGTTATAAATTTTTTTTACGGCTACTTAAATGTTCACAGAAAGAAAAAAGGTTATGAAAAAATGAAGAAACTGCATTTTTTAAAATCTCCGTACGAACAACGGTGGCCGAGAGATAGCCATTAAAAATTGACCATTTTCAGCCATTTTTAAATTTATTTGCTCTTAAACATTTTTTCTTTTAATTTTCAACAAATAAATTTGTTTTTGGCAAATAAAACAACAATTTCAAGGTAATTTACCAAAAATACTCATTTTTTTCCTGAAGGCACAAAAAACAGTATATTATATACATAGATACGTAAAGAACTTCTCCAATGTCCAATCTTTCGATGGCAATATCAACTTCAGTATCAATATCCTTAACGACATCTTCTTGGGAAATTTCAAGGACTTTTGTATTTTCGCAATCAGTGCCTGCACATTCCTTGCAAGCTATGGAGCGTTTGATGCCAAACTTTTTGCAACTACAATTAGTATGGCAGCCTTTTAAACATCTACATGAAATTTTTCGTAGTAGAGATTGCGGTGAAGGAGACATAGAGTGAGTTTACATGGCTTACTTAAACTTAATTTGGTGCAGCGGTGTAAACTGAAAATTTCGAAGATTTCCATGTAATTTTATTCACTTTTTAATCCCCGAACTAAAAGTGACAGCTAATTACATACCGTGTAAACAACACGGCTTAATGCAGTGTGCATCAATTTAATTATATTGCACGATACACCCGTGTAAACTCACTCATAGTCATTAAAATTGGCATCAATCCATTTTGGCTTATCTTCCAACCCCATTAGAGGGCATACACTATATTTCATCAAAAAACGAGACAAAATATACACAGCATTAGGCAAAAAATGTAATGAATTTATATGAAGGTAGGCTAAGAAATTTGTGGTATAAAAAACTAATTCTGCTTTTTTGCAATAAGCAGAATTAGTTTTTTATACCACAAATTTCTTAGCCTACCTTCATATAAATTCATTACATTTTTTGCCTAATGCTGTGTATATTTTGAATTAGTCCAATCAATCTACAATAGCTCCTTGTAAATTTAACGTTAATTGCCAACAGGAAACAAAAAATATAGTTATATTTATAGGAAAAAAATTCTAAAAAAGATAGCGTTTTTGTTGAATTTGGAATGCGAACCTAACCTAAAAAATTCCGGAAAGTGAAAAAAACACATTTTTTTGCGAATAACAAAAGAACTTGAGCTCGGATGGAAAAAAATCAACATACAAAGTTGTAGGTATTCAAATTATCTTTCGATTGATATATATGTAGATATATATAAAGTTATAGGTTAAAGCACAAAACATAGAGAAAAACGCAAAAAACTGTTAAAAATCACGTTTTTTTAATTTGTTAATAGCTTTTGTTTAACGCAACTTAGATATTTGTTATTTAACAAAAATATTGTTTCTTGCTAGCTGAAAAAAAAGTTTTATTTTTGTTGCGAAATATTGAACAGTTTCCTTGAAAACTCACTTTTTGTAAAAAAGGGCGTTCTTCTAAAAACACTCCTCTTGGTCTGCCAATTCTTCTAGAGTGCCGTTCTAGAGCTTAAAATTTTCCTCAAGACCTGTACTATCACGTACAAGTAACAAAAAGTCTATTTAAAGGTTTTCCATTGCTTAAAATGACCCCCAAAAACATATTGATAGTGAAAAAACAGACTCAAAAAGTTAGATTTTACAATCGAACGTCTGTTTTTTCATTATTAATATATTTTTGGGGGTCATTTTAAGCAATGGAAAACCTTTACTCAAAGCCTTCAGTGTGTTACTCTGAAATGGATACAGAGCCATGAAATTGAATCCAATTAGAGAAGGATTAGGCCAGACGAAACCCAGTTGGGAACAGAATGCATTCAGAATTGATTCCAGTACATTGGAAGTGATTCCACTTTAGATTCAAAGACATGTAGAGAATCGATTCTTTTTGCATTGGGATGTTATAGGACGGAACCCATTCATTCCTCTCTGCATTCCCTAGAATCGGTTTGGAATTGATTCCTTAGAATTGATTGGAGATTTTTTACGCTTAGCAACGCACCGGGAATACATTCGATTCCCTTCTGCATTCTCCAGAATGCATTCTGAATCAATTCTTCTGGAATGGATTCTTCTTTTCCCAACTGGGAAAATACATTAAAATCCATAACTTCAAGCGAAAAATTTTCTGCCATTGAAGAGATAAGAACTCAGAATAACTCGGGACTCTTCTCTGGTCATTATCCTGTTAAGTATCGTACTAATAAAAGGCATTGTGTCATTTGTCACCCTACCGCATCAGTCTAAACTCCAATTGTATGGGCTACTTGAAAAGCTATAATGAGACCTGAAATAGCACTACACCGGGTGACACAGTAATCCTCATAGTTGGTAGCAGTGCTCTCTAATCCTAATCTTAATCTTTAAGTCACTTTTCGGAAGAAATTACAGCAATGATCTTATTTATTAGGGCAGTCGAATTTAGACTTTTTGCCGAGTTCAAATCACTTCACTATTCATGCACATATACTTTATTTTTGTCAATTACACATTTATAAATTCTTTAGTAAATTTTACCACGAAAAGATTCTCACATTACTGCAAAATTACGCCATCAAACAAAAATTCACTTCAATAATATAAAATAAATTTAGTATGTCCTCTAGCTAACTTGCTGAATCCATTAGCGAAGGCGGTGATTAGGTAACGTGTTGCCATAAAAAATTACCACCAATTGCTACCATATAAGGCTTTGCTGGGGCAAATGAAAGTGCGTCTCATAACGAGGCAATAAAATCCTTCTTGATCTCCGCCATTCGAACATTTTAAGGCAAATTGCCCAGATTTATCTTCACAATTTGTCTGCTGTCCAAGTGACTGGCATGAGCGTAATGGCCTGAGCCCTCTTTATAACAAATTTCATATCTTAATTGTACGATGTAAATTACCAGATTATGGCAAGATATCCTCACATGCATCCGGGGAGCGAACAGAACAGCGAGAATTGGGAACGGGCTACGAAAAATATATTTTATTATAGGGCAATCGGAATCATTTTTCTACTTTAATGCGTTTTAATTTCTCATCAATAATGAGAGGACGAAATTGGTTTATGCTTTTCATTTAGAAAATTGCGTTTATGATTATGATTTTTAGTTCTAAGGAATTGGTGTAGTTAGTGGGGTTTTTCTTTGACAATGACAATTATACGAAATGGAAAGGTTAGTAAAGATTAAAAAAGTTAATTGGTATGCAGGTATCAGTGGGTGTCCTGGAGTCTGTTAATGGTCTTCGGTAAAACGTATACGTATACTTTACAAGAGTAATCGCAGCAGGGTATTTCAGCTTTCTCGGCATCATTTTTTTCTGTGCTGCATGATCCGATATGTCCAGATCGCCACTTCCAGCCTGACAAGAACTATGGTATAGTTCTATAAACCGAGGGTCCTAAGGCTGGAGGAACTTCCAAAAATATTACCGCCTACCAAATTCTCCAGAATCTTCCAGGCAATCTTGAAATACCAGAACCCAGAAGCTCGTGTAATCCGCTTTGTGAATTACCATTTATGGAGGATAGGAAGGGCGGAGGACCTCACCTGCAGGCTTTACCTTTGAGAAGATAAGCCTGGCTTTCGAACAATCAAGTCTAAGCGATAAGCTATTCGCAGACCGCTGAACTTGTTCAAGCGGTCTGGCCTAAAGAGGGGTGAGGGCTGTCGTAGAATAGGCCAAGGGAGTGGCCGCAGTACTTTTGTACCCTATATTTCACCAAAGAAGAAGAAGAAGAAAAAAGAGTCACCTTAACAGAGCATTGAGGTTAGCATCACTTTTCTCTCAGCTATAAGATCGTCCTTCTAACCACTTTTTTATTTGAAAGAAAAGAGCTCAGAGGCTGTAGACTCAATACGTGGACTTTGCATAATAATTTTGGTGGAAGCATAGTTTTAGGGAGGTTGATCGTTCGTGCTTTTATGAATTTCGCTGAGAGCGTTAGCTCTTGGACAGTTGGTTTATGTGGCCTGCGGTCGCGCTGGGGTCCTAAGCCGTTCTTGTGGGGAGAACAGAAATCGGAAATATTATTAAAAAAACCCCAAGCCGGTTTCTTGTCTATATAATGAATTGCTAAAGATCTTATCTTATGGTTTAGAGCCAGCTTTGTTTACATAGGTGTATCTATTGAATTTTCAAGATAACTTGGTGAGCTTTTCAGGTACTATGTGTCAACGCATACCAAGCACATCAAGTAAACCCAAATACACGCTTTGCTTTAGTTACTTGACAGTTTGCTTTTGGTTTTGAAAGACAATATTTCAGTTTTTAACCGAAACTCAGAACTATGTTATGCTTAGGAACTACACATAAAGGATACTTGAAATCTCTGCCCTTTTTAGGAACAAACATAGTAATATAGTAATTTTGTTTTCCTAAGGATGGAAATGTATCCGACGAAAGGATCTAGGTAATGAATTAATTTTAATGATTTACTGCACGGGATTTATGACCACAGGAAATAGAAATATTACCCGAAAGAGGTAAGAGGTATGAATTGCGACAACCTTGTTATTCCCAAAAAATAATTTCTTTAACAAATAAATTTTTTCAAATCCTCTACACACATTTATTTTTCTAAGCAAAAGAAATATCTAACAAACGCCAAAGAGGACAATGCATCAAAAAATTGAATATTGGTCATTTCAAGCTTTTCTTTGCTTTGCTTTGGCTTTGCCGCTTTGGCATTTGGTTTTGCCTCATAATTTGATATGTCAAAGCAAAGCAAAGCAACAATGAAAGCCAAGCGTACATTGGGGTTTCACTTTTAGTGTCGCTTTAAAACTTTACAAAAGGAATGCAAACGATTGAAGAAGCGTCGAAAACTCCTCAAAGCAATGAATAAATTATCGCAATAAGAGGATTCGGTAGAGGTGCGCCACTAAAGGTCGATTCACACATTCACGGAGCGTCAACATACCGGCAACAGCACGCCGAAATATTATTCAATTAGTTTTACACTACGCGTTCACATATTTAGGCAACGTCACGGACCGTCAACGTAATGTAGCGTTAATACATATTAGTTTGAAACTGTATTTTGACGTGACGTGCCTTGACGTTACTGATCAATTCTGTTGAATGTGAACGTAGTTAACGGAAGCATTTCGATTGGTTCAATTTTCTCCTTATCTTCCAAAATTAATGCGATCATTGCTAATTTTTAATTATTAAATTTTGGTATTCCAAATAACAATTTAAATTAGTAATACGGAATACGAAAATACTCTTTTTCTTAGACTGAACAGCAAAAATCACATAAAGTTGACGTTATCGACAGATCGACAGCAAAATTCATGTGCTGTTGCCGGTACATGACGGTACGTTGACGTTCCGTAAAGTGCGAATCGACCTTAAGAATTAAATTAAGCTCTGCGGGAGTTGGGGATCCGGAATCTTTAGCTATTTTTTTTATAAAGTTCCTTTCGGTCCGGACTTTTAAAAATTCAGTCTGGATGGGGGAAGCTCTGCTAAACTTGGTTGAACTTTCGAGGGTGTAAATTAGAAAATGGCTTTACAAACTTATGTAATTGTTTATTACACATTAATCTTACAGTCGGCATATAATTTGCGGTAAGAAAAATCAACCTCCCTAAAAACTATGCGTCCACCAAAACTAATATGCAAACTCCATCAAAAATTAGAACCCAGAACAAATCTCCTCACCGGATCCCGCATATACATATGAAATATAATTCTAATTATTTTTATTGAAAACTTTTCGTGACTACAACAGCCTCACAAGATCCCACACAAGACTCCCCCAGCATGAAAGCCTACCCAATACACATTAACCCAGCACTGCGAAGTTCCAAAGCTCATCCGAGACACATGGAAATTCAATTAATTCCCCAAACTCACCAAAGACGCATCGAATATCATCTAATCTAACACAGGTGGCGCTTACGAACACATAGGATTACATGCACACCCAAGTCCACAACCGATGACGCCACTGGGCTTGTATCATCATAGCTATACTACTCCAAACTAGATCCTTAATTTTTTGAGCACGATTGGCATCAGTTGAGGCTGAATGACTTTATGGTCAAGGAACATATACAAATGATTAACGGCCATTTTGAATCCAGTAAATTATACTTAATACCTCATATGACAAAGAGCGTCACTTTCGTAAGCTTGCTTCAAAATTTTAGTTTCTAGTCTAGTTTCAGCAAGGTTCCGTAAATTGAACATTCAAATAGTCACCAGAACACCCCATTGCCTCGTAATTCAGAAAGGTTTAGAACGAACTTGATATAAACAGTTTAGCATTTTGATACATTTCCAAACGTCATGCAAGTTAAATATGACTCTTTATAAGAAGAGTAATGGACTGACTGATCTTGCAATTCAATAAAGTCAAATCAAAAATATTGAAAGCTAGTATAGTAGAATTGTTTTGTGTTACCTTATAAAATTTTCAATTACTGGGAATATATGCAAATATACCAACGGACGAGCTAACAGTTATTCAAGGTGAAATGTCTCAGTCATAGTTGAGTCTTTCATATAATGGTGCATATTTGATCAATATATCACTGCAGTTGACGTTAAATTGATCCCATTTTCAGCCTTGACATTTCGTCTCTGATATAAAAGAGAAGATATATGGCCATTCCAGGTGCCCGTTTCACGTGGTGCCATCTATGACATACCAATCAAACAACATGTCAGCCTTACCTTGATACCTTTAGGCTACAATTTAAAAAAGAAACACTTCCCCTCTCCACGAGCATTTTACGTATATATGTGCTGGTAATTACCCCATAAATTTCCTTTTTACGAATAACAGAAGCTAATTGAGAAAACATTTCAATTGTAAAGTAAAATTGAACCAAAAGCAGTAGTAAATGCCGAGGGCAACTTTATTCACACGCAAAAGCATTTTACTGGTTTTCTCGTGATATCGATTTACCATGCAGAATCATTACCGCGGCCATCACAGGAGCCCATTACTCATTCACGCAAACGCAGGTGAGGATCGCGAGCTTCCAACGCTTTATATCGTGCCGACCGACGACGACGCGCTGTGGTCTAGTTCCGATTTTCAGGAGAGGATTTCAGTCGAGTTTCATCTTTAGTCCGGTGGCGGCTAGTTAAATTCGTTTCATGGGCAGTTAGTACTGAAAGTGTAAGTAGTGAATGGATGTTGAGAAGTGGCACTAGGAGCTATCTGCATTATAATATGAGGTGTTTGCCCAAGAGGCTTCAGGTAGCATGAAGATGATTTACTGCCCAATAGAAGTAGACAGAAGAAATCATTCAACGATTTGTTCAGCCAGTAGCTGAAAGCTGTTGATGTAGGCCTAGTTTTTAGCTGTAGAAAGTTATCGCTTGAATTATTGTTATTAAATCGAGTGGAACTGATACTGTGGTCACTAGCTCCAGGAGAAAATAAACTGTTTCGATAGTTATGCCATGCACTGTCGTAACGCATAAACTAGATTTTTGCATATTGTTTACCTGCTACTGTATAACAACCGCTTGCGTGATAATAATATATTGAGCGAGTGACTTAGAAGAGGCATTTCAGTGTTTTAGTGACTACTTGTGAACTAATAAAACTTTTAGCATACATTGAGAACTTGGTGCTATAAATGTTTATTAGTTATGGCAAGAGGTGGTATATGGTATTTGTTTGTGGTTTCATGTTTGATGTATTTATTAGTTATTATTTAACACCTGGCGTTCCGGTAGTATATCTGATTTTAAGAAGTATCGCTTAAACAAATATTTCTACATCGGCTACGGCGGCTTAATTGTTGCAATCTCTTTTTTTATTATTATGGCATTTTAGTGAATCGATGAATACAGATAATTAGCCTGAAAACTGTACCAGAACGCCATTGGTTCAGCCAATACCTGACAGGGGTATTGCCAATTTATCGGGAGTCTAGGAGGTTCTGCCAGACTATGCAGCAACCCCCTTCAAAGAAAACTCCAGTTCGTCCTTTATAAAAAAGCGGAACGGGCTTGGTCGGAATAACAGGCGGAGTCTAATGGCCACACACTTTCCCGGATGCAAGGACGAAAATGATGTCGAACCATCAGGGAATAGGCAGAGACACTCCGGGGAGGAGATTTCCGCTATTATTACAAAGGACAAGTTTCTCTGGGCGATTGATAGCTTTTCAAAGCACCCGACCCGGACGACGTACTACCAGTCATGCTGCAGAAACTATCTGAGGTAGTAGTACGTACCATGGCTGGTGGTCATGTTCAAAAATTGCGTGTGGCTGAGTTACGTTCTCATGAGTTGGAAACGGGAGAGAGTCATCTTCATTCCAAAGACAGGGGAAGGGGTCACGAATCGGCCAAGGACTATAGGCCGATTAGCTTACATCTTTCGTGCTTAAGACACTGGAAAAGATCATCGACTTCCACATCCGCCAATCGGAAAATCTAACTTTACTGTCCCCAGTTCAACATGCCTATCTCAGAGGTAGATCAACCGTGACAGTTTTGCACGTCGTGGTGGGAACTATCAAAAATACCCTATATTACAAAGAATATACCTTGGCAGCCTTCCTGGTCATAGAAGGCGCCTTTAACAGCGTACGTATTGAAACGATTCAAGTAGAAGCAAGCCTCAGGCTATAACTGGCGGCTATGTTGAGCTCGAGAATAATGCAAGCAGATTATGGAATCAAGATGGTAATCAAATACCCCAACTCAGGTATACCGCAAGGAGGCGTGATGTCGGTGCGTGTCCAGCATAACTAGACAGAAGCAGAGCTAAGGTAATAGCATACTCAGATGATCAAGTGATAATGGTGTCAGGAATATTTCCCAAGTTGGAAGTCAATCCGGGCAAACCTGAGCAGCACTATTCACAGGAAAAACGATCCCACCTTCAAGAACCCCAGGTTGGAGGGACACGCCTTCTACGGTTGTAAAAAGACCTTCGGCAAGAGAAGGGGTCTCAAGCCACAGATGGTCCTGTGGATGTGCACCGCCGTGGTAGAATTAGCTAGTATGGTTGCGCTGAGCAGGACATATAATGTCAATAAGGCTCAGAGGGCTCTTGATGTTCAATTACTGCCTGAAAACTTCTCAAGTTCCACTGCTTTGGAAAAAAGCCACAGTGATTCCTTTACCGAAAAAATCCCCTCCAGTTGACCTAACAGGTTTTCGTCCCATCAGTATTCTTCCTTTTATTGCCAAAGCCTTTGAAAAAATCCTTTATATACAAGTACTACGATATCGTGAGTCTAACAACCTCCTCTCTAAATACCAGTCTGGCTTCCGTAGATCTCATAGTTGTGAAACGTCAGTACTAAAGGTAACGACTGATTTGCGTTCTGCGCTCGACAATGGTGACATTGCCTTACTGGGTCTTTTAGATTTCTCTAAGGCATTTGATTCTGTGGTTCACTCGCTTCGGCTCTCCAAACTTAGCCAACTCAATCACTTTTCTTCTTCTGCCATTCGACTCTTTGCTTGTCTTCTCTCTAATAGGCTTCAATGTGTTCGCCTTAACAATGCGGTATCCTCGTTCCTATCTGTGAATCTTGGAGTTCCGCAAGGCTCAATACTTGGTCCTCTTCTCTTTTCGCTGTATGTTAATGACCTTCCCGCTGTCATCCATAATTGTTCCTACCATCTCTATGCTGACGATCTCCAGCTGTATTTTTCATGTAATCCCAACCAGAATTAATGAGTGGTGCTCCGTAAATTTCCTTAAACTGAATCCTAATAAATCCCAAGTACTGTTCCTTAGTCGTCGCTCTCTGTTCCTCGGCAACGTCTCGTCTCTTCTACTCAATAATATTTCCCTTCCTATTGTTGACTGTGTCAATAATCTTGGAATTGTTATTAACTCCTAACTTTCCTGTTGCAAACATGTTTCACTTATGCTCTCGAAGATATGTGGAACATTAAGCAAACTTTGGCTCTATTCCAGTCTCTTGTCCTCATCTATTCGGCTTAAGCTTGTCAAGTCCCTCATCCTGCCACATTTCCTCAACGGTTCTCTCACATGCGTATCTTTCGACTCATCCTGTCTGTCCTCAGCGTCTCAAAGTTGCTTTCAATGACTGTTTAAGGTTCATATTCTGATCATCTGTCTGGTGTCCAAAACTCCTTGTTAGGTTGTGGCCTTGATATCATGTCTTTGGACCTCCTGCATAAAGTTTTCTACACTAAGAGCCCTCCCTACCTTTCCGAGGAAACCTACCGACAAAGTGGTTAGCACTGGAGGCCTGCACTATCCCTGGGCTACTTGGCCCACTTCCCGAGTAGGATTTTGAAGGGTTGCAGATAGGACCCTATGAGGCTAGCCGCTGCCTCTTGTGGACCCCATGTAGATTGCCCTATAAGGCCCACAAGGGGCATCTAATTCCTTACCCCATCGCGAGTGGAAAATAGAGGCTAAAAGAGAGGGCGGTGTTGAAAGATTTTTATTTTTAAGTGCGAGTGCCGTTTTCCCAAAAGCGGTCCTCGCACTGAGTACTAATCACGTCCAATGCTGCTTACTTCCGCAATCGAACGAGAATCTGTCTATTGTAAAACTAAAGCTTAAGCTTAAAGCTTTTGAAAAAGCTTTCTGAATACATAAGGTAGATGTTAGGATTCATTTCATTTGTAATAAGGTTTGCCTCATGGGGCCCTTATGAGAAACTGATAGGGCATACCTCACTTAAGTATCGCAGATTTTTTTTTGTGTGGTGCTCATGAGGAATCTAAGGGGAAAGCTCTTTTCGGCCTGTCCCTCATTTACCACAGGGGGTGCTCATAGGGAACATACGGGGAAATCCCTCTTTCGGTATGCCCCTCATTTGCCACATGGGGCCCACACGCTGCATGAGGCATGCCCCCATTAAATGCTAGTCGGGTTACATCCAAGAAAAAGATCGAGCCTCTTAAACAATTCCTGAAGAGATATTGCCCAAACACGGCAATCATTACGGGACATTGGCCCATAGGAGAGTACGCTGACAAGCTCGGCATCCCGTACAACGTGTGTTGCCGTAGGTGCGTAGAGATGAACGAGAAGGAAACACTTGTTCACTTCCTGTGGAAATTCCCGCCTTTAGCTAGACCCAGGCAAAGCACACTAGGCAGTTACGTTCTGGAAGACTTGAAAGAGATCTCCGGACTTTAGAACAGATCATTGATAAGCTTCTTAGCTTCGTCACAGCCGACCAAACAACCACTGAATCTAGCTACATGAGTTGGGGCATCAAAACGGCGCGCCGAAGCGCTAATTGGTCCTCCGCCGGTCGCACGGGAGGCAGTCCTACCCCATAACCTAACCTAATTGGATATCATCGATCGTTATGCAAACCTTTTCTGTCAATATCTAAAAGCAGAAAATTTAAGAAAATTAATATCTACGGCAAATTTCATCTGTTAATTTCGGTAGACTCGTAAATAATCTACTAAAAGCCAATGTATGTGCCAATGACCTGCTTGAACTTTGATCTACCTCTTCCAACTTGGTAGCATTATTTGTGCTGCATTCATTGATCTACACTATAAAATTGCTGCCGGGCGAATTGCGATCAATTATATCAGATCGTTTACAGAAAACTCAGTTGCCATTACCTTTTTGGCCACGCCATCAAGTGATAACAAATATTTGACTTTTCAAAGGTCAGATTATCCAAAATATATTATCCCATAAACACCAGTCCACAATGGAAAAGATTCATGATAATCGCGTACAGTCAGACTCTCATCTTCATCATAAGATTATAGATGCTAAACTATCGCTATCGCTGAACGCTATCACAAGTTACAATCTCGAGTCAAGCAAATTTTTGTCCGCGATCGAAAATTTTCTTGTATTTTTATTTTTTTACCATAAGCTACGAGGCATCTACCTGTTAAACAACTTGTGATTCCATGGTCTTGTGAAGGTGGTGCAGCTAGATACATACTCTCTAGGTGTGGCCCGCAGTTTTATTGTTAACCTGAAGACAATCCAAAACCTGGCGATGACGACGACTGTGCGACGGCTACGACGATGATCGTAACGACGACGGCGAATTTGCCAGCTTGGGCGATTATTCTGTGTTTGGATCGTTCGGAAATATTGCGGTAGGTTCGTTCGTATTATGTGGTCCTTTATGGTTTGGCTCTTGGGTGTCTTTTGGGAGTCTTTGTCTATTTGTTAGCTCGAAATGTCAATTGAATTCACTTTGGGTTAAGCCAGATAAATAGCGTGGAAATGATTCGTCACTTTGCATAAATTATGAGAGACGTTTAAGTCGAGAGAGGCGCTCGTTGTAGTCGATAGGAACTGAAGTCTACACTGGAGTAACAAGCCTTTAATTATTATTAAGAGATTGTTTCGAGTTGATCCTATGCAAGTTGTTTGTTTCCGGAAAAGCTGAAGTTTCGAATTTTTAATTGGATGAAATTGGTATAAGTGGAGCAATATTGGTAGTTTGAGATTGGTTATTAAATTATAAGTAGGTAATTATAGAAAAAAATATTGTATGTCACTGAATGGTGTATCTTTGAGGGGATTTTAGTAGCAAACTAATTTTGTTTTATTACTGGGATAGTTAAAGTTATGCAGTTTAACTATTAAACAATTTTATAACTTCAGTCAGGCTTTCACTTTCGTCTACTTAAGAAATCTTTAATTTACATTTTCAATGTTATTTAAGAATTTGAAAGAATTTGCATATGTATGTATGCGAATTGTTGGTAATATAAATCTCTAGCGTTAGATCGAATTTTTGAAACTAAACTGTTTTTCGTATTAGTTATTATTTTATTTATTTTATTTTCTTTTATTTCATAAAAAGTAAGGAAGTACACAAGACCAGGCCCGCTGGGTGCGGGCGTGCAGAGCGTGCACCGCACGCGGGCGGCATTTTCAGGGGACGGCAAACACAACAATCTCGTTATCGAATTCATTTCCATCATTTGCACCTAGGTTCTTTTTATAATGCCATAACAATTCCAAGTATTGATCTCCTTAAAAAATAAACCGATAAACCGAAAACGTGTTCAGTTTCAAACCACTTAAGATGGATCGATCTCTGAAAATAGTATAGTATAAGGACAGAGAATGTAAAATTAAATTCCCCCACTGAGAGACATTTTTAGTTACCACAACCATACGCATCAAATAAATATATTTAGTTGTCGTTATTAACAAAAAATGCTTCTCATGACCAGAAAAAATTGTTGAAGTAACTAAATATATTTATTTGATGCCGTATGGTTGTGGTAACTAAAAATGTCTCTCAGTGCAGATAGCAGTCCAGTCATTTGGTAGTTTTGCCTGGAAAGAGTTCCGGGAGTTTTGAAAATTTGTAGATTTCGATGTGCTCTTTCCGAATTTCAACTTTGCCACCTCGTATCTTTGCCGCTTCCGCCGCCATGTTGGAAAAATGGCGCCTAAGAGCAGTTTTTTGACAATATCTCCTTTCCGACTTAAATTTTTTTTTTCAACATTCCAATGAGGCGGTTCTTGTTTGCCTCATTGCCCAGGAATTTATTTTGTGACACAGTTGGGATCATTGTCTCGTCAAAAAGTATGTCTACTGAAGCAGTTTTTCGTGATAGTCAGGATCGCTCCACATATTTGGTACTACGATTTGCTACATCTTCCGGATATCCGTCAAATACGATAATGGCATTGGATGTATAGTTCGAACGAACGTAGGTAACGTATTTATTGCAAATGGATGAAAACGATTCACCGCGATGCCAAATGACTCGGTGTAATAAGTATCCTCCGTCAATGATATACATCGTATAATCAAAATTTAAATCGCCAGAATGTTGCTCAAATGCCTTATACATAGAAGATTTAATACATTTGCGCATGCCTTCGTCATTGAAAAGGGTTAAGGGAAATGGAGCAAGTTTGTACGTAAGAAAATTTTCAAGTTCCTTTTCACATTCTTTTGCAATGCACATTCTTTGGAAAATTCGTAAAGGATTAATCGGGACAATGTCGCCTTCTATCCGGATGACTGAATTCAAAAAACTAAGTGATTTTATTCGGTCATTCCGTTTGAATTTTACGGTGTAGAAATCGTTGCCAATGATTTTAGAAATGCCAGCACTACCAATTTCTTTAGGCATGTGACAGTTGATCTTTTCATCTCCGATAATTCCAGTGCTTATTGACATAATTTACTTTAATTCTGGAAAAGGTGGATGGTTGCACAACCAGTCAATTAGTTTTTTTACGTCGTCATTGTCACGATTATCCCGCGAACTTCTCATTTCGACATTGTCAAAAAACTGCTTTTAGGCGCCATTTTTCCAACATGGCGGCGCCAGCGGCAAAGATACGGGGTGTCAAAGTTGAAATTCGGAAAGAGCACATCGAAATCTATAAAATTACAAATTTTCAAAACTCCCGGAAAACTTTCCAGGTAACCCCTTTTTTTTAGAACCAAATGACCGTACTATAGAAATCAAATTTATTCTGTAAATAAAAATTGACAAATTTTAATGCATTTTGATGTCTAGTTATGGAGAAAGAATAATCCATTTTTATGTGCAATAAATTCCCACGTTTAAATATCATTTTTACTCGACACTTTACTTGAATTTTGAATATTAATTACTCAAATACAAGAAGTTCAATGTTTTTTTAATAAATTTTATTGAATGTATGAGATATCAATAAATAACGTAATCAAATTTCAGATTTTTAATTTAGAATATGCTCCTTCAATCGATCTTTCTTAAAGAGAAGAGAACAAGCTCAGTCAGAAAAAACAAGATAAGGGAGGGGGCGGCATTGTCTTTTTTGCACGCGGGCGCTGAAGCGGCTAGCGGCGGGCCTGCACAAGACTAAGAAGGAACGACTACCAGGTAAGAAGCAATGTGCGGGAATGAGAAATTTAATTGAACGCAGGGATTGGAGAGGCGTTAGGGATTCCGAAAGATAAAACGGGCTTTTAGTACGGAGAACTTTATGCAGGAAGACCAATGCCATAACATCAATAAAGCGAAAAAGTCTCAACCTAGCAAAGAATTTTGCACACCAGACACATGATCAGACCTTTGCATGTTAAAAATAAACCTTAAACAATCGTTAAAAGTAACTTAGAGACGCAGGATGAATCGAAGGATATGTATACCAGGGCACCATAGAGGAAATGTGGTAGATGACGATAAAAGACTAGAATAGAGCCAGAGTTGGATAACAGAGTAAAGATCATTGACATACAGCGAAAAGAGAAGAGGGCCAAGTATAGAACCTTGCGGAACTCCCAGAGGCTCCCATTTAACATTGTTATGACGAACACGTCTATTAGAGAGAAGAGAGTAGAAAAGTCTAATAGCAGGAAGAAAAGTGGGAGATTTGGCTAAGTTTGGAAAGCAGAAGGGAGTGAACCACAGAATCGAAAGCCTTGGAGAAATCCAGAAGAACCAGTATCGCAATGTCGAACGTCAAACGAAATGCCGGAAGACAACGAGAGCTGGACACACCTTAAAAATATTGTCACTTGTACTGCTGCATTTATCTTAGGTTAAGGACATAGATATCGGACTGAGTAATTTACCAGTCTTATAGCAACATCCTCCATCGTTTTCGGCAGAAATGAAGAGAGGCTGATGGATCGATAGGATTTTGTTTCCTATACGCCCGATCTAGGAATAAAGACCGCCCCAGCCTTTCTCCAGGAGGTGCCAAAAGCAAACCGGGGGAAACTATGTTCGATCCAGTGTCAGGTCCTAAGCCGAACCCATAGGCAGTTACTAGAGAGCCCGAGAAATGAGTGCTTTTTATAGTTCCATGGTATTCCTTGTGTTCTTCGTAAAGGAATGCTATTCTTGAGGGAGACAATGCCATCCAGTGATCCTTAGGCAAGACTTTGTGTAACCTCATGGAGGCTGGAAGCTTGCCTATTTCTTCCCAGAAGGCTTTCAATGAACTTCGTTTGGATATTCTCAACTCTGGCTAAGGGCTTTCTTGTAGAGGTCCCAGTTACCGGAGACCTTAGCCCTGTTGAATAGCTTCTGATCACTGCTCCACCACCTTTTTTCTAGTACTACTGAAGCATCCTGGCCTGATGATGGTTTATCTGGACAAGCTTTATATAGGAAGCGATGTTCACTTCTTTTCGGGTTTATGTCCCTTTCCTTTGGAAAGCCCCCAAAATTTTGAGTGGTGGTTTTAGGGCACACCCCCGCTTGTAGCTGCAGTAAAGGAAACATTCCCTATTATGTATCGTGTTTTCGATAGGGAAAATGTATCCAAATTTATAATAGTACTAGTTGGGACCCGGCGCGCCTATGCTGCTCCCATAAGCCAATAGTAGTAATCAGGTGATATGTATTTTAATATACAGTAGGAGAGTTTGAAAAAGGCAATTTTATGGTATTTTTGATTCCAAATAACAAAATGTGAGATCTGACATTTTGATCGAGGCAATAAAAACCATCCATTGACATGGCATTTTTCGAGAAATGAATTTTCATACACAGATGAAGTGTCTCAATGAACCGTTTATTTTCTGTATTTTGGATAGCTGGGACCCGGTGCGCCTCGCTGCACCCAACGTTTCAACATTTAAAATCAATCCAAACCTTCAAAATCCAACTCTTCTTAACCATTAACGAAAAACCAACTATTCCTATAAAAGATGGAGTCATTAGATTCAGAATACATTTATTTGAACTATGACCAAAATTGCCTGTGTATTCTGTTACAACCATGAACGTTAAAAGATTTATAATTAATGCAAATAGCAGCATCCAGCACTCGAAATTCGAGGGCCATTTTCTATAGCTTTTTTTAATTTAAATCTAGAGGTCTTCAATAACAAAATTTTTCGAAAACAATGAAACAAAATCGAAAAATGAAACAAATATTTTATAGTTGGAAAAAGCAATGCCAAAAAACCAACTTTTATTTTCTCTTATATTGCGAAATTGTGTTCGTCAACACATGTGAAATTAATGCTAATATTGAAAATCAAACTATTTGCAATATCTAAGGAAAGAACCAATACTTATTTCTGTATAATTTGGAGATATTAGATTCAATATGCTTTCATATTAAGTGTGACCAAAATTACCTATGTATGTATTCTTTTACAAAACTTGCTGGTAAACTATGTTTTTGGTTTTGTTTTCCGGCGCGTAAATAAACAAAGATGATGCCTTTCCGACTTGCTGCACCCAACCTTAAGACATTTAAAATTAATCCAAATCTTCAAAATTCAACTCTTCAAAAAATATTTATAACCATTAACGAAAAACCAATTATTCCTATAAAAGTTCGAGAGTTTGGATATTGGTTTGTTTGTCTAATTCTGCGAAGTATGTTCAGTTCAGTATATTCAGTCATGCCGTTCTTGTATTTTTTCCACAAAACCGTTGGTTCTGTTGGGTATGATGTCGTCAATATAATTGCGAGCAGTTGACGAATGTTATTCGGCGTGGATGCAAATGCTGCATCAGTAACTGTCAGATCCCAATGATTGTCGTCTTCCAGCAATTGCAACTCGCGACATGCATCTTTAAATGTATTGAATATTTGACCATTGACTGTTCGTAAAAATTCGAAAGACGTTGGTCCTGTAACATTCACCAACAACAAACGAAAAAGAAACATTCACGTTGTTTTGGATGTACTGAATAAGTCGTCCCAATGTCTTTGCTTTCAATACGCGTGCAATAGCTGGATTTGGTTCTCCTTCGCTTCCATTTTTTACCTGATTTGTTCCATCTATAATAGCGAGGGACGTCGGTATATAACGATGGGTGAATTCAAGAACTCAACACTGCCGCAACACTGCAGAATTCAGCTACAGACTTCTAATTGCTGAATTCTGCAGTGTTGCGGCAGTGTTGAATTTTTGAATTCACCCAATGTTGTTGCGAATTGTAAGAAAATATCAGGTTTTTCCACAGTGTGAAAAATTCAGTAAGTGTAATTTTTGGTGGCTGGAAAGCTCGTTGGAGAGCATTTTCTTCAGTGAAATATACACGTTGACCGTTTTGAAGATGTACCGTAATCTGAGGCATAATGAAAAAACTCGACATTTATATACATTTTCTTATTAACACTTTATTTAATCGCACCAATTAAAAGCTTTTACGCATTTTTCGGTGGAAGTATATAAAGAACAATGGATGCTAATATTTTACAGGTTTCCCAATGTTCACAAATACTACAAATGTTGAAGGTAATCCTGATGAGAATGATGGAGAATATGATCTTGCACCTTAAAGATGTTAATAAGATAATGTTTAAGTGTAATTTTCAATTATCTATATAAAAATCAATTGCCGTGCATTAGTCTCACAAAAACTCGAAAATGGCTCGCCTCAAAACAGGGGTGGTTTAAAAAAAATAAGAAAAACCAGAAGGAAATACTGAAAAATCTAAAAAAATGGTCATTTTGGGAGTTTTCACTGCAGATTAGTTTTATAGTTTCATGGCCTACCTATATATTGTTTGACAGCTGCGTAAATGTGAAATTGTCATTAAATTGGGGTTTTTGAGAAATTAACGATTTAATTTAATGACAATTTCACATTTACGCAGCTGTCAAACAATATATAGGTAGGCCATGAAGCTATTGTAACTAATGTGAGGTGAAAAATCCCAAAATTACCAATTTTTTTGGTTTTTCAGCTCTTCCTTTTGGTTTTTTGAAATGATTTTTTTTCTAAAGCCACCCCTGTATTGAGGCGAACAAAACAAAAAAAATTTATTGAAATCGGTCGAGCCATTTTCGAGTTTTTGCGGGACTAACGCACGCCATTCATTTTTATATATGTATATAGATTTATTATTTAATGATTTAAATCATACTTTAAACAGTTGATATTTCCAGTTTTGAGATGCGCACATTGCTTAATACCCAGCTACAAATATCCCCTTCTTTGACTCCAAGACGAAAATGATTCCTTACTTTCTCAAAAATAACATAGGTCACAAATAACCTGAAATAGACAGCATCGAATTAAGTGAAAGTATAAAAACTGCATTAAAGTAATTCGTACGGCAGTTAGTGCATATTAATATAAATTAATTCTTACAAATCTTTTATATATTTCCCTAATAAAATTTCGCTAAAATAAGTTGCCATAAAACTTCATTACATTAAAATCGCACAAGGAACAAATTACAATATAATATAAGCGACTACACGAAGATACAATCTAGTACCATTAGAGGCTGGTAATGCTGGCGTAATTTAACGCAGAAGGCATGCTAATTCGAGCTTCGGCAACAATTAGCGCATTTCCAACCTGATGGTAACCGTAAATTCACTTGGCGCTGCAATTAAAATGCGCGATTTGATGATGAGAATGGAATTTCATAAAACTACGTTAAGTCGCCGGAATGGCCACTAAAGCGCAGCCTATGACGGCATGACCTAATGAAGACGACTCATGCCGCTTAATTATTCCTCGGATTAGAGAGAGGCGGCTCAAAACGTGAAATTCCCATTTTTCAGCACGATAAAAGTTTAGACGGAAAAGGTGCCTCGGCTCATAGATGCACCACTGTCAGGTAATCACTTGCACTTATAATACACAATACCGACCGTTATGGCTAGCCTCGTCTTACGTGAACGCGCTGCATGATTTTAATTAGTAATGCATGGTGACAAAGTTGCTCGCTCTCATCATCATTGGACACAACATCGTGGCATAAGTTTCCCGATTTAATTTTATCGATGGACTTTTATTTTGTCCTAAATTGTTTTTCGGTATCGCTGCGACATCGGAGTTAACGTCTTGCAGTGGAGTTTTTAAGTCCTTAAGACTTTAAGTGTGAGAACAAACAAATCGGACAGAGATCGAGACACTTTATCCCTTCGGTGATCCGATGACAAAGTAAATAAATAAGCAGCGAGAGATTAGATAGCAGACAGCGAGCTCCAAGCTCTCGCTACACGAAGGGATGATGAGATAATGTGACACCATTTGAAGGACAATCGTTAGCCACCAGAAGACACACATTGAAGGGCAGAAGGAAGATGTTTCCGAAAGATAGGAGGATATTTTCTGCCTTCGAAGATTCGTGACCATGCCTCACCCTGAAACACGCTACCCTCGCTCCACCATTCCTCGCGCCCTCAGCAATATCAGTCATCTTGAATATCCCATCTCTATGTGAATCTGGTCTTTCCTTTTGGATTGATGATGTGTGAATATGCTTGGATCAGCAGGACCCTGGCAGGACACATTAATTTTATTCGATTGAATGCTCTTCTCGCATTTTATCGTGACTTGATTTGTTGTCCTAAATTACGCCAGCATTGATGATGATCTCGTTCGATTAGATTTTCGGGAATGGTGGTGGAACATCTGCCGTTGTAGATTCTTAAGATATCCAAATTAATTTTACTTAAGACTTTCGATTTAAGAAGATAAATCCACTTTCGATATCAAGTGAGAGAATTGGAAACAATGTTGTGGACAATTTATGTGGAACCCTTTTTTCCTTGAATGTTTGATCAGAAACTATTTATTTAAATGGTGCTGGATTTAGGGTATATCTAACATATGTGTATATGTTATAATTGAATCGGACCCAAAATAAATCTGTCTGAGAATAAGCTCCGCCATAGCCGGTCCCAAGCCCGGTTGAGAAAGGAGGAGGGGAAAAGGAGTCGAAGACCTGAATGTCGATCAACATCACGACTTGGGAGAGGTGCATATGGGCGCCCTGCATAGCAGGGATAACCTCATAGTGCCAATCCCAGCAGATGAGTAGACTCAACGGCCAGTCTAGGGGTCGAATAGGAGGCAGCCCCTCCACTAGAATAAGGGTCTGTGGGCTAACAACCCACAACCACGAAAACCTCTTTGTTATGAGAACTCAAGAGCAAGAAACCGGACGGATTACTCGGCAACGACCTGGCATACGAAAAAAGGCTAACGATTTGATATTATGTACTTGGAACGTAAGATCATTGTATAGGGCAGGAGCACTTAGGACACTCCTGGAAATATTTGATAAATACAAAATGGACATTTTGGCTATACAGGAGATGCGATGGACCGGGCAAGGTATAATAGACAAAAGGAAACACACTGTATACTATAGTTGCCACCCTAGAGAACATATAATGGGAACAGGATTCATAGTTGGAAATAAGTGCAAGCATTTAGTAATAGATTTTAAAGCTATTAACCCAAGGAGCTGCTATCTACGAATAAAAGGAAACCTGTTCAACTATAGCATTATCAATGTACACTCACCCACTGAAGATAAATCAGAGGCAGAGAAAGACGAATTTTACGATAATGTAGAATCAGCCTATCTTAGCTGCCCACCTCATGACATTAAGATAGTCTTAGGTGATTTAAACGCCAAGATTGGGAAAGAAGGAATATTCCGCCCTACAATTGGTCCATACAGCTTACACGACGAAAGTAACGACAATGGTGTAAGACTTATAAACTTTGCAGCATCCGCAAACATGACCGTAAAAAGCACCTACTTCCAGCATAGCAGAATACATAGGATGACATGGCTCTCACCAGATAATCGAACTTGTAACCAGATCGATCATGTCCTCATTGACGGTAGGCATAGTTCGACCATATTAGATGTCAGAACGCATAGAGGGGCCAACGTTGACTCAGACCACTTCATGGTCAAATGCAGGATCAGAGCAAGACTTTCCAATGTTAAAAAAGAAAGATTAACACGCACACCAAAACTTAACATAGCAAGTCTAGCAGATGAGGTAAAAGTTAGCGAACTTGAAACCAAATTAAACGAAGCATTTAATGCCATTAACAACCATGATCCGCACGATATCGGTAACATCAATGAGACGTGGTCCAGGTGCAAGGAAGCTATAGAGCAATCATCATATGAAGTCCTAGGTGAAGCACGTAGACCTGCCCGTAGTGAGTGGTTCGACGATGAATGCAGGATAGCAACAGAACAGAAAAACAAGGCGTATAAAAGAAAACTAAAAAGACATAACACTCGAAACGCAGAAGAAGATTACAGAGCTAGACGAAGAGAGGAAAAAAGAGTACATAAAAGAAAGAAAAGAGAATTCGAAAAGCGCAAGATGGAAGAGCTAGAATCCCTTCATAGTGAGGGAGAAATAAGACAGTTCTACAAGAAAATAAGAGAGGGTAGAAAAGAATTTAAACCTAAGACATCAGCCTGCAGAGACATGCAGGGAAATATTCTAAGCGAGACAGGACAAGTTCTAAATCGGTGGGTGGAACATTTCAGTGAACTCTTGGATCAACATGAAGAAGGACATAGTGGACACACATTTGATAATAACGAAAGAACCAGGAATGCTGAAACAATACCAGAACCTACCGTACAGGAAGTAGAAGAAGCTATAAGTAAGCTTAAAAATAGCAAGTCTCCAGGTGTAGACAATATACCAGCCGAAATATATAAAAAATGTAGTAATATATTAAAAATACACTTGCACAAGATTGTACAACACATTTGGAGGCATAAAGAACTACCTGACGAATGGAACATAGGAATAATCTGTCCTCTGCACAAAAAAGGGGACCAGCTTGAATGCTCAAACTACAGAGGTATTACGTTACTGAACGTAGCATATAAAATATTCTCGTATATCCTGTATACTCGCTTATTGTACCAATATGACAGAGTGATTGGCAATTACCAGTGCGGATTCAGGAAACAAAAGTCCACAACCGACCATATATTCGCATTACGACAGGCAATTGAGAAGACGAAAGAATTCAACATAGAGACCCACCTCTTTTTCATAGACTTTAAAACAGCATATGATCTTGCCCTACGACCAAAAATCTACGAAGCAATGGTGGAGCTGAATTTTCCAGATCAATTAATTCAGCTCACTAAAACCTCATTGAGTCGAGTGATAAACAGAGTAAGAATACAAAGCAACGTATCGGTGCCTTTTGAAACGAACAGAGGCCTGAGACAAGGAGACTCTCTATCCTGCTTACTATTTAACATTTTATTAGAAAAAGCGGTCCGAGAGGCACGCATTGAAACCAGAGGGACAATTCTAAACAAGTCTGTTCAGGTAATGGCATATGCAGATGATATAGTCATCATAGGCAGGACAATGACTGCAGCAAAGGAAGCCTATGTAGCGCTAGAAAAAGCAGCATCGAAATCTGGACTTATCATCAACGAAAATAAAACGAAACATATGCGGATCCCTAATAGAAATAGTAGAGGAAGAACAGGACAAAATATAACAATCGACAGATATAACATAGAATCCGTAAACGAGTTCACATATCTAGGAACGCAAATTAATAAAGACAACAACATTACTGCGGAAATTAAAAGAAGAATACTGCTAGCGAACAAAACATACTACAGTATGTTGAAATATTTTAAATCTAAAAGAATAAGCAGGCGTATAAAATTCAAGTTATATAAAACCGTAATAAAACCAGTACTGATGTACGGATCGGAAGCATGGACGCTTACTAGGCATGACGAGCAGATCCTCGGAAGTTGCGAAAGAAAAATTCTCCGCAGGATCACAGGCGCAGTAAATGAAGAGGGAGTCTGGAGAAGAAGATACAACCACGAGTTGTACCAAATATACAAAGAACCAGACATTATAAAAAGCATCAAGATATCACGCCTACGCTGGATAGGACATGTAATGAGAATGCCGGAAGAAGCACCCCCGAAAATCCTGTTCCTTCAAACGCCAGAGGGAAGAAGGTCACAAGGAAGACCTAGGAAGAGATACAAAGACGACATCGAAATGGACTTACGCGCAATTGGGATTACCAACTGGAAGAGAGAGACACAGGACCGAGAACGTTGGAAGAAAATTCTTGAGGAGGCCAAGGCTCACAGAGGGCTGTAGCGCCAATGATGATGATGATGATGAGAATAAGCTTACAAAACTGTTTCAGAGGACATGCAAATCTTTTTGGGCAAAACAAAATTGTATACGGATGTTTCTTGTAAGATATCATTAACACACTAAAAACATCGTGCGGAATAAGTAATTTAAAAAAAGATCTTAATTTTTAGTTAGAATTCAAGAAATAAATTTAGTTACACACACAAACCTGGACAGACTATGAAGGCGCGGACATGTACAAATCTCTTAATTAAAAAAGAATGTTAGCTTTGAATTGTAGACCCAAAAGGAAAAAGGTAGGAAAGCCAAGAAATAGGTGGATGTATATGACGTTATAAAAGATATACGGAAGCTACATATGTAGAACTAGCTCCAGAAAATAAGAAAAATGTAAAAAAGATTTAGGATAGTCTTCAAGAACCCCGAGTTCTACAAGATTTTAACCGCTATTTAGGAAGAGGAATTTTTGTATTTGTTTTATAGGTGAAGAGTTGTTAGATTGTATTTTACAAGACACAAAAGATTGATGAGATTATTTAGGATCACCAATTTATTACAATTTTTTATATCAGCCGAGACTGAGAACGGATGGCTTGTTTTTTATATTCGTTTCATATTCGAGACAAGAGAAAGAGAGCATCCCGAAGGAAACTGAAAAAGAGAGTAGGCTTATTCACCACGGTTCACTGATCGTTGATCGTGGTGAATAATATGTCCCGAACATTTGAGCCCTGCCTGTGCGTAAACTTTCACGTTGAGGTTCGTTCCACAGTTCTCCGAGTATAATTATCACTCTTTCTTCATATGGATGTTATGGGTACCGGAAAGTAATATCGTAATATTTTATCGTCAAATTTAACCAAAGAATTAATACCCGTATTCTAAAAGCAGTCACAAGTCACAACGCAATCACAATATGTGGTGAGTCTGAACTTGAGACAATTTGGTATTCCATTTTTTCAGGCATAATTTTGACAATAGGCAAAGAGGCACGATCATCAAAATTATGACTACTACATAAAGAACAGATCAAAAGAGTATAAAAAAGTAGGCTAATTTAAAATAGCTGCCGAAAAATGATCGAAACTCCAAATGACCGCCCAAATATGGTTGAATTTGCCAATGTGTTCCGATTTTCAAGAAAGTGGGTGTCTAGGGGTTTTAAAGTCGTAAATACCGAATTTGTGATCAAAAATACACTGGTATTCCTTCATCACGAGTAACTTTCTAGTCTTTACACGGAGATATCTGTGTATGTGCCTACAATTAGTGAACATCAGAGGGGGTAAGCAGAAGCATAATTGCGTATGTGTTAAGTTTTCACGTCAAAATTTTCTGGTGAGCATTTTGCAGAACTTCCCTCTTGTCCTTTCTCTACCTCTCTTCTAGAAAACCGGTTCTGCTGCTGCTAAAGCAATACTAGTATAGATTGGGGCAATAGATTCAAAGGTATAACAAAGCGCCTTTGCCGGCTGTTTTTTTTACAGGCAAGCTTGGTGTACCTTCTGTGCATATCCCGAATTGTGTCTTATATTGTGGAGGCATTATCATTTAATGACTAAATAAATGAACATATTTCTGGATCTCATCGGTATTGGTGGCGCCCGTGTTCGACCCCTAAAGCCGGTGCTGGCTTAACGGGTTAATAATAGGGAACCAAAGTTCAGCTTAGGACTTAGCCGGTTGCTTAAGGAAAATGAACTCATGCAACATCCAAGAGTTCAAACGCGAGGTTCAGCGCCTCCTCCTTATGCATAATGTAGCCTACCCTTTACCTATCATATTCTGTTTCTACCCTTCGAGCTAAGCTTATTACTAGACATTGCGCCAGGACGTGAACGACGGTAGTATAAAGGGTGAAACCTAAGATTAGACTATCACGTATTTAAAAAATAAAAATAAAACTGCAGTGCCAAAATGTTTGGTGAAAACCGAGTAAAAATAATTTAGTTGGTTAATTTTTTGAAAAGCACATACCCGCTCCATAGCGAAAAAATGCGCCTTCCACACTGGTAGGTATGTACGCTCCCGCTACAGCCATGAAAATCTAATAATGCTCCTGCCAGAGGTATACATGGCTTTGTTGCAGATATGAATGTGTTCGTAATCGACCGTGCGAGTGTTGTTTTACCAAGCGGTCCCCAACTAAGTACTAAACACGTCCAATGCTGCTTGATCTTTGCAATCGAACGAGAACCGGTCTATTGGGTATGCTAATGGCACCCTTTATGGTCACCAAGATAACTGCCCGTTTTCTTCGTCCTATACAATTTCCTAAAGCTCCAATTTTGCTCCCTTTAGTCTAGAAAAAGTGTGAGCTTATGTGCTTCGTCTGGACTATTCCGTGCGTTTTTTATTGGTACGTGCCTGTAGCGGGCTGCATTTGAAAAGTAGAATTTGGATCCAGGCGTACCGTGCCTCATTTGGGTGCCATACCGGCATTTTGAGTCTGAGCGTGCCTGTTTCAGGCTAGGAAGGGGCGAGTCTTATTTTGACTAGGGTTGGTGAAATTTAAACTTTGTCGCGCCATGGCTCTATCGCATTTTCATTTCAATTTGTAATTATCGAGATGCAAAAGAGGAACTTTCAAGAGATAGGAGTTATTCGGTATATAGAACTCATTTAAAATTAATCAAGTGTTAACATCCATTATTATTTATTTTGTGTTGTGCTCATTCAGTTTTACAAGCTATAAAGTTGCCCTACAAAATATTAAAATAATTTCACGTACCCACATTGTATCTCGGGCTTAAAGTTCGCTTGATTCTGTATGTGAAAGGCTAAGCTCACTTTGTTGAGTATGTGTTTCTTTGAAAAAATTTGAATATGTTTGTATCATTCTTATTCGGTTTGTTCAATTTGAAAATTTCTGACGGTTCTCGAGATATTCTTTCACACACATCCTCTGTTCTCTCATCTTCTTCTTTTCTAAATATTTACATTCTGCCGTGAAATAACTTTCTTTGGCTGAATTCCTACAATCTATACGAACTTTGAGAACTTTCATTTGAATTTGAAAATATGTTTGGAGGTTGATCCCTTTTAGATCATAATGAATGTGGCATTCTCTTATAAATAAGTCCTTATTGAAACGACCTTAATATAGACCCAAACTTTTGCACATCTAATAAATACTGAACGAAAAAATTCTATCCAGAAACTCCGAACGTATAATTCCTTTTCCTTATCACTTCATTATTATCAGCAAAAGTTTCCTAACGAAACTTCATAATCAACACTTTCCGCCACACAATCTTGCAAATATTTTCCCATCGTGTGCCAATGGAAAGGGGGTGGGGTTGGGGGAAATGAATTTATCTACTTTTATCCGGTAGTAAATTGAAATTGGTATAAAGTGGTAAAGTTGGTCGTGTCATGTCGTTAAGAGAGCTTTGGAATAAGGGAGCAATTTTAATAAGAAACGTCAGCAGTTAAGTAAGCGGAAGTTGGGCAAAAGGAAATTTATCTCCTCTGAGGACAACTACTCCACTTAAAGGAGCACCCCGGCACAAAACTTTCCACCAGAGTCAGAGCAATAATAACTGCCGTTTTTGGTGGAAAGTTTATGCGGTGGCTTTCCCAGTTCCTGAAACTTTCCAGACTATGCCCGGTTATGAGAGATTGCACGTTATGAAAATTCCTTGCATGCAATTTGGAAAGTTTTCGGGGGATGATTGTGCAGGGGCAGTTATTTATGTGGGAAGTGATATTTATCTTCGAAGTGATATTTTATATGCACGAAGAAACAACTTAGCTAACAAAATTTTAATAAGTTTGTTGCCCCAATAGGCGCTCTTTTATAGCTACCACAGTCCCTGGTGGGTGATAGAGCTACTTAGAGTTTACCAGCTTGCTAATAGGCGAGGAACGAGGATATTTTGTAGAATGGGAATTCCAAATTAGTTTGTTAGTTTAAAATGTTAGTCAGGGGATTAAAATTCTTTTTTGTTTTATTTAGAAGGCTTCTAATATTGTAGAAGTTTGAATTTTCGATGTTATTTTGATGATCACTTAATATTGATCTTGGAAAATTAAAATTGGTGGCGTTTTTTAGTAAAATTCAACTGGTTTTCTTATAGTGTGAAAAAGAATTTAGCATTTATCATCGAGAATATTTCGCTATTTTTCGTTAGGTTAAGCTTTTTGAAGTATATCACAGAGCAATTCATGATAAAAAATTGCCACAAAATTATCGGCCTCTGTGGCAGCTATGACAAAGATTGTGGGTTCGACTCCTGTCCAAAAACATGGTCGTTAATCTCTTCACTTTTCTCAAGTAGTAGTCATTGTTTCCCGAGTAAAAATAAAAGATGGCGAACACCGACCGTGATTGATACATAGTCCTCGGCCATATCCCGGGCATTAGAAGGTTGTTTGTCGGACTGTACTAGTCGTGCTTGGCGAGCTTGTTTCTCTTGTGAATCGATAGTCTTTAAGTATGATAATCCAAAGGCCGATTGTACATAATGAAAACAGTATACACTTGGCCTTTATATGCCCGCCTATAAAGCCATCTTCTTTTTTGGCTGAAGATGCCGTCGTATGCCCGTGTGTACAGCTCAGTACTCGACCATTCAAGTCTTTTGGTCATGTTTGGGTGCTCCTAGTGATGAAACGATACGAGTAAATACAAGTACTTACTCACTACTTTCCTTCCGATACCAAGTACTTTTTGTATCGATACTTTGAAACTAAGTATCAAGTAGGTATCGGTCAAAAGTACTCCTATCGGTATGCCAATGTCACGATTTCACTTAAACACATTGATTGACAAGATAATACCTTCATAGCCATAGCAATAGCAACGCCCTTCAAAATAAAATTTGTGCTGGAACCGGAAATTTGGAAACGGAGGCGACACTCAAAAGCCGATGAATTTTCAATTTATTAGGCTAATCCAGTTTCCAGCCCGTTAGAAGAGTGGGAGGATTAAAAACACGTATTCCCGTTATTATATGTATAAACAAGCGCGAATATTTTAAAACCTTGTCGGTACGTCTTTACCGTGCGAAAGGCTGTTTTCCAAAGCAGGCGCAACAATTACTGCATCCAGAAATCGTTTAACAGGCACACACATAGAAAAATTACTATATTTGGGGCCACTATAAAAACCGACTTTTTTTCATAGAATGAATGAATTTTTGTATCAATAAAGAACTTATAACTTATGTTTTCGTATCAATAATAAAGAATATCAACACTTGTTGCTATTTTTATTTATCCTAAATTTTACAAAAAAAATCGATCGATACGAGTAAGTTTTGATACTTCTCAATCGATACCGAGTAAGTATCAATACTTTACGACCGATACTGTATCGAGTAAAAATATCGATACCTCAGTGGTATCGTTTCATCCCTAGGTGCTCCCGTTAAAAATGTTTAAACAATTTACGGCCATCATATGCCCTTTACAAAGCCAAGCGCCGATGGTCGCCCCTTATAAGGCCACCTTTTATTTTTACTCGGGTTTATAATTGCATTCACTCCACACAGAACTGCATATATTTCTGGCTTATACCACCATCTACAGCAGCGAAGAAACTGACCGGTGTTCGAACTCAGAGAACAACGAGGAGTTAATTAATTATTTTATTTTAACTAAAGCTTAGTTTGATGCATTTCAATTTTTTCTATAGGATCTATTTTTCATTGAAACATGTTGACCTATACCTAACCTAAGGTCAATTTCTAATTTTGTTACATTTAAGATTCTTTTCTTGTCCCCCGGCAACAACAAATTAACCACTAACAGCAACAATCATCAAAAAATTCCCAGAAGACCGGAAACTAATTCGATACCGCATTACGCTAAACCACTTCATTTTGAGATAACTACCTCGCATGCCTACAACAATCACCGGTGAGAGATTTCGTGTACGACATAAGTAACAGCAAATTAAACACAGCCAACCCGTCCGTCACTGAGCCCAGACGAAATTGCCAACAACAGACTGCCGCAGCCCGAACAGAGAGACAGGCTCGAACACCTTCCAACAATTTACAGGTGAGATGTGAGAATATGCTAAAATGCCTAATCAACTGCTGTACTCTGCCTAATTAGCTTAGGGGATTTGCATTTAATTTCGATCATTATAAAAGTTTGGACCTCTTTCAGGCGGAAATTATTAAGTGATCAAAATATGCAAAAGATTCTGCAAATTATACAGGTGCAAATTTTACAAACCACACAAGCCCCACGCAAATCAATTAAGCATAGAAATTCTGAAGATGTCAATTTTTGGCAGCCGCGGGGCCATGGATTTTGGGATTTCAGTTGGGCCTGACGCCAAAGGTAGATTGCGTGACAGCAAGCACTTTAGAGCACGTTCAGACTTTGGAAGCGGCATCAACTTTAATGGCTGCTTCTGGAATTGTGAGCAAGTGCCTTGTGGAGCCATAATATGTGCTTGATTTTTTGGATATTAACTCAAATAGGCACAATTAGCGAAATCACTTTAGAAGTTGATAATTGAAAAATGCCACCGAACAAAAAGATTAAGGCTTATGCAAGGTCTGAGCGTGACTTCTCGGATCAAGTTGAGTTCTCTATTAGTCTCCCAGAGAAGCCCGGAAGCAACAATTTTTTTAAGGAGAAACAAAATCAAACGATCCGAACTTCCACACCATGTGAAACACATGAGCTTCTAATTAGCTACGACTAATATCACCGACAGCAATCGTGCACACCTGACGCTACTGTCAATAATTAAGATTGATCTACCGTGCATAGAGACAACAATTACCGGGTATCGGCCGTGAAACTGCTTGTCATGAGGATAATCTTTACCAATCACTTAATCAATAGGCAAACCGTCTGCTCTTCTACAAACATAACAACAAAAACAGCAACAAAAACAGCAACAAAAACAATTTACCTGTGAAGCGATTCCCCCCTGGATCCTTGAGGCGCTATGACACATACTTTAAGTATATACAGGTAGTCATTGCCTGGCACTTTCCATATCGTGTGCTAAAGTGCCTAACAAAAATCTTTAATTATTGTAACACGATAAAATGCGGTACAGGAGACGCTGATGAATATCTTATGGGAAGCTTAGCCGGAGCGCCCGCAACTTTACCTATTGATTTGCTCGATCGATCGGTATCGATAAATTACGATCATCATCTCCGGATTTGCGCAAATCTCGTGACAGTTCACCTGACAGCCCTGCTGGCTTGCCAAAGTGTAACGCCATTGAAATGAAATAGGAATTACATCTTTGCTCAGATGCGATGCAGATATAGACGACGACATGAACCAGGTACCTGGAGTGAACACTTGTCATTAGCGCTTAGCGCTTGATCATTTTCAGGTGCATTAATTACGGTGAAGGTAGATTTTGTTCAGTATTTGGTATTTATGTTTGGGAGATTTGTTTATAGGAATGATCAGTGGGAATTATTTTAAGATTGTTTTTGTTTTTTTATTTCAAAAAAGGCTAACGTGTTTTGAAGGGTCAAATTTAGTCCTTGGGTATTTTTGGAGTCTTCAAATATATTCGCATTTTGTCGCCTTTAACGAACTCCCACGTCCGTGATGCGCTAAAACAGTGTTATTAAAGTAAAAAGTTGTAGATCTTGAAGAACACACGAGCTTTTGCACACGGTAGTGTGGGAATTTAATCCACTAAAACACCAACCCTGTTTTAAATAAATTAAAACCTTGTCACAAGGACCAAATATTAATTTTATGCTAATGTTGATCTGGGAAAGTTTACAGCTCTTCAGTAGAAGTGCTGCAGAAATGAGACGCTAATTCAAGAGGCTTTTAAGCCTCGCAGAGAAACTAGGAGAATATATCATCTGACGGGCTTCAACGTTAACATGATCTAGGAAACGAGCTTTATGCTTTGCCGCGTAGCTTTTCATTTCATCTATAATTGTACGAATTTTTAGATCTTTGTGCAAGTCGTTATTGCTGACATAGTGTGAGTTCGGAAACGTCAAAAACTGCAGCAGCTATGCGGTCATTCTGCAAATCAACTTGCAGTGAATTCGAAAACTCAGTCCGAGTCGTGTAAATGCAGCGTCAAAGCATCTTCAAGTTTTATGTGACGTTTCTGGATTCGTGATTGTATACGGAAAGCAGCAGTCCATATTTTAAAGTAAATAATGGAGAACAGTTTTCAGTCTTAATTGTGCATGTACAAGTGAGTAACTCTAATAATTCTAATTTAAAAGAATTCGTTAAATCTTAAATAAATGAAACGAAGTTAGAAGAACATTAATATATGCCTTAAAGCAACTCCCCATAACGACTTCGTTTAGTCGAGTATTAATTAATTATTTTATTTCTAAATCCGACCTTCTTTAGGTTTTTACAACGAAAAAAAATTAAATTATAATAAAACTTCAGAATATAACAAAATAAAACCTACTCTGAAAAGTCCACCTGGGAATCAATTTTTACAATCAGCAAAAGCAGCGCCACTTTGTGCACTGCACTATCTGCACAACTTTGCTGCAGGGTTACGTTTATACTGCGTTTCCGAACTCTCAACCTGCTGAGCTGCAGAGCTTTCTGCAACTCGTTGACGTTTCCGGACATCTGATTTGCAGTATTACCGCAGTTTGACGTTTTCGAACTCACCCATACACTTACCATGCTCCTCAAGACTGCGTTCTAGAACGATTGAATTTTTTGTAAATTAGTCTTTTTGACACATCGCCATATTTGAATGCCGTACAACCATTTCGGTTTGATTATTTAATTATACCACAGAATCTTACTTTGTATCGGCAATTTAGATTTTTTACCTAAAAGCTAATATTGTACATATCTCTATATTTTATCTCATTATTTGTACATTTTTTTTCTTTTTAACGTGCAGTTTCGTCAGCAAATGTAGCTATAAGTGTATTTTCCATTTGGGGCATATCACTAGTATAGATCAAGTATAGTATAGGCCCCATAACAGTGGCGGATTAAGCCCGTCAGAGGCCCGGGGCGGCAAAGCTGAATGAGGCCTTTAGTCTAAGAAGTCGATGTAATTTTAGAAGCCTTTTATTCAGTTGCCATTTGTATGGACAAGTGTGTGTATATGTTTATTTCCCAGTAGGAAAAGCATTTAATTACCCATCGATTCCGAAAGTCGTACTAAAGCCAAGTGTCCACTATAGAGTTTTTTTCGGTACAGTGTAGAGCGTAGAGTGTAGAGCTCTACCTGTAGTATGTACACTACAGCGCTTCTCTACCACTCCACTCTAGAGAATTTTGAGTATAGATCTACCACGACCTCTACACACTGAGTACACTGCAGATGCGTTTTTCTCTACTGTAGAGTAGTATGGTAGGGCGCGCAACTGCGGCCATCAACTTTTGCATGTCATTTCATTTCTCAGTTATTCAGAGATGCGTGCGTACATATGTATATTGTGTAAAAAAATTAAAAGAAATTAATAGAAATCAAAAAAATAATTTAATGAGTTTTCCCCAAAAGAAGGGAAAAGAAGGAAAGGAAATGTTGGGAGCGAGATTGGATTGCGAAAAGAATGGAATGAGCTCACGGAAGAAGATACACCTTCATACCAAAATTTTCTGCGTATGTCGTATTCGAATTTCGTTGTTATTTAACACGCCGATACCGATGTACAACAATTCGAAGCGCAGTCGAAACGCAAATAAGAATGAAAACTGTAGAGAGAAAAATTCTATCAAACATGCTTGTTAGAGCGTAGAGCAAATGTAGAGCTCTACCAAACACAAAAAAATTGCGTATACGCTATAGAGTTTTTTAACAGAGCGCGTAAAGTGGGTTTAGAGAGCATGTGTAGAGCTCTAGAGGGTGTATACACTTCTCTACGCATCTCTACGCGAGAATTTTCTCTAGCTCTACCCAAAAAGCTCTATGGTGGACACTAGGCTTAAGTTTATAAAAACTCCTCTTGCATGATGCAACCGAGATGAAAATTGTCAAGAAGTATTGAAGTACATATACGCGATGTACAGGGTAACGATTCAGTAAAGACCCATTTTAATAATTACATGCTGTACTTATTTGTGTCTACGGGAACATTGTACGGGACCTCCGACTCCAAAGTACCACTTAGGTAGGCACTGACCATATTTTAAAAGCCTTGTTTAGGATTTGATCAAGGGAACTTGTAGACATTTGGAGGTCCCCAGGAACCAGAGGCCCGGGGCGGACCGCCCCTTCCGCCCCACCCTTAGTCCGCCACTGCCCCATAATACTATCTTGAGGCACACACGTTTCAATTTCTCTAAGTACTCCTCGTCTTAGTCTGTTTTTTTAAATATGATTAGAGTATTTCTACATACTGTCTAGGAAACACCTGACTCATTTTATGTGTTAGGCCTTCATACCATAACTTATCAAATGCTTGAGCTACGTCTAGGAATATTGTGGAGCATATCGGCTCTAGAACTTTTTTAATACTATCTGTTATTCGATCTATGAGTGATTTGTTCTAAATCATAAATGGTTAATTTGGAATCGACATCATTTTCCAAACATAAGGTACATACCTTCGCCGAATTTATTATTAGAGTTAACATAGATATTGCTTTTTTCGATCATTTCTGAGGTAATTAAGTCAAAGCCAAAGTCAAAGTTTATTAATTCGCAATTTTTGAAATAGCCATATGCTTCGTTCACAATGTCAAGGTTAGTCGAGGCTAATTTTGCTATGTGCAGCGTGTTAAAGTGCAACTTTCGAACATAATTTAAAAAATGTCAATAACAGCTGTTAAATTAAAAAAACTGGCAAAAGAAACTGCCAACGGAATTCTCGACCGTTGCTAAAACTTTTGTTTGATCGGAGTTTATGAAATTCACACTATCTCTTTCGAAAAGAATGTATGGTTCTGCCATCTATTGACCTCTAAGAAAAAAAACGAAATCGCTTTTTCTATTTTCAGAAAATATGCATTCGTATATAGTCCGGGGAAATTAGCATTTAAATGAGACAAAATTCCAAAATGGCTGAAAATTGGACCACAGCTTCCTTGCGACTTTCTAAGAAAACAATTTCGGAATCACAAAAAAAACAGCATGGCCGCCGGAGATATAACTCAAAAACTGTTTTTTCGAAAAAAAATTTTATCAGTCAATACGAAACGTTATTGCCTACAAAAAAGCCGTTTGTCATTTTTGCGAAAACCTAACCCTTTCGAAGTTATTCAAGGTAAAAGTTTCCAAAAATCACATTTCGGCCAAAAAATACTTTGAATAATTCGGAAAGGTCAAGGTTTTCGAAAAAAAATTGAAGAGGGGTATTTTGTAGGCAATAATGTTTTGTATTGACTGGTCAAAAATTTTTTTCGAAAAAACCAGTTTTTAAGTGATTTTTTTGGCAAAAAGTAATATCTCCGGCCGCCATGTTGTTTTTTTTGTGATTCCGAAATTGTTTTCTTAAAAAGTCCCAAGGAAGCTGTGGTCCAATTTTCAGCCATTTTGGAATTTTGTCTTCTTTCGTGCGTTTTTTTGCTAATTTCCCCAGACTAATAGTTCTCAAATGAATTTTGTTGTACCCATTTATTTATTTTTAATATTTTTTATTTTTTTAAACACAAGATAATGAACATAAAGTATAACAATTATGCTTATTCATAAGTGCGACAAACAGATGTCATTAGTTAGTTTCGAATTTCAGTAAATTTGAGTGTTGAAGTTGAAGTTGAAATACAGAATTAGGCAGTGGAATGAGCAAGACGAAACACAAAATAAATTCACTTTCTCATTATGCACTCGTAGGAGTAATATTTTTAGTTTATTTTGTAGAAGTATGATTTACAATTTTATTTATAACTTTTTTTACGATAAAACTTACCATTTAAAAGACATTTGCTAAAATCAGTATTTTGACCAGGTCAATCAGATATTTGACCGAAGGCTGATCGATGCTAGCTTTTGATACTGGGATATAACCAGTAATGGGGAAGTGGGTTGGGCGGACCATACGTCTCCAAACTCTCTTCATACTAAATTTTTTTTACATTCCACTTTCTCCATCATTCTTATACCTAATAAACTATCGCCTCTACTCTGTTTTTTTGTTTCATTTTTCCTTGGTAAGATTTTGCTTTCTGAATGTTGCTGGTCTGATAACATACTGTCGCAGTTCGTCTCGAAGATTCAGAATTGGATTTTCAACTTCTTTGCGATCTAGTGTAATGAAATACTGAATATCGTTATGTTAGCTTATCTTTGCGACTACTAGCATAAGTACAGGCAACTGGACCATATTTTGTTGGTATTGCAAACCTCGCACCAAAACAAGTACAGAAGATATTTTTGTGGAAAGATTTTTAGAGGCGCTTGGCATCAAATGGAAAATCTTCGTGCATGTGAGGTGCTTTTCCAAAGAAGAAGTTTGAAAATGGTTTTCATACTACTGAAAGAAATGCAACAAGGACCCTAAACTAAGGATGAATGTTTATCATAAACGAAAAATGTCTGTTGTGCGTTTTGTTATATCTCCTCTCTCATTTTTGGTCGACATATTTGAATCGTTAAATTCCATCAACCTAACGCTGCAAGGAACGGAGTCACAGTCCTCCATTATCAAGAAAAATTTACAGCTTTCAAAATGAAGCTCGAATTATGGTATTAAAATTTAGTCAAGAAAAACTTGCTCATTTCTTCAACTTTCTTTTTCTTTTATGGCAGTTCTAATATCAGGAATCACCAGATACTACCAGTCCAACATGTTAGTCAAGTCATGTTGCAATGTATAATAGTAAGCTTAGTTCGAGAGATAAAACAGGTTTGAGGTTATGCGGAGTCAGGAGGATGTTGTAGAAGTTCGGAAATACAGACTGCGAAAGATTGTTTCATAGCCGAGCGCTAAAGGGCTGTAGGCAGAGGCAGAAAAGCATTTATTTCGGTGGAACATTTGCTAAGATAGTACTGATTAAATTTTTCAGGACAACTACATTCCTACGGTGTGTGTCAAACGGTGGATGGTAGAGGAAATGTGCTTTTGGAGTTCGCGTTCAATGTCCCTGTTGATTAAGTCAGACATAAGTCCGTGATCGTAAAGACTAAATGTTGGCCATGCTTGTCTAGCCTGAAATGCGTTGTAATAATTTTTGAATTGAAATGACATAAATTCTACGAATGTTGATTTCATTTGCAACCATATGGGAGTGTGAGACGGCTGTTTCCACACAACAAAATCCGGAAACAGAATAGACGCGATAAGTGAGATGAGAGCTGCAAACAGAGCCAAACCTAAAAGAAATTGTTCAGGAAAAGCAGATTCATGCACTCCGCTCAATAAACACATATTTGATTACTAGAATTTGTAATTTTTTGAATGACTAATTGTTTTGGTAGCAGTAGACTGTTAATTGTAGTTAATTTCAAAGGATCTGTGAGCAATCTAAAGAGGCCACGAGACCAAGATATCAAAAATAAAGAGACCACGCATAAAATTCTTAAAAATGTTTGAGCACCACGGCTCTATAGTATCTTCGGCACCACCCTCAAGATAATATCAAAAAAACTTTCCTTAATTCCAAATTATAAAGTTGAAATAAATCGCCTGATGTCAGTAAAGTTCGCGCAAGTTGTTCACCTCAGCAATGATTTTACTTGATGGTTTCCCCGGTGCACATAGCCGATATATCTGTGCAACAAGCGTTCGTTCTCTACAAACGAGTCGTTCTTGTAAGGCGACTTGTAAGTCAAAGTCTTAACTTCTGAGCCATTAGCCGTGTACGCAATAAATAAATTTATCAGGACAGAAGATCTCGATGTTTTGCGTATGTTCAACGTTTCTGTACGTACCTCAGCCGCCGAACGGTTTCTCCCCCCTATAGTAGTAGACCTGTTGCAGTCAGGAGCACCGCTTTCAGTCCAACAAGCAAACAAAAAAATTGCATTGCTCCTGCATGCAATGTCGCGTTCACCTACACTTGCTGCACAAACCTAACCAACATCTGATCAAAGGCTCTCAGGTATTTGAAATTGTGGAATGCGGCGAAATGTAATGCTACAAGACCGCGCTGGAACGTGATGATGTCTTCATTTTAAGATTCGGCAAGATAAATCACGGTGACTTTTGCTCATTTGATTATGTCTTGTCAATTTCGTATTCAGTTTGGATAGAAGCTCGATCGATTAGGTAGGTGTGTGTGTGGGGACGGTTCGTTGCACTTGTTTCTATTTTAAAAGTGTTACCGTCATACTTTTTAAAGGAAGATTCTTGGAAATACTTCTGACCTCTATATATGAGTCAACATCTGTTTCAGGATTTCTCACAACCCAGCAGGCATATGCAATCGGGTCAATCCGTTTAGACAGAATGAAATCCTGTGGGAAAAATCGACATTTGTGTTCTTGACCCTGTCATAATGATGGTGTACCCTTTCCACCGTAAACCGGATACTGTCTAAAAAATTCCGAGCAGAAATAAAATTATCTAATTAAGTGATTTGATTTTATCGAAATATATTCCCGAATATGATATCCTCTCCCATTCGACAGGTATTCTTCAGTTTTCCAGTTCAGGAAGAATTGGATTCGGCTATGACCAACAGAACAGATCACCAACAATGGCCAATGTGTTTCAGTCATCCCAACAATCTCTTGAAAGAGGTTTGACGACTTTTGCTGCTCATCTTCGGGGCGATGATCATCTTGAGACTGGTGGCCTGCCCGCTACTCCTTTTTGTGCTTAATCTTTCTCTGACCGTAGACTATTGGAGGTTTGCGTACGCCAGGTGTATGCCCCGAACAAAAATTGAAAGAAAAGTGTGGGAACTCGATTTTTGATGCACCATGCAGCAGCGTTCTGACAGGTTTTAACTTATTACTTTGTTTCATCCGCGATGATTTGTTTTTGTTTTTCATCCACTAAATTATTTGCAGAATTATTAGCGGTATTAAATCGATGGTCGGGGCTCCTGCCTTCAGGGAGGTCGAACATTCGGGTTAAACGTTTTCATTTTGTAACAGTTCTTGATATGTTTTAGGGTTAATTTTGATTATGTGGAAAGTCTGCTTTTCTTTTTTTGTAAATAACAAAAACATCTGCTTTTGAGATTTTTCGTTGAAAAGACATGTTTGGGGACAACTTTTTATAATAGCTTCGATCTTTTGTGATCTTTTTTGACATTAAATGAAAAATTATTCATAATTTCCAAAGCAAGTCTCGGCAACTTCTGATAAAACAATTAATCATTTCAATTAAGCTTCGATGGATACCTTTTGACTTTCGAATAAATTGTTTCTATACAATTCCAGCGTCTCGTTCTCGATCACACTTCTGCGTTCTCGTTCTTCCGAAATCAATTACACTTTCAAAAAACCACATTCGAATAGCATTTTCAAAATAAATCACAAATTCTATACTTTTGTTGTTGTAATCGGCAATTTCCAGTTTTCACGGCTCCGAGCTCTCAAACAGCACAACTTCACAATATTCTACACAGAGCCGAAACAGGTTAACAACTTTTCTTTTCTCTCATGCATTTAGATACAAATTTGGGCATTAATTAGATAAACGGCTGAAACTAATCTCTGTATTCTGTTATTAATGGCCAACATAATTCGCAGACATTCATTTCTGGCCATAAAATATTTTCAATATGACACACAATGCCCGTTTGTTGGCCATAACTTTCCTGTCTTTGTTGATTCAAAATTGCCATAGAGAATGGTATTGATATTAAAGACGATATTACATGCCGCACAAAATAATGAGCTCTCGTACATTACATTGGAGAGAACCTTTCGGGGAAGATCTTTATTGCTGGACATCAAAGAAAATTTCACAAAACTTGAACGGTTACGCTTTTTTCTATATGTAGTTCGCGGCTTATGTTAGGAAATGGTTTCATTCAAAATACGATTTACCAAGATGATGTGAAATTAAGTGGCTAAGTAAGGAAGGGCTTGATTTGTGGTGATATTTTGAGATAGAGGTAAATTTTAATGGTAGTAACGACATGACATTAAATTGTTAGTTTTCTTGCGCAAACTAGAATATATGCAGAGTATAAATAATGCTGATATATATGTCCTATACTCAGTACCAGGAAATTAAATTGTGAACTAGGATCATATCCTCGCATCTTGCATCCATTTTTTGCATTGCTAGATATGTCTATGCAAATGTCCACAACATTTGAGTGTTGTGAGAAGAAACTCCATTCCGACTCAATATCACAAAATTTAAACGAAGCTTCTTTTGATTGGCCTCTTTTAGAGTGCTTTGAGTCATATTTATTCCATGATATTTTCCTTGCGATGTTACTGTATAGTATCCACTTATCATAATCTGTGCTAAAATCTTTCAAAATTGGATTTTTATTCAAGTTTCAAAAGAGAATCGCCTATCATAACAGGCTTATACCGAGTAAAAATAATTTAGGTGTTTAATTATTTTAAAAGAATATATGCATCCGCAACTAGCACGCATAGCAAACAAATGTGCCTGTCACACGGATAGGCACGGGTATGAACATCTAAAAATACTTCCGCTATAGAGGTATGTACGCCCCCGTTATAGATATGAATGTATTTGTGATCGACCATTTCCAAATGCGAGTGTTTTACCAAGCGGTCCCCCAACTTAGTACTAACCACGTCCAACGCTGCTTGACTTACTCAATCGAACAAAACCCGGTCTTCTGAGTATGCTAATGGCAACCTTTATGGTCGCCAAGATAATTACCCATTTTCTTCTTCTTATAAAATTTCTTAAAGCTCCAATTTTGCTCCCTTTAGTCTAGAAAAAGTATGAGCGTACCATCCTTCGTTGGGACTATTCGGTGCGTATCAATACGTGCCTGTAGCAGGCTGCATTAGGATAAGTAGAAATTTTACTCGGGCGTACCGTACATCTTTTACAGTCGTTTTAACGCTGTTCGTGCCTGTTTTAGGCTAAGAACAGGTGAGTCTTATTTTTACTTGGGTAAGACGATGAACTTCAAGTGGAGACCCGAAGAAACATACAACCACGAGGGTCTAAAACCTTTGTCCTCTAGGACGAATTTTCTGACAGAAAAAATTTAAGATACTAAATTTCCTCAAGCGTAACCATACTGATACAGAATACAGTAGACACTTTTATAAAAAGATTGGAGCTGTGGGATGAACATTAATGGGCAGAAAACGCTTTTGATGCAAAAGTGCTGATAATTTATCTAATAATAATATAATGGTTTTCAGGGCCATTTGATCACAAAACATATGGAAAATCATTTGATACAACATCAAAGCAAGGACATTCCGATTCACAACGTCAACTTTCGCAAAACGAGCTGAGCAGCAAAGAGACATCCTCCAACTGCAAAAAAATCTACTTGTACGAAGCTCGGAACGGACAACTGAACGGGCAAAAAACTGCGAAAAAGAAACATAACGTTCGCTTTAGGATCATATACTAATACCGTCAAACGACTACGTAGGGTTTGCGCGCTATGTTTGTTAGCAACTTCGCTGAACGGACAACCTCAACGGACAAAAACCTGCGATAACAAAACGTGGCGTTCGCTTTCGGTGTTTGCGCGCTATATTTGTTGGTACCTACGCTGTAGCGTTACAAAATCGTCATTAGAGTAGGTTAATAAGCTACTTGGAATGAAAATTACATCAAAGATCTGAATGAACCCACAGTATACTGACTAGTGCAATTTCAAGAAAGGGCTTTGGATAAGATTTCGTCATGGACATGGAATTTAAATTGGAAATGAAGTTGGAATTTAAATGGAATTGAAGTTAAAAAACGTAAACAATAGAGCCTGTCTCCTGCAAAACTTTATGTTACAACATATATTAGTCAAAGTTGAGTGTTTTGAGTAGGTTAGACCTGCACTTTTTTCTCTAGATTAAGGGGTGACGTCTAGTTCAAATATCGATTTTTTCTCCATATTCTTGAAGTATAATACTTTGATAATATTCTGTGACTATTTCAAGATGATTCTATAAATAGTCCATTGGAATCGGAACACAATTGCCAAAATCCGTCCGCCATATAGACGTCGTGCCATTTTGAATATTTAAGTTTAAAAATGTATTTATCAAACTTTAAGGCAAATGGATTTATATTTTATATTACATTGTTTTATAAACTTTGCAAGTTTAAGTTCTTAGTCTCGCTCAAAACAAATTAAGGCGCCCGACTACCATCCTAGACGTCCTTGATTCAATTCTACGTAGCGCCATGGCTCTTCCAGTTTCTGCTTCTTCAACCCAGAATAATATTGCTTCTTTTTTGTCGTCCCTTAATCACAGCCATTCTCTGACCATTTTTCTGCCATCACCCGTAAGCAAAATAAGCGAGGATGTCATCTCCTGTTCGATCGGCGCCATCATAGTATTGTAGCGATAATATCGGATGTGACAGGATGAAGCAAAAGCACCCATGTGTTTATTTTGGGATTTTTTTTATTATTCTCTCTAACTAGGCTTGCACTTCGACTTTGCACTCTAGACGGATTAGTTATAGTACTAAGCCGCTTTGAGCTATAATCTTTCCCACAAAAAAACTGAATGTGATATCCATACTTACTTATATTTAGATAAACTCCAATCTTGAGCTACTCCAATCTTGAGCAATTTTAATTTTATGTAAAAAACACTTTCATTGTCAATGAAACTGATAATGAAATAAATGTTCCCAAATCTTCACTAAATTCTAAACTCATTGTACAACCATACCGACCAAAAAGCGCAAATTTGCTTCAAAATCCTTTTGGGTCGATAAATTATAAAAACGGAAACTTAAAAAATTCAACACAAATTAATTAACTAATTTTAAAATCCATAACCATAGTTCAATACATATAGTTAAAAAACTTGTAAGCATCTCTAACCAGCGCCAGTAATTCGCCCCATACAGCGATTGCTGCTGCGCCAGTAGCAATTTGCAAAGTTCCTGTGCAGAGTAAAAGAGAGACGTTTGACCCACGGAGGTTAATTAAATTACAAGAAATTAACTGGTTTTCACGATTGATTACTTACGTTTATACTACAAAAAAAAATATTAATAGAGAAATTAGAAAATGGATGCCAATTACGGATTTACTGTCTGCGCGTTTACTACCTTTTTTAGCGATAATAAATCTCTAATGAGCACTAAGTTTACGATAATTGTTTTGAAATATTATCACAATGTAGAAGGAGGAATTTAACAATTGTAAATGCCAGCGAAGATGGAGGTTGTATGGTTTTTATAGATTTTTTTTTATATTGGATGTTTGAGTGACTAATCATACTTTACGGAAATGGAAATGAAAAAAGAAAGAAGATTTAGAAATTTCCTTTTGATTTATTGAACTTGTTTCCAAATTTTATGATCTTGCATCCCTCTGAAACAAATTAAAGAAAGAATTACTTTTTTGTAGACAGTAGTACTATTTTCTCTTAAAATTTATTTTATTTAAAAATTGAAAACATAATTTAAATTACGATCTAAAATTTTGATATGCCTTCGCCATATCGACCTAGGTAGCCTAGAGTTTCAGTAATTCAGGACGCCGACGCTATCTCTTTGAGGACCTTAATAATCCATATCATATTGTAGTTCTTCCTACGAGAGTCCTTGACGTTGCAGGCCGAGGAACCTTCCTGGTCTCTTTCTTCCTTTCCAACCCAACAAAACACACAGTCGAGGTAGACTCACTTCTCGGTAACTCAGACCACTGCCTCTTAGTCAATGGTAATTTTCCTTACCGATCTTCTGCCCAAACCAATGCACCACAGTTTTCAGGAACTATGGAAAATAAAACTTGCTGGGGCTGCTTCTTGTCTTTCAAACCCATGCCTGGGATTTGTGTTTCCGTAGTGAACGTGATATCTGCGAAGTGCGTGTATCCACTCATTATTATACCAAGTGGTTAAGACTCAGATTAAATAAATGGTTTAATGTGTGAACCCAAGAAGCTACCTATAAACGGTCAGATGTTCTGTGAGTGAATCAGTTTGTACTAAGTACATTAAGTTGAGAAATTTCTGAGAGTCCACCATCAGGAAATTTAAATCATGATTTGATGACAGATTGAGAAGTAAGAAACTCAATTTAACTGGTAATAAAACTTTTAGTTCTAGGTAACTTCGATCAAGAAGAATTTCATTTTATCCACAACCCCTTTTGCTGTGTTTGGAAGGTGAAAAGCTTACTCATGGCTACTAACACGTTCTTGCATGTTATTCATGGTTACCGACAAGTTTTCGCATGGCGGTTATGTGGGACTCGAACCCGAACTAAAAACACCTCCTGGTCTTCCACTCTTTCCGGGGGACTGGCTTTTTGCGCGGATTGAGCAGGTTTAAGTCGGCTCTACACGATGCGGTGACGTTTCATTCGAATGTTAGCTTCCTACGATTGAGTCAATACCGACATCAGCCTGAACGAGTCCAAATATGAACGTTGGACGCTTGACATTGGACATGGACACTCGTAGCTCGAGCATCGGCCAGACGATGCGTCCTACCATCAGGCGACCAACGATGGAGGGTGGTCATAGCATCGGTTAGAGCCGGCTTTATTTAGCTGTGACACCGGCTCCACACGTTGCTCCCAACGCTGGTACCAGCGAACGTTGGCGCAGATTTCGACACGCGACGGCCAATCCGCAATGCTCACGCCAACGTTGGGACCAATGCAAGTATCTCGATCCACAAGTTGGACAAGTAGCATTGGGGCCAACGTGTAGAGCCGGCCTTAGTTCTTCTGGCGTTTTCTTGCCTTTCAATATTTCTTTCGATTTGTTCCAGCATCAACTTACTGTGTATGCCCTTCAGCGTTTCCCTCCACATATCCTCGGACATCATCATGTGTCCTAGGATGGCGCCTTGGCCATTTCTTCCCATTCGGCCCTGTGATAGGCGAAACCACGCCTGGCCTTAAAAAATTTTTTTTGCTATGCCATAACTTTTGAAGTTTATCCAGACTCTTGGAAACTAGCTGAATTTCATACCTTACCGAAAAAATAATAACTTAGCAACCCAAAAGCAATTATTTCCATTAATTCCAAGAATCGCAAGAATCGTGTTTAGTTCAACGCTTTCAGAACGAAGTCCTGTCTTATTTTCAACAAAACCTGCTCGGACTGATGCTTCCGTTTCAGTTGACTGTTTGGATCTAAATTCTGGTTCTTCCCTTAATATCCAAGGTGTTAAACATTAATTAAGCATTTGAGCAAACGAATGATTGCATCTCATAAATTGCATGGGAAGCATCACAACCAATGCATATGATTTCTTAAGGGAGGTTCTACAGGTCCTACATTTGACTACTCTAAATAGAACTCACCACCTTTATCATAGGTGGGCATGGGAGTTGGAACCATTTGCACCACAATAGACCTACCACTGTTGCAATGTAGCAGGTAGCAGCCTTGGAAAAACTTTACTCATATTACCTTAGCGTTTTTTCACATCCAAGGTTTGTTTACCACAATATGCAAACATCCATATCCTTCTTTTTAAACTCCCTTAA